>VWYP01019156.1:34126-83861 GCA_013400435.1 Pycnonotus jocosus
GTGAAATTAGAAGAATCCAGGTAAATATAGCATGTAAATATAATGAATAATACTGCAATGAGTTACTGAATATCCTTATGTCTTTCACATCTCTATCAAGAAAATTGCACACTGAGGTCATGACTGAAATGTTCACAAACACAGAATCTGTAGTGCTCATAGGTTTTTTAATACCTCCTTCAGATCTCAGTTGTGTGTTTGGTTTAGACACACAATAAGATTTATTTAAAGGGACATAAT
Organism: Pycnonotus jocosus; assembly: GCA_013400435.1. Classification (NCBI taxonomy): domain Eukaryota; kingdom Metazoa; phylum Chordata; class Aves; order Passeriformes; family Pycnonotidae; genus Pycnonotus; species Pycnonotus jocosus. Next base: position 34,367 of record VWYP01019156.1, read on the forward strand.
CCACTTGAAAATAACAATGCTGTCTAAAAAATTCTTTCTGAATGTAATTATAAGTAACAACTAAGGCTATTGTAATGAAATAAACCTCTACCTTTTTTTGATTGGTTTACTTTTTGTGCTTGACAATTCTGTGTAATAATTGTAATATCTAATTTTTCTGCAGCACTTTTCATCAGTAAGCCACAGCAGTTTTAACTAAAATATGGTCCATTTTGCTCTGTGTATAAATAGTTTCACTGCTTCTTCCAACCCCAGTCAATTTCTTCCTGTCCGAAAGTCTTTTATAAACATCAGCTCAGAATCATTAAAAGATCCAAAGTATGTGAAATGACAGACCTACTATTTCAAAAAAGATCACTATCAGCTGGGTTTAATTAGCCACATTATAAAGAAAAGGTTGAAAATATCCCTCAGATTGTAAAATTGGGACAAGAAGTTGATCATTAGTATCTTAATAATTTAAAATCTGTCTCAGATTTTGGATGTTCTAACATTATTTTCTGAATTCCATTAAACCCATTTAGCCTTGTGTTAGGTATTCATGAAGAGAACACCACAACATATTACTAAAATTATCATATGCTTATTAGAAATGAACAGTCTGGGCATCCTTTATGCTCATAAAGATGATGCTTAGAAGCAAAGTCTTTTCTTTCCTTTTTTCATGAAAACCAATGTTTTCTCTCTTCTTTATCATTGTACATTTCCTAACTTGGGATCCTGAGTTCTTGACTGTTGGCTGTTATTGAGTTCACAACCTTGTCTTCCTAACTGCAGTGAGAAAGTGCCTTGACTCTTGGATGTGAAGTTTGTGAAGAATGTTGCCTTTGTGGAAGAATGTACATTAGGTGCCTCTGAGCTGCTCAAGTGGTGAAATTAATATGATGAACAATGTTTGGTACCTTTTGCTTTTCAAAAGACCTTAGATCTCATAACTATACCCTCTTAAAAGCTTTTGCCACACACTCAGCAGCATGTTCTGCTTTTTTGTTGGATTCATCTTTTGGCCTACTTTTCAAACTACATTTTAACTGGAACTCAGACTCTTTTCCCTTTCCCACTATTTGCTGAGGCTAGCAATCCCATGCTGAGTAAATAATCTATAGTCCATGGTCTACTATCCTATCAGCCTTGTTATCCTGGCTCCAAACCCCAAAATGTTGGATATCTAGCTGGTAAGTATTCCCAGGAAGGCTTCCTAATGACCTTCCCCACTGGTTACTATCATCATTGCTTATACACAGATAGAACTACCTTGTAATACACTGACTATATTTGGAAAAATTAATTGGGAGTTCTTACGGTGTTTTTGTTAGGAAAAGTGACATTTTTGAAGTTAAGAAAAGTATCCCAATTCATGTCTTTCATTAGGTATAACAAAACATCGCTAGAGAAAATATTTTCCTAGATCTAATGGTATTTCATACTCTCGCAATAAAAGCAGCTTGGGATCCAAATCAGTCAGCAGATGAGATTATTGCAGTAATTTGGCTGCCCTGCCATTTAAAAAGTGATTTTGACTGCTTTTATAAAATATTTAATATATACTTAAAGGTAGTGCAAACATAGAATCACTTATTAAATTATAGAATGTAATAAAAAAAAGTTTATGCATACATTAAAAATCAAGATGATGAAAATAATGCTACGATTGATAAAATTTTATTTCATCTCAGCTGGGAAACCTATATATAAACTTTACACCTTAGCAATCTTATTGTAAAACATTGTAAACTCTCAAAAGAAAGAGCCTTTATCTCCACTAGCTAGAAGAGTTTATGATTTGGCCTCTAAGGGTTTAACAAAATGTCTTTCTTCCAGTACAAGCATGGGCAGTGCAATTCTTTTAGTATACTGTCTTGTCTCTGGATAAATGCAAAATCAACAAGACCCTTAATATGGAGGAGAACATGTAGAAAACCAAATTGTTTTACATTGCTGACTGTCTATGCATGCAGGTGCAGCCAATGTCTTTCCATCTGTATGTCCCTGAAGCTGAGCCTTCCAAATGAGTGCACACTTATGTCTAGGTCAGTCATAAGGCAGAATCTTAGGTGTGACTTTAACAATGCACAGGATTCAAGTGTGGTTTCTGGCTTTTATGAAAAGTTTTTATTTTTTTGCTCCTCTGAAAAGAAATATTTCAGCAGCCTCTGTTGCCATTTCTCAGCTTGTCCTTTCATGGGAGCCACAAGGATAAAAAACACTAAAAAGGCCTTTTATACTCAAATTGTCTAATTAATTACACTGCCAACTATGAAACTATGGCAAGTAATAAATTGATTTTACTTGAGAGTCATGAATTCCATGTTTAAAACTGGAAACTGTGATAGATGAAAAACCTAAGGAAAGGTAAACATCTCAGTGTAATTTGCTGAAATGAATCCCCCAAAGGGCTAGTCTTGTACGCTGGTAGGAGTTTCCTGAGTGCCAGAACTAAGGTTGAAGTGGCACACTGAGGTTGCCATCAAGCATGCTCCACTTGCAATGTAGATGCTGCATCCTACAGCAATGAGCTTTTTACACATGTGTGATGGATGCTGCAACTCTAGTAGTGACAAAAACTCAATGTGCATGTGTGGTTGTAGAATAACCACATCTCTGCAAATTAGATGGCTGCCCTTCCCTCTTTGCACTGCCTTGTTCCAAAATTTGAGAGCTCCTTGTCTCGTGGGGGAGAATGGCAAAAAATCCTGACCACACCATCTATCTATCTGTCTGTCTTTGACTCTTTCAGATGTGTATCCTTTATGGAAGTACGAGAAAGGAACAAGAACTGAGCCACTAGTAAAGCTGGAGGGACTTTCTTTGTTCAAGACTCTTGTGGTAAGAACTCATTAATCCTCATATACAGGAAAGCTGATCAGGATATGACCGTAACCTTGACCTTACCTGAGAGAAGTGTAGTGCACAAGACAATACATGAGCCTCAGCAATCAGCTCAGTCAGAGTAGACCTATAAAATAAATGTTATAATCAATAGGGAAACATGTCCTTGTGAAATTCTTTTTTTGTAATGCCGGACTGAAATGAGCTGCAATTATTTTGGCAGGATGTTCAGAGAAATCCTTTCAAAGAAATGATTTGCTGAATATGATGAGATTTTTTAAGAGAGCTCTTCAGTTTTTTTTTTTAATTCCTGAAAAGACACACTGAAGCAAATGAATAATTGGCAGAACATGGAATATGTAACATGCTGTGTGAAAACTGTATTCTTTCAAATCATCACTTCTCAGAAATTAATTCCTGTGCTAGGGGCCTTACTATTGAGAATGTAATGACTTTAATCTAACTGGGTTAACTTGGGTTCTCTGTGCTGTGTAGCTGAGGAGAACTGGCACATTTTAAGTTATTCAGTTCCTCAGATAAGCTTTCATTTGTTCTGATTTAAGTGTTCTTAAGTAGCTGTCATGTATTGAGGTTGTAAATATGATTTGAGGTACTGTGTGTTTTCAGGGCTATCACCTTTCAGACTCTTGTCTAAGAATTCATGGAACTCAGAATGATAACTTAAGGAAAATTGCTAACCTCTTCTGCAAAAACAACATATGAGATAAGTAAAAATAGCTACATACCATTAAAGTAATTGTTGAATTGTAACCACGTGTAGTGGAATGTTTTCAGACAGTTTGTTCTTAATAGATCACAGCCTGAGCATAGCCTTCTAAGAGCTACTGCAAAACTTATTCTTTTAAACTGGCAAAACTGATTTCCAAATCAAATTCTCTTCTAAAAGAGTTGGTGTTGCAGATGAGAACAAAACTCAGGGTATGAAGACTCTATTGCCTTGCAGCTGCTGAACACAAAAGGCAGATGAAACTCTACAGGTCAGAGTAGTATCAATTCACGGTCTCTTTACATGGGATTTTGTTTCTTCGCTAGGTTAGAGACACCAGGAAATCTGCTTTTCTCTCAGTGTCTTCCTTCTTTGCTTCATGGAAGAAAAGAATTATCTCTGAGAAATAAGTACATAGTCTGTTTGATCGCATTGCTTTGTAGAGATATTTTGATAATTTGAAGTTTAGTGTTAATATGCACTTTTGTGTTTAGTCCTATAATTACTCTTGCAAAGCCTTTCATAATATTTAATCATTATTTCATGTAAAAGATACACTTCTACCATAGATGCTATCATGACTAACATTAATATTGACAAGAATTTTCAAAACAGTTGGAAATAATAGTTCTGTACAAGATTTTCATTGTATTTAGATAAAAAAATAAAAATAAATTTATATCTGAAAGAACTATATATATTTGATGCAATTCATTTGCTAACCACAAAAGCCTAATGTATGAAAAAAAATTGTGTAGTAAGATTCACTAACAATTCAAAATGTGAACTGCAACTAAATGACACCTTTCAGTAAGATAATTTTGATCTACAAAAAAGGAAAGAAGAATTTAATCTTTTACCTCCAAGTGCCATGCTTTCACATTCACCATTTAGTATTCATGTATCTAGCTTCAGGGTCATCCATTTAAAAAGGTTTTCGTAGCACATCTTCTGATAGTCCAACCTTTACATTTTCAAGAGAAAATTTAGGGGAAGTATTATAGCAGTGATCTTCTATACATTTGCATGCATTATTTTCCTGCTTTCTAGGGTGTAAATTCCTCCAAGATTTTCCTTTATCTTACTGTTCAGAAAATAATGTACCTATGTGATGTATGTGTGTTTCTATGCAAGGAGAAAGTATTACAACAGGACAGCAGGAAATGGGGATTGCAAATTGTACTAGTTTTAGAATTAGTAATTATTTCAGAAGGGTATGAACTTTCCTATATTTGACCTGGATGTAATACATGTGAAAGAAAGTTCTGTGGGAGTTCTGTTGGCGTCAGTGTGTGTAAGCTGTCAATGTTCTCAGAGTTATAAAAACCAAAACAGTATAATAAATCAAAAAGCAGTGGCTGGTGAATGGTGACAGTGAGTAATGTGTGGATATTTTGATTAATAGAATCTCAGTCTATGTACACATGCTCTTACACACACTCATGCACTTTTCAGGCATGAGAAATGTTTTCCCATCTTTGCTCTCGGCCTGAACCATTGTGCATATGTTATACAGTCATCTATTTTTATGCCCTCATCTATGAAGTTCATGAATGTTATGAATATGGGTAACAAAGTGAGGACTCCTTGTTTTAAGATAACACTTGATGAGGGATTTTAGCTGTTACTGATTGCATCCATCATGCAGATGAAGATGTCCATTATAAATGCAGATAATCAGATCTTAGATATCTAAACTGCTTGAATGTTTAGAGGATACACAACTTTTTTTATAAAACTGTTTTTTTCGACAGCTGGGAATTATAATAAGTATGATGGCCAATGTATGATCAGATACTTTAATGCACTTAGTGAATAGTGAGATTTATTAAGCTTAGTTTAAATTAAACAGTTAAAGAAGATGCTGTATTTTCTGTGAGGAAGCTGACTGTAAAGACCTTCATTAAGTGTAAATTCCTTTCAACAAAAGGTGGGCAACTTTAGAGTTATTGTTTGTAAAATTAATGAGATTCATGAGAAAAAATAAAATTCATGAGATAAAGACACTTTACAGGACAGAAAAGGAAGAGATAATAGTAGTATTACTAGTAGTAGTGATAGTAATAATAATAATAATAATGTACGCTAACAATGAGAGAGAGTGCAGTTGCTCACCACTTGCCAACCAATGGCCAGGCAGTTCTTGAGTAGTGGTGTCCAGACACCTTTCCTCTGAATTTTGTGTCACAGATACAAAGAATAATAAGGGCTTCTGCAGGTAAGTGCACCAAGAAGGAGCATCAAAGAAGGTGTACCCCTCCTGATAAATAATGCTGGTTAACAGGTAGCAATGGATAAGGAGAAGGCTGAGGTATTCAATAACTTTCTTGCCTCAGTCTTTAACGGCAACATCTCTTCCCACATCTCTTGAATGGATGGACAGCAGGATGGGGCCTGGAGGAGCAAAGTGCTTCCTAAGTAAAGATCAGGTTTGTGAGCACTTGAGGAATCTGAACATCTGTGGCACCTGATGAGATTCATCCCAGGATCTTGAGGGAGTTGGCTGAGGTAGCTGCTAAGGCAATCTTCAAGACATGTGAAAAGTCAGGTGAAGTACCAGATGACTGGAAAAAGAGAAACATTCTACCTCTCTTTAAAAAGGGTAGAAAGAAGGACCTGGGAACCAAGGACCTGTTAGACTCACCTCTGTGCCTGGAGAAGTCATTGAACAGATCCTCCTAGAAGCTGTGCTAAGGCACATGGAGACAGGGAGGTCATTTGAAACAGCCATCACAGCTCCACCAAAGGCAAGTCCTGCCTGACCAACCGAGTGCTCCTCTATGATTGGGTGACTTCATCACTGTGCAAGGGAAGGGGCTACAGCTGCCATTGATCTGGATTTCTGTAAAGCCTTTGACAGTCCCTCTAAATTGAAGAGAGATGAATCCCATAGTTGGATGTGGAATTGGCTGGATGGTTGCGTCTAGAGGGTAGTGATCAATGGCTAAAATGTTGATGGGTGTCAGTGACAAGTGTTGTCCCTCAGGGGTCTGTACTGGGACCAGTACTAGTCAATATCCTCATTAATGACATAGACAAAGGGATTGAGTGCACCCTCAGCACATTTGCAGATGAATGGTGCTGTTGACACTCTTGAAGGACACAGTGCCATTCAGAGGAACCTGGACAAGCTCCAGAAGTGGGGCCATGGGAATCTCATGAGGTTTAACAAGGCCAAGTGCAAGCTGCTGCACCTGGGTTGGGACAACCCCATGTATCAAAACAGGCTGGGGGATGAAGAGATTTAGGGCAGCCCTGCTGAGAAGGACTTGGGGGTGTGGATGAGAGGCTGGACATGAGAGGACAACTGTATCATGTTTGAAATGCAATACCAATTAATTGTATTAGTAGAATTCAATTCAGAAGACCTGAATTTTTGTGTCATGATAATCTTTTTGTTTTATAAACTTTAAAGCGCTATTGGTCATTTGGTAGTAAAAGGATGACAAAATGACTCAGCTGGACGACTGTTCCCAGTGCAACCTATGCAAGGTAATCAGCAGCCTAAAGAGACAGATGTGAGCTCAGACAATCAGGAATTTGCAGACAAACCACTTGTTGAGGAAATCCACAACGGATTCTATAATTCTGGTTTGGTTGGGTTTTTTTTTTCCTCTTTTTTCTATTCATCTCCTTGTGCTGCATAAGGTGAAATTCATGTCATGCCATAAGTTTGTTGTCATGTGATAACTCCACTATCAATTTAATGGTTCCTTCTAAGTTTCTTGCTTTGTTATTCTTTATTAAGAAACTAATTTTTTTTTCTCAGTAAGCAGGGATGAGGCTTACAGAGTCCATGCCCTCCTCAGGAGGAATAGAACTTGTCTGGCAAGAAAGGACATGTGTTTCACATTGGCACATGGGAGAGCCAGGCAAGTGCAATGTCAGTGCAGTTAAATGCAGAGAGTTTGTGGTAATTCCTTTACAATATCAATTTGTTAGAGTAAAATTAATTTGGATTCTGTGCATTTCCTCTCTGTTCAGATAAGGCTCAGCCTAATCTACAGTTACACCAGATCCTGCTGTATTCATAGCTCCCATTCATACAGAGCCTGTTAACTTAATTCACACCAATTTGCACGAGAACAACAGGCAATCCTATGTCTTCAGAATCACCAGAGCTGTGCTGAATTTTAAGGTAGAGGTTGCTCATAGTCCTTGCTCCCATGTGAGAAGGCAAAACTCTCTGCTCTAGTCAAGGTGCCTTTAAAAATACATTTTGCAAAAAACAGATTTGCTTCTGTCAAGACTTGTTGATACAGGCATTAAAGAGTGAACACAAGTGAAGACCAACAGAAAACAAGCTTCACCTCTGTTCCATACAGTATTCTACTGAAGAATCAGGTCAGGATAAAATTGAAGTCATTCACCAAAAGAGTGTGGCGTGAAGTCATTTTCCACAGTGCTCAGTGCTGTAAAAACAAAGAATCAAAAACAAAAAGCAAAAGTTGCAGCATAAGTCCCATGAAGTAACTAATCTACCTCAGATATGGACAACAGTACTGTGAATTTCCACAACTAAATTCTAAAAAAACAGGGAACTACAGCAGTAGAATCTCCTCATCATGTTAGGAAAAAAGAACAAAAGTTCAACTAAGAGTAGTGATCTGAAACAATTTTTCTCATGATGAAGAAAGATAAGCTGTTTCATGTTGTGGTAAAACCATTTTTTTTTTCTGTTTCTAACCTTCCCTAATTGGAGTCATTAGTATTGATTTCATTCATGAAGGAAAAATATAAAAACTGTCTCCTTTATTTTAGAAAGGCAGCAAAATCCAGGATAACTTTATTCCAAAAATAACCTGAAGATGGCACAATAGGCACATGGTGCTCTCTGGTTTGCTTAAGGTCATACTGTAAAATGAGAGAATTTTTTGCTAAAATATTACTCCTTTGGAAGAGCTCTTTAAAAAATAGAAGCAAAAGAGAAATTTAAACCTTTTAAAGCACAGCCTATCAATAAAATTATTTTACAAGTGGAACACAGGCTGTTAATTTCATGCTGCCTAAAAGATTAATATAAACAGGTGGGCAGGCAGGGACTCATCATGGCTGGGTGTTATTGACAAAAAAAAGTTTAATTTATGTTGCTTACTTTTTATTGATACATTTCTTTTGTAATTGTAAAACAACTGCTAACCTCATCTGTTATCTCCAGCATAATGTATAATCTACACCTAAATGCCAACTTTTATGAGGCCCATTTTGACTTTGGGAGAGGAAAGATTACTCTCATAATCTCTATTTTATTAAAAGACAAGAATTATTATGGGACTTTTTATTAAAAAAAGAAAATAGTGTCAAGTTGTATTAGTGAATGAATAAATCTGCATTATATATGAATTAACCACAAATACACTCTCCACAACACACACAGGCACCCTGAAAATCTGGAGTTTATAAAACATAGAAGCAATTTTGTAGATGTGCTGTAGCTAAGGGTGATTCAGCTTGCTATATCCAAGTATATTTACTATGCTTGGATTTTCAAAATGTGTCTAACAAAGGCCTTGTGCAGAATGCTTGTATGGAATAAAAGCTGTCCCTATGGCAAGAAGGAACAGTCCTTTGTGAATTGCCACCTGAAAGACAGAGAAGTAAGAGGGTGGGACTAAATGAGCTGTTCTACAGTGGTGGAAGGTTATCAGTGGAGACCCACAGAAGGCTTTACTAACACCTTTGCTATTTCACATGTCCAATCACAATGAAGAAAGGAGAAGGGAGTTGATAAAATTTACTGTCAAGGCTACAATTTGTAAGGCAGTAAAAAAGAAAGGCAGCCACAGTGAGCTGCAGAGGGCTCCCACTGTTTTAAGTGACTGAACAGTGCAAGAATAGTTGAAGTTATGTATGAGTAATTATATTCAATGTGATTTACATGGGGAAAACCAGGTGTTACTATATGTTCATGGTTATGTTATTGTTCACAATAGCTGTTACCAGAAAGGAGGTAGCGTCAGAACTCCGGTGGTGTACCAATATTGCAAAACACTGATTTTTACCAAAATTTTCATTAGAAGCTGATAATAAGCAAGACTGGGGCTGTATACACAAAGGATGAAGGCACCTGAAAGAAGAGAGACTATCCTGAAAATAAATAAGCTTGACACATTTGAAACTTTCTCTCAGTTGCCATCTACTGTGGCCATTAGTGAATTCCTAGGAGGTGAAGCCATCTAACTTCAGTAATGCAAATATCAAATGTGTAGTTAAAATAGTTTTATTTTGTCTCCTTTCATAGCCAGTGTAGACATCTATGCTCTTCCAGAGGGGATTCATTCCATCCTGAACAGATATTTGAGGGAGATGAATTGAAATGCTCACCTTTCCATAAACTGTGTTGGCATACTGTAACTTATCACCACAGTAAGCATCCAACAATTATGCAGCTACAAGCGGAATGTTGCTGTTGTTCTTCTTGTGCTGTAATAATTTAATTGACTGATTTATAGCAGTGTGGTCTCCAAGTAACATGGACCCACACCTGAATGTGTTAGAGAATGAGGGAAGGAAGAGGAGAGCATGGGAACTTTTTCGGTTGGGTTCCCCTCTGAAGCCAGCATGCTGCAGACTCTTTGACAGCAATGAGCAGTGCCTAAGTGCCTTTCTGCTGCTTGCTCCCAAACAGGACATTCTCAGTGGAGTCTCTCTTAATCTCGCCTCTAGGAGCTTTTTCTCTTCGTGTAAATATTCATGGGAGCACTGACTGAAATCCAGGTTTCCCAGGAGAACGTAGTACCCACAAGAGTCTCAAATCCTTCTCACTCAGCAGGCTCATATATTCTTTTCTGTGTTTTAAATGTAGTGAAATGGCTTCAGAAAGGGAAGTTGAGGGATTTCTCAACAGGATATCTTGTCTCAGAAAAAGGAAAATGTGGATCCTTGTTCTCACCCATGTCAGTGATCTCCTTGCTCATTGCAGAAGGGTTAGGCCTAAATCAACTTTTAAAATCTCTTTGTACCCAAAACATTGTGTGATTCTATTTCAATATATGTTTTTTATAACCTATATGAATGCTGTAACTTTCATTCATTGGATGGTAGTGCCTGTACTGCACTTACATCTAAATTTTTGTAAAAAGAATTTCTTAAGACATTTGATCCAAGAATGATTCCTGGCAGTGGAAAGTAAATGGGAGAAAAACATTTATTTCACCAGATTTTTTTAGAACTTGTACTCCTTGCTTAGCTGCTACACATTTAATGTGTAGGAGCAGCTCTCCTTCCAGGGTAAAAGTTCTGGTAAAAGCCCCTTTTCACAGGGCTAATTCTCTCTTGGCTTTATACTTTTCTGTACCTGGCTGAGAGCTCTCCCAGACAGTAAGCATTTGAAAAAAAGTTCATGAGATTCTGTGAAGGGAGGGGGGCCAGGCTGTAGGTATAGTGCCCTTACAACAATTCTGCAGGCCAGATTTATCCTTGACGAGGACTTTTAGGGCTTTGTGGTGGTTATCATAATTTTTGGGTATAAACATGGACATGAGTCACCATCCCTGAAGGTGGTTAAGAGACATGCAGTTGTAGCACTGAGGGACATGGTTTAGTGGTGGATTTGGAAGTACTAAATTAGTGTTTGGACTCAGTGGTCTTAGAGGTCTTTTCCAGCCTAAATGATTCTGTGATTCTATACCAACAGCAAATCTCAGGCAAGGACAAAGGTTTTGGCTAAAGTACAGCTCCTGAACAAAGGAGGGAGAGCCAAGCTCTTCTTCATTTCCAACAAAAGTTTGATAGTTTTTCCTTTTTCTGTTCTATTATTTTACCATTTCCACATTTATCTATCCCGCTTCCAGGATTTCTTCCATTCTTCTGAAGGTGACTGAGGTATAGCAGTCTGATTTTCATGGAAGCTAACTACAACTGCTCACATGGACAATTAGGGTGCTCCAGCTGTCTGTGGGGTATAATTTCCAGCTGCAGGGTGGCAGTAAACAGCTGGGGGTGGTAATTTCTCAAACTGCTCCAGCTACATTCACAACATATGCCTATGCCCTAAGGATTTTCTGTAAACTAACTGTATTTGTTAGCAGTATTTAAAACATTTCTTATTTCAATATACAAAGTAAGAGCCAATACTGCAAAATTTGAGGTGACTTTATCTTACTGTAAGCAAAATTGCCAAGTATTTAGGGACAACAGCTGTGGCTACTCTGCTTGAAAAACATTCTACTACCATCTGGGAAAAGAGAAAACAAAATATTATGAAAATTTATACAGATCTATAGTGTGCTTCCTGATTCCACTTAACCTCTGCCACTCAATTTTCCTAATCAACCAAGTCTGTTAATAGTGGCGTTAAGATTTACGATATAGACTGCATGCAGGAAAACTCTGGCAGAAGTGAAGCTTCTTGGAAAATTTTCCTGAGAATTACTGTGTGCACTTATAAAACTTTCACTATCCAGAATTAATGGATTTACTACACATATTCAGTTTAAAACCTCTATAGGCTAATTTTGTGGCCTGTTCATTTATGGATATACTTCCTCTGGGAAAAAAAAGATAATATACGGAATATAATTGTAATATAATGCACATAACAGACCGCCTCTTAGAGTAATTGCATGTAGGATGCTATGAAGCTGATATCCTGCTACAAAGATATAAATAGCAACTCCTCGTCAGCTGTGGAAACTGATTGCAGTGCTGTTCTGCACACCTGTGGCTACACAGGATTCAGGGTGCCAGAGGATGAGAATGGCAGCACGCAAATATGTAAGGCATTTAGTGGTGGCACTTCTGCCATGATGAAATTGCTTATGGCATGTAGGGAAACTAGGAATGCTAAGTATCTGTGAAATAAGGCCCCTGAATTACAGTCCTAAATATAGCTTTTGTGATTTGCTTCAGGCTTTTAAATTTTACTATTTTGACTGAGCTGCTTGCACAACCATAGTTTATAATTTCTGGTGCAGTGTTCAGCCAACTTATAAGAGTTCATGCAAAAAAGAGTTGTTTCAGAAATTCTAATAGACCCCAAACTGTCATACACGTGCACTGTATAATAGAGAGTAGAATAATTATCAAGAATTCTCAAGAGAAATCATGGTTATGTTACCTGCTTTCACTGTCTAAAGTTTTTTATACAGTTAAGAAAAAGACTTACTCATGACTTCAGGAACTCTGGTTCTTTTGAACCAAGCATCTGTTGTAATGATTTTACATGTTGTGTAAATGATGATGAAATATATGTATACTGTATGAGAAAATGGATTTGATTGATCCAGTAGGGCAATATTCAGAAGGATATAACAACCAATGTTTTCAAAACACCATCTTTTGCTTGTTCTTTTTTTGTTTCAAAACATTTTTGAAATGGAACAGTAATAACAATAATAATAATAATTTGTATGTATGTTTCAATTCTGAATCTAAGCATACATGCATAAGTAAATTAAGCCTCACGGGAACTCTATAATTTAAGAATATTTTTACCCAGGTTTGACAGATGGACAAACAGAGGTACCACAAATTATAAATGCATTTGCAAAAGTGTGATTAGTCTGCGCAGAAGAGAATATGAATACAAAATCGAGGGCACTCCAGAACAATGGAGAATTTTCAAGAATAAGAAGCATGTTCCTTTGAAAATATGGTCCTACACAGGCTGTGCAGGCTGATCCTGAACTGGCATTATCAGCATGGCACAGCACTGCTCTTTGAAATATATTGATCTGGCTCTGTGCTAGTTAAAGGATCTCGCTGCTGCTGCTCTTTCCCTGTTATAGATCAGCATTCTGAAACCCCTGTCAACAGCAGATCGATATTTTGATGCTTCACTATAAACAAGTCCCCATACTTGAATTCATGTAAGGTGGTGTTTTTCAAGGTTATGAATTGTCCACATGGTGCCAATAACACTGCAAACATGCACTGAGCAAGTGACAACTGCTCATCTGCAGCTAGTAACTTTAATACAGAGTGAGCTGTTTCTGACTCAATTTTTTGGGATACCAGCACTGGAAATGGAAGCAGCTTCTGTTTTGTGCCAGGCAACATATGCACACCAGCTGACGCTTTGGGCAACACTCAGGTGTAACTGAAAAGCATCTTGTGTACTGCTGAAGATGTGGCTGGGAGCCCCTGCTCTGTTTAAGGTCAAGTGAATATTGACAGCTGTGATGCCCTGTGAGTTTCCCGGGTCTGTTCAAGGCATACTCTGTGTCCCAGTGGACAGAGATTGTACTCAGCTTCATGTTCCAGATCTGAGTCACCTCAATGACTCTTGGAAATTATTTAGAAGATGTGAACACATCAACATGAGGGCAGAATTAAGTACTATGACAACTTCCTTCTAAAAACCCTGGTATCAGTCTTCAAGGCACATCAGAAGACAAATAACCTTTTTGGCACCAGAGGTGCTCTCCTTGACTGTTTGCAGTTGTAAGGAAAGCATTCCATTCTTTCTGTTCTTCCTTAATACTGAACCAGGACATTATGTAAAAGCTCAAATAGTAGAACATTCATCATCAACAAATTACTAAAATGGCTCTTTAGTCTTTGATAAAGTATTAATTACCATCCAGATGAGACAGATAGAAATGATCAAATTCAACAGCACTTAGCACTTTTCTTATTCTCAAAGTTTGAACTTCTAATTTTAATGCATATGTAGAAATGAATAAGCTTTGGTTTATCAGAAATCCAGAATTATTTCTTGCAATTATTCTGCGAATGACTAGATTAAAGACGTCATTAAAAAACCCTACTATAAATGATTTTGATTTATTTAAATATTCATTTTGTTCTTAAGTTAAGGGTTCACTGCAATAAGCAGAGGAAAAAGTGCTGTAAATAAATTCCCCTTCATACTTTACATGCAAATTTCAATCATAACAAGAAGAGTTCTAAATTTGTTTTACATAGGAGTTACATGTTTTTATATAGGGGAGTATATATGATTTATGTTATATGTTAATCAATTATGAATGTCTGTGGTACAAATACATTTATGGGTAGAGATTCTTTATGTTCTTATTGGACATATTTTTGCTCAGGTTTACTGTTTTGTTTCTTTTATTTTCTAACACTGGGAACTAACAATTTCTTGGAAAAAGGTAACTAAATCTCATTGATCCATCTGACCTTAATTAACTCTAATCTGTCTGAAACTCAGAGAAACAACTGTGGTGGCATTTCCTAAAGATACAAATAATAGCTCAGAAATTTGAACATAGTATGTTTGGTATGTTTTTAAAAAATACAATTTAATAATTATTCCTGTACAAAGTAATGTGATTTAGTTTTTAATTTTACAATGTGGTTTTTTTTCCACTCTTACGGTAATAGAGGAAATTTTAATTTCTGTGTTTAGACTGTCTGGAATGTTTGTGAAAGTTGTACATCTGAATCATCTCTGATTGATGGGAAAAGATGTAGATGGTAGAAAGAAAAGTATTGTTTTCTATTCTCTTCCTCCTTACTCAGTTGTGAGGTGTCAGGGCTGTGACTCGCGGTGATCTCAGCACAGCTGGCTGGGGCTTTGCCTGGTAAGGCGCTGCAGCAGGAATAGCACTACAGTCAACCTCCTCCCCCACATTGCTAGAGGTGTTCTTCCCTCTTCATTTCCCACATGCAAGGGTTTAAAGTAGGAAACATAAACTGGTTTCCCTACCTTTGTGCTGTTCAAGGACTCCCTGCTCTGAGAAACTCTTAGCTGCTTGTTTAAAGCATTGTTAAGTGCTCATTGTGCTATGGGAGTTAAAACATATTTAAGTAGGTCTGAGGCTCTTGCCCATTGTTTTCATTTAAAAAATATTTAGGCTATTGATTAGCTGGATTGGCTCTTGTCTGTTTCCTTATTTAAAGACCTCTTTGAGTTTCCCTAAAGTGAGGGGTTCTTTTCCCTATATAAGTGCTGTAGAAAAAAAATAAAGGCACATTAATTATGTGAGAAGCAGGATTATGAAGAATGCTGTTAATATGAAAATGAAGTCCAACCATGGGAAACACGGTATTTATAGCGACATTAGTTAAAACGCATGATGTTTTCAAGGCAATATATTGGAGTAAATTTCTTTGCAATTAAGTGAGAAATATAATTTTAGGCCTACCTTGCTATGTCCAGAGTGCAGAGTTACAGAAATGTAGCTTTCAATTCCTTTTTCCCTTTGCTTTTCTGCACCATCTGGTTGATCAATATATTACACCAATGAGCTACTAACCACCTTTTTCCATTGCTTTTCCCAATGCATTCCTTTGTCATTAAGATCCCACACTTGAGAGAAAGCTTTTTTCATTGTTTGACTTTTTAATCTTTCTTTGAAATAGAATTAGAAAGCTTTCATTTGAGTTTATGGAAACTACTTTTGTGTCAGGAAACAGATGAATTTTTCTTTTTCTGCTTTTGACATGGCACACCCTCATACTTGAGTTTCTTGGAAGGTTTATCCATCCATCAGGGCTTCATCCTCCTTGAGAGTTCTTAATTTTTTCAGGTTTCCCAGTACCCTTCACGTTACAACTTCAGTAATTTCCAACTAATTTGTCTTTGCTACTCATTCTTCATGTCTGGTGTATCTACAAATTCTGTCTACCCAAAGCAGTGCTGAAGATTCATTCTTTTTTAAATTTGCTGATTCAGTTAAAATTTTTTCAAACTTCTTCAATTGCCTTCCTTGGTGTGAACTCTTTGGAAAATTGCATTCTATATCATCTCATCCTTCCTCAAGCCCCTACCTAGTGCTTCATTCAGATCACTGCTGTTGAAACTTAGCCCACTGTTGTCATACTACTTTTTTAATTCCTATTTTTGCTGTTCTAACGTATTTTAATTTTTGTGTCTTTTGTTTTGTTGTTAAGAATTTAAGAAATTTTGTCCCTGCTCACTTGGCTTTGCATTCCACAGTCATCTTGTTTCCATTCCGTTCCTCTCTATTTCCTTTTGTACTTTTAAATTATTTCCTAATATTCCCTTGATTTGAAACATTCTTCTTTATCTCAAATGTAAGGTGTGTAGCTTTCTGCACTCAGAGTGTGCTGGTATTTGATTTGGTATACATTGCTTTTACTGTGGTTCTTTCACAGATCACAGTCATGAAGTATTTGGTTTAGTAAAGGCAAAAATAAAGAGTTAATTTCATTCTCTAATGAGCAGACTAATTTCTAGAACACAGACCCTTCTCTAATTCATCTTCTGTTCATCCCTGTATTCTGAATATAACAGATAGGAATGTTTATACTCATCTCTAATGGGCTTAACACTATGGCAGGTTTGGACAAGCACATGACAACAACTTTCATTTCACAAAGAATGAATATTGAAAGAACAGGGTTAGAGAGGAAAATAATGTTCATATGTATCCTTGACACAACTGTGGCTGATTATAAAATGTATTTGTATATGGCTTTTATCCTAGAAGAAAATGCAGTGTGAAAATAAACTGAGACCCTTAGCACTAGAGGTCACTAAACACAACAATTCCAAAGGGTCTCTAAACAGTGCCTTTTTTTTTTTTAATTTTTTTTTTACTGAACACTTCATTTACATTGCTACAGTTAAAACCCTCAAGAGACAGCAGTAGGTGAGAAGCCATCTGCTCCTGTGTATAAATGGGGAAGGTATCAACAGTGAAAACTGCTCAGCTGAGACCATCCCTCATGATGCAGGAGCCTGTGCCTCACTGATGAGTGATAAGTAGAACAAGGAGAGGATATATGGTTTTATTTCACATTTACTCCAACTTGCCTTTACAATCTGGGCATGATAAAAGGAATTAACTTAGTTTTCAGACAAGTAGGTGATTGTACCCTTGTGAGACAGGATGAGTTGGAAAAATTAATTACCTTAGAAAAATAAGCTTTAATTCAGAGACCAATGAACAGGTTAAATTGCAGAAGAAAGGTCAGATATTATTGCAGAATGATTACTTGAATCTTAACAGATGTATCTTTTTCAGAGACCTTCTGTCTTTGTGGAAAACGTTTCAAAAGACTTGACTTAACAACCAAACCCCCTCTTAACAAAGGGACAAATGTAATGAAGTTCTCAGCCAAGAGACAAAAAGAAATTAAAGAGCTTTTGGCTATCTGGCTTTGGATCTGTTGTAAAAACTAAGGCATTTTTAGTTAAGGTTGACTTAAACAGCTTTCCCTAAATATTTTGACGGCTTTTTGGTGTTGTCTTTCACGTCTATAATACAACATTCCCACATGATAAAAGGGATTCATCATAAGAAAAGATGGAGAAGAGATTGAAGGGGGAGAGATTTGGATCACTCTTTTGGGAGAAGAAGGACACAGACAGAATGATCATCTTTCACAATGAACATATTGTCCTGCAAGTATGTAGTGGAGCTTAAGTCTCCCCCTTTATGCCACTAGCCTGATACCAGCAAGAACCTGTGAATTTCACCTGATGTCCTGGTCCTTCCTGCTGCTGGTCCACACAGGAGCTGTTGAATTATTAGTGCTGTCAGCTACTCTTTCAGCTCAAGTAGCACAAAGCTTTCTCATCCTGATATAAATCCTTGTTGCTCCCAGTTTCCTACCATGTGATAGAACTAAATTTTTTAAACAGAAATTTTACATAATTTCAAAAAAGCTCCCTTATAGGGGTTTTATTAGAATCAAGAAGGAAAATAATTTCATAGCCAGGGAATTTCAGAATTTGCTTTACTTTTCTAATCATACTCCTGCCTTCCGCAAATGCACTATGCTGTGGGCTTTGATTGTACAGTATATGTATATTTTTAATAAAGGGTCTATGTCATTGTACAAGAGGAAAGAAATATGCATTAAAGGAGACTTGTCTACAGTTGCTAAATTAGTAGACCTTCTTGACCTTAATTTTTTTGCTCTCCAGTTCTCTATAATCTTGTAGGAGTGTTGTGAACAGTGGTTAATTAATATTTTTAATTGTTTACATACTGTGGTGATGAGCATGAGAGAAACTTATGAGGAAATTAACAATTCTGTCTTGAGAGAAGGGTTTGACTAGTGTGCAGTAAATAAGGCCTCGGGTCACAGATTGAAAAATGAGGAGTAGTTGCTCATTATGTGAACATTCTGTGCACTGAGCAAAGCAGAGGTCCTGTGAAAGAGAAAAGTGGTCACATAATTAGATTTTGTCAAAAAGCTTATGTGCAAAGGGGATGCACAAAGAACGAAGGAAAGTTAAAGATGGGCATTTCTTAACATTTAAAGCTTTCTTCAATTGTCTTATGGTATGCTTTCAACATACTGTGCGTAGGCAAAAGAAATTTTCCAAGCTTTGAAACACATAAACTATTAAAATCTGGCATGATAAATCTTGAATGAACACTCACTCTTAAATCTGTTCTCTCTGGCCTTTGGAAGAAAATAATTAACAATAAATAATAAGATGAAAAACACATTGGGTCTTTCAAAGTCATTTACTTCCTTTTCCTTCAGCCTATTTCCTTCAGCACTTCATGGCTCTTGGATTAATGTGAATATTCTGAAAATGCCAATTTAAAAAGAACTGTTACCCATCAAAAATTACTCCTCAAGCAAACAGTTAGGTGTGTTCATAAAAAAATAAATTCCAAATGAGCAGATAAGCTTCATTTCTATCAGATGATAAAAGATCTATAATGTGTAGTCACACCTCTATTTGTGATACTAGCTTAATAAATTTCTGTAAATTGCTTTTTTGGACAAAGAGTCGATCCTTTGAAATACCTACTGGCTTCTCTATCAATAGGTCTAGGGGAGAGGTTATTAGATAACATATTTGCAAGTGTGGTGAAGGAATGAATACAAGTTTTTGAGTTTTATTTGACAATGGACATTTTAAAGGGACTTGGAAGATGGAAAGTTGTGAAGTATTTGCTTGGATTTTAAATTGAAAGTCAAATTCTGGAATATATATCTTTGTTAAAGAAATGTGTACTCAGTTTTTGGATTAAAAAAAAAAAAGATACCACTAAAATATGTGATGCCTCTAATCCATAGGTAAAGGATTGAAGCTAAAGAATAGATTATTTGTATATATTTTTGAAATGCTACGTAAGCAATAGAAGATGCTTTATATGCTAGATAAGATGAGATACTTATCATAAAAACTTGTTGTATTTGTGGCAGTTTTGGTGAACATTTTGTCTTTAACTGTCAGAGTTTCCACTCTTGAATTTTAAACACACACACATTTAGTTAGCTGCAAAGAAGAACTAAGAGTGTTGTTGAAGAGTCATGTCAACAGAAAGCAAAAGCTTGAGCTGTAGCAAAAGAATTATCTGTAGTAGTTCAGATATCAAAATCTGTTTTGAAAAATAATAGGCCTTATCCTGTCCTTCCTACCAATATATTTACTTCATTTTTATGACATGCATTTGTACTTGATATTGCTCATTTAGCAATATATTTAAATATCTTCACTATAGTTTTTCCCCATGAATATACTCAGAAAAATTACTTAGCAGTCTTTCAACGTAAAATTGTCCTACTAATCTTACTCATGATTTGGCAATTGGCTTCACTGCATAGTATTTCATGGAGCTATAGGGTTTCTCCGTTACTCATAATGTTTTCTTTGAAAAACAGAAAATAAATTTTTATGCTTTGTGATTTAAAAATATGATCTATCCTTAAAAATGGAGCTATTTTCATCCCAGAGAATTTAACAGATTATATGGAGCAGAAGACTATATCTTTAGTAATGCTTTCCAGTGTGTTTCAAGACCAGATCTGAATGTGTGGGGACTTCTGTCACATATTATTACTGGGGAACAATTGGATTTTCTAGATTATTTTGGCAGTAACTGTAACAAAGGCTATATTTCTTTTGATGTTTTTTCCCAGATAGTTTATTTTTATCTTGACATTTTGCCCATCCTGTGAATCTCATCATGGGAAAGAAACAGCAGTTTGTCTCAGAGCAGTTCAATTTCAATCTCTAGGTGACAAGTTGATATTTCTTTCCTCTTCAAGAAGCTTTTAATATGATGTGTTAAATGTCAAGGAAACTCTTCAATATATATTGAACTTTACTAACCTTATTTCTCTTAATATTAATGACATATTGACAGCATCTTTTGAAAAATGAACACTTCTCACAGATGTCAGGATTCTGTACTCACATTATTCCTACAGGAATCCCACATTCCAGTTGTTATTGTTCAGAATTGTAGTAACTTTTAGTTTACCAGGGCTTTTACAGCCTTTTTAAAAAATGCATTTAATGAGTATTGTTTCATTGTTGGATGCTGACAGTGCTGATCTAATAGATTAGGGATCACAAGCTGGTTAGTAATTTTGTAAGTTAGCTTTGAAAGATAATTATAATTTGGGATCTGAAGTTTCTGAAGCTAGTTCTCCTAAGCTCATTTATCGATCTTATAAATCTAGGTGACTAAGTGAAGGTGTTGTTATTATATTTATATTCTTCCAGACATTAAAAAAGTATATTCCAGTATATTCTTCCAGACATTAAAAAACCCCCACCCAATACCATCCTAGTTGGACGAAATTCACCTGAGTATGTATTAGGAAGAAATTCTACTTTGAACACATTAAATACAGCTTGAGGATTTTGTTGCAGGGAGAGATTTTTTATTGACTGTCTCTTGTTGAAGGAAAAGTGTAATTGTTGAGCTTGAATTCTGCTGAATAGTTTTGTGCACATCTTTCTCTTTAATACCAGATAATATGATGTTAAATACAGTTTATGTCCAGTACAGTTAAACATATAATCTGTATTACTGGGAAGTATAATTAAATACAGTCGTGGTGATATAAATATATTTTTGAGGCTTTTAAATTACACTGACATACAAACAAATGATTTGGTATGTTTTTTTTTCCTAGTAATTAAGAAAATTCTGAGCTACAGACCCACAGATACATTAATTTAGTTTTGGTCACTAGCATGTTTTTAATAATTTGGTTAATGTACAAGAAGAAAAATCATTAGAAGGGAAAAGCTTTTTTCATTCCCATGAGCAGTCTGATACATGATATAAACATATTACACCTGTCTATGAGGAAGCAGTGCCTTTGTAGTGTGTTGTACTTGTGTTTAGAAGGGAAGGGATTAGAGGTAGCAGCAAACAATGTGAAAAGCCCATTTGTTTATTTACTTATTTATTGTGAACAATTCAGAAAGATCTATCCTGTCTCTCGGAGTCTTTATGAATATTTAAAATTTAACACAAGGATAAATATTCTTAGTAGAAAAAGTCATGATTGCCCAAGGCCAGAGCATTCTATCAGTATCAAAGATAGTTGCTTAGATCTTAAACCCCATAGCATGAAAAGTAATGTTGAGTAATCACGTCTCAGGCTGCCCTCTGAGAAAACCCTAATAAACCATTCATCACGATTACTCACAGTTGCTATTGCAAGAAATTAAAAGGAAATATAGGTTTTTGGAAAGTATACATTCATGCATAAGGAAAGATATATCAGGTGCACCCCAAGGGCTGGACTTTCAGCCTGAAAAATGTTCAGAATAAGCTGCGAGGTGCCTGTGCTGTATTGGCATGGAAGAGCTGGAAACACATCTTGCTTCTTGTGGCTGCTCATCACCATCCTGCCTCTGCTGATCTTGGGACACGTGTCAGAGAGCACATAGGATGAATAAATTACATGTAGCTTCAGAGACCTGCCTGCACTGTGCCTGAGAGGAGGGAAACACGACTGTTCAGTGCTGCCTCCTGGAAACTGTCACTGCTGCCACCGGTCCTGCAGTTGGGGATGTCACCTCTCATAGACACTGCCACTATCACTGCTACTGCCACTGCCACACTGCTTTGCACACAGAAATGACGGGTTTAGTTCTCTGAGAATATTTCAGATTTCTGGAAGGTGTTGTATACCTCTACAGAGAAACAGGATAAAGAAAGATGGGAGAATGCTGATAACCCACCCAGCATGGTACAAAGGCAAGGCTGGGGTTCTTCAGCTGCAGAATTCAATACCTGGGATCAACAGGAACTCAAGTGTCAGTCTGTTATCAATTCTGAAATTCTCATCTCAGCTACACTAGCTGTAGGGTGGAGTAACTCTAAAAGAATTCACAAAAGATAGTCTGGATTTGAATGCATCGAGGCACTCAAATTTTGCACAGTGTTTTGCTCTTTTTTTTTTTTTTAATGCATACAAGTAAATTATTTGTCTCAGATTTCTAGAAAAAAGGCTTCACTTAGTGGCAATGCAACACAATTATTTGTGGTTTTTGCTGGGGATGTTTTGTTTGTTTTGTTTCCATTGCACAGTGTCCTTTAGGTACTCAGAAAACAATATGTGGCTATTTATAATCTTGCAAACAGGATCAACTGTTCTTTTTCTCAGTGTTCCGTTTAATATGAGAATGATGGAGAAGTCAACATTGTTATTTTAATAAAATCAACTTTGCAACATTATTTCAATGCTTTACAGTAAATTTCTGTGATGCCCCAGGGGCACCTGTGTTTGTACCCAAGTGTCTTGATCACAGTTTTGTTAGAGTAGAATCACTTGGCCTCATTGCTTTTTTTTTTTTTTAATAGCCTGAACTCAAGCTGTTTTGTAGCTGCCCTGCGATACAAATGGATGCACTCTTGGGGCACTGAATAAAATTTGTATGTTTTAGAAATATGTTCCTAAAATCATGTTGCCACAGGAGTAGCTCTGAACTATCAGTATCTGTGCTATTTTCACATCAAAGTGCAAACAGGAAATATTCTGAAGCACAGATAACTTATAGTCTTCTTAAAATACTATTTATGCATACTAATTAGTTGTAACCATGGGAAGTGGTGTTAACAGTATACTTTTCATTTTAACCAGGCTCTCTTGTGCTCCACTTGATTAATTGTCACAGACTGTAATTTTATCATAGTTAAAACTGATTCAAGCCCATTTCCCTGTAGTAATATATATATTTTATTTTTGGTTTGGAGAAATTAATATTCCTCAAAATCTAATTAATGATCTCCAAAGAATTATTTGCATGGAGGATGTTAGAGTTTTATAGCAATTATGCATTGTATGTAACTCATTAAAAGGTCCATTTTCATTACTAGATTTAGTGATGAGGTGACAGGCGTAACCACTCCAACTGGCCAGGCAAAACACAAAGTGAGACTGGGAAATCTTTCCTTTTAACACCATCAGTGTAGCCAGGTTATTTCTCCATCATGAAATTTTTAGAAAGACAGTTGCTCTGAAATTAGCAGTAAGGTCTTCTGAAGGATACCTGTTGTCTGGCAAAAATTCAGGCATATTCCTTCCATTCAAAAGGATGCACCTGGTATTGTTCTGAAGGGCTGGATCCTGCTACATTTCCTTTTCACTGAGTAGTATCACCATCAATCATCACTTGATTTGAATCATCCTGAACCACAAGATATGATGCAGTATGGGAGAGGGTGGGCAACTTTCACTGGTGGGATGTAGAGCCATGAGATATCAAGCACCAGTTCTTCAAATCTGTGTCAACTGCTCCTCTGATAATGTGAGAAATTAGAAGCACCTTTCTTTTTCTTTCAAGTGATACTTTGCATAAAAGTTTGGCTCAGAAATTGATCTTTAGCTCTGTTAAAGTGGAAGTGGCTGTGCATAACACACTTTAATATGTTTAATTTGTCTGAGGCATCATTACAGCCCACCAGGCTAGCTGTGCAGGAGATCCATTCATTATTTCTGCCATAATTACAGCAAGAGCATTATTGATAAATCAAACAGAAGTCATAATTCTTTTTAAAAAATGAAGTTTCTGTGGCTTTAAAATGAAACAGGAAGATACTGTATGTAAAATCAATCTTCCCAATCACACGTTTATTGAGATTTTTGAGAAACAGAACAAAAACATTCTCATCTTTTTCTTGTGTTTCATGTATATATGTCATTCAGACAATATTAATATATAAAGAGTCACACACTGCAGCTCAAAATATGCAAACTATGCATTTTTTCTCTTTCATTCCTGCCTGCACATTCCCCAATAAATCAGTGATAATAATATCTGAGGTCCTAATACAGCAAAACACTTAAGAACATACTTAACCTTAAACACATGAGTAGTCTCATTATAATCAGCAAGATTCCTCATGCTTTAAATTTAAGCTCATATTTAAGTGCTTTGTTGAATCATATCCAAAATGAAATAGTACAAACCAAGGTGTTTTCTGCATTGAAATACAAGTACAAATACAGGGCATTAACACCGTGGCTTACCCTGATGAAAAAAACCCCACTCCTGGAAGTGTGAATTACAAGAACACTATTAATTCAACCTCGTGGGGCTTTAGTATAGCAATGCATGCCCTATAGATGGGATTTTCAAGGCTGAATGTATTTAGAAGTGCTAAGCACAGACAAATAGAAGAATAGTTATCATGGCAATCACTCATGATTACTGCGATTGCTAACGTATCCCATTATACCTGTCTATTTTTAGCCTGTCCTCAGTATTTTCTGTGTTTTAAAAGCCAAAGTGTGTGATTCCAGCAGGCAAGTAATATCACAGCACTATTTGTACTATGAGTTTGTGACAGTGTTTTGGTTTAATATGACAACACAAATACTAAATAACAAAAATCTTTTATCTCCTACTGGAAGGAGATTATCTGGGTTACCTAATCAGGTCTTTGATTTTTTTTGTTTAATATACCTTTACCTTCAGATTCACAGAGAGGTGTGAAAATTTGCTCCAAATGCTAAGAAATAAATATAAACTTTTTTTTTTTAAATTCTCAAATGAAATAAGCAATTTTTGCTTTTTATATTTAAAAAGAAGCATCAAATGTACAATCTATTTCTGAATACAAGTTAGCCCAACAGTAATCTCACTGGAGTTTTAATATTTTACAAGTGTGATCTAAGGCTAATTTGTATCTGCATATAAAATGAAGGCAATTAAAGAAGGAAAGAGGAAGGAGAATCTGATATATTCTCTCTTCTATTATTCTTGATTAATTTGGATAACTTTAAAGGACTAATTATTTTTTCCTAGTAGGATATTTGAGGTAGCATTTCATCCTTCTGGGTATACTCAGTTGTACTTTAATTCTACTTTAACCTGACTAGTAATTTCAGAGTTTGTGTACCTCTTGCTCATCACCATGCAAAATGTTTTCTCTCGGGATGGCGATCTTTGAGCTATGTTGTGGTTATTTTTGAAACAAGTTAGCTGGTATTGAAACAGAAGTATCTGTACTAAACTAAATAGTTGTCAGCAGTCAAAACCTATAGTAGGAAATGCTATTGCAAAAAATTTTAATCTGATTCCTCGTTAATGAACTAAGGTGCTACTAATGTCTGAGTTAATGCAAGCTTCATGAACTCCCCCTGAGACTGCTCTAGCACTGATGGTATCCCAAAGCTCAAAAGATTTGGAGTTTTTTTGGTTTTCTTTTTTCCTCAGACCAGAAATAAATGAACTGCTCTGTGCCCAAACACATGCTATTGTAGGACACGGCTTTTGTATCTGGAATTTTTACTTGGAATTGCCATTTCATTATCTAAGGTCAGAAAATGCCTAAACTTATACATACCTCTACCCCCAACTCTAAGCTTCTGCTTATTGGTGTGAAGCCAACACAAGTTCATGTGGACCTAAGGGAACAACAAAAAAACATCAAGTGAATAATACATCTCATAATACAGCTATGGAGAAAGTACAGAAGGGACTGCAGCACTCATATGAATACACCTTTTTCCTCTTCACTGTGAGATATAATAATTACTCACCCTGGTTTTCCATATACATAACACTAAATTAAACTTAGGATGCATGGAGAACTTGATGCTGATAATCTAGGAAAGACAACTAGGCAAAAGTCAGGTTGCAGAGCTAACTTTGCAATAGTTTAAGATGATAGAAGATGAAGATTTTTAAGCAAAAATCTTCTTCATCCATGTTCCCAGAACATGTCTGGGAAAAAGCTATAAAGGAACAATTGCATTCCACTTACTATCTGTGAGCTACAAGGCACAGCTCTTTTAGAGAGCAATAAGGTAATCTCCTTGCTGGCAACATTTTTTTTAAAGTTTCCAACAGGGAGAAATCTTTATATGGCTGAAATGTAATGGTTTACTTCTCTTTTGCATATTTTTAAATAGTTTCTCTATTATGATTTTTCTTTGTCTGTTCCTACATATTTCTGAATTTATGATTTCAAATGTATTTTGTACCAATAAATCTCACAGGATATATTTTTCTTTTTGCTCGGTTTTTTTTTCTCTTATTGTTTACCACATATTTTAATTATGAAAAATATCCCTCTGCAACTTTTGTCCAGAATTTTCTGCATATTTTCCTTATTTTCATGGGTTTTTTCCTTCTCAGTGAATCAGCATGTCCTGGTCTTCCTCTTCCCCCTTTAGATAAGAATTTTACCAAAACCACAGTTATTTTTGTTGGGATCACTAAAGCCTCTGTTGTGTTTCCAGCAGCCTTAGTGTAAATGACTGGATTTAAGCAGCACTTATGTAGTCTCAGAAATTGATCTGGAGCCTGTTTAAAGTCAGTGAAGACATTGACAGCAGTTTGTATGAGCCCCTTATAAGATAATGAATACAAGAATAAGTCAAAGAACATTTACTAAAAATAATATTAATAAAAATTACTTGAGGGAGTTTTTTGTTTAGCATAGCATTTGTTGTGCAGTCATGCATTCTGAAATTTGATTAAGCATTTATTAATTCTTGCCAAGTAGCACATGCTATTAATGTCCATTCTTCGATTGTTTTAAAAACATGTGAATAGATATTTGCCTATGAGTGGTAACACCAGCATTTCTGAGTGACTAATATTATAATGTCACAGAGACAAGACAGGTGAAGATGGAATCATGAGGAATCATGAGGAATCATGAGATGGAATCAAATTTTTAATATTTGACTCTGGGATCTAGATAACTATACATATGTATTTCTTTGTATTATTTCTAGTATATCGTGGAATCATAGAATGGGTTGTGTTCAAAGGGACCTTAAAGTTCATCTATTTCCACCCCCCCTGCCATGGGCAGGGACGCCTTCCAATGGTCCAGATTGCTCAGAGCACCATCCAACCTGGCTGTGAGCACCTCTGCATCCACAACTTCCCTGGGCAGCCTGTTCCAGTGCCTCACCGCCCTCACAGCTGAAATTTACACACATGTTTGTGTGTGTGACTGCAGGGGAGAGGTTTTAAAAGATATTAATTATATTAGGAATTTTAAGAGTATAATTATTTATTAGTAACATATAAGTGTATGTATAGATTTAGCTGAAATCGAGGGACCTTTTTACATCCATTCTAGCACAGTGCTTCATCTTTTATAATGGAAGCCCTCTGTTGTGGTGTGGTGTTTCCTTTCTTGAATGGTCTGCTTCATTTGTCTAATTTCCTCTAAGACTCCAGATGTATGAAAGAGGCTATCAGGGTGCTTTCAGTGGAAATGGTCTAGCACTTCAATCTGTTAACTTGCCCAGACAGAAAGACCATATTGAAACTTACAAATATGTTTAGAGCTGAATCAAAATGACTACACTGATGCACAAAAGAGTATAAGTTTGAAAACGTCACAGTGTCCCAAGTCCAAATAACATTATACATTCCCAGAAAAGTTAAGCTCAGCTCTCATAAAAGGATGAAAGCTGGATTTTAGATCAAGCAGAAGGAAAGCTAGAAAATAAATCTTTTAGGGTCCTTGAATAAGTACAAATATAGAAATTCAAGGAAGTAATTTATGTAACATTCTGAATCTAGAATATGAATCTGTCAGCTTGTAGACAAAGCTGAAGAACATGGTATTTCAATTTGATGTCAAAATAACAGCCAAGTTTTTAAACCTGTATCAGCAGGAATGTGAAGGATTGAAGGATTGAAATTAATTATTTGAATAATACTAGTCTCTTTTCCCTATGGAGTAAAGTTTATTTGCAAATCACTTATGAAACACTACAGTACATCTAACTGCATTTAGACATTAACATTAATTGCTAATGGTTTCCTTTTATATATTCTAAATGGTGGATTTATTGAATCATCCTAAATTTGGTCCTTCAGGGGACGTAAGAATAAGCTTGTCTGTCCTTAGGAGCAAACTGCAAATCAGCAGTTTTAGTGCTGCCTAAGATTGTTTGTTGTGGTGGTTTGCTTGTTTTTGGTTTTGTTTTTTTTTTTTTTTTAATTACTAACATATATCAAGTTTATGTTAATTATATGAAAACATCATATAGCATTTAAGGAACTTTAAGTAATTAACCTAGTTCTAACTGCAAAATGCTAGAAGACTTACCACATTAAAGTAGGTGAAAAAATTTATTGGAGCACTTGGTTTTTCTGGTATTCAGCTTTTCTATGAAATTAAGTTAAAATTGTTTTCCTAAATATGTTAATGAACTTTCTTCAAATATCATCTTCTTTTTTCTCTATCTTTTTCATGTCTATAGATTTCTTTTCCATCCTTGGGCAATCATCTAAAAAGTCACCTTTACTTAATTGGAAACGTCACTTCAATTTGTTTGTTTCATTAGATGTACAATACAAAGCAAATTTTTTTTTCAATTTGGATGATGACTTTGTAAATTTTTATTCAGAACAAAGCAATGAGGACCAAATATGTTTTCTGTAAGAGTCGAAATGCCTGGTGTCCAGTTATCCTGAAACAATCCGTGGAAAATGACTTAGATTACTACTCACCAACACAATCCCAGGAGCATTGACTGAGTATTACTGATGATCAAGATAATCTCTTATTTTGAAATATCTTTACTTTTATATAATGCTCTACAATACATTAACTTACAGACAACTTTAAATGAATGAAATTAATTTATTTTTTAATCAAATGCACTCTAGTTATAGAAGGAAGTGAGCTTCTTTATTTCAGAAGATATTTCAAAGTTATTACCAGGAATTTACAGTGTATATGAACTCAATAGATCTAATGAAAGGCTACACAGTTCCACAATTTGACAATTCTGAGATATTGTCATGTTGAGTTATGAAAGAAAAGGAAAGTTAATCCACAAAATTATTCTAGGTGTTGCAGAAATACATAAATCAAATTGTATTTTTCTTTTTCTGAAATGTATGTGTTCAGTGATTTTTAATGAAAGCATTCTGAAAAAAGATGCATAACTGCCAGCTTAGGAAAAAAAAAGTTTTAAAAAAAAGCATAGAAAGTTACAATGCAAGCATTTTCTTTTTCCTTTTAAGAAGAGATAGAGAATAAAACAAGATTAACACAAACTACTGACCCACCAGTGAACACTTTAAATAAGAAGTCTGTCTAGATTCTGCATTCCAAAACTGCTTGAATAAGAATGTAAAAATTATGACATATCACTTTTTCTTATAATGTAAAAGCATTATTTTCTCCTTAATTGGTTTCTTTGAAAAATCTGTGGTTTTGCTCAAAAAAAGGCTTTTGCTTCCTTTTAATGAGTAGGTGTGTCTCTGGACAGTCCTATATTGACAACTCTGAAGACTTTTTATCTACAGCACCATACACCTGGGCAGTGACACTGTTTGCATCACCAAGGTGCCAGCTTATCCCTTCATCTCAAATAATGACAGGTTTGTTCTTTGTCCTTGCCTCATCCCTTCCCTCGCTCCCTGTCACGAGAGAGGCGCAGCACATTCCAATTAGTATCCGATGTGGCAGCGGTGTTTCTGAGCCAGCAATGCTTGGCCTTTGGAAAGTGGGCTGAGTGCTCCGTGCTCCTTATTGGAGACACAGTGGCACCTATCTGATAGCAACACAAGTTGCTCGCTCTTTCCTCTTCGACCTGGGTGAAGTCTGAGCCAGAAATGTGGTATTCAAAGTACTTGTGTTCCACTACACGTCTATCAAGTCTATTGATCCTTTTGGAAAGAGATTGCAAGACAAATAACAGAAAAGGAAAAGGTGGCATATTTTTTGTTATCTTCATGTAATGGCATGGGGTTGAATTTTAACAAAAAATGAAACAGCTTCAAAAAATTTCTTTTTGACAGGTAACATTCCTGTCAACAGAAATACAAAATTTGTTGCAAAGGTATGTAGCACTTCCTTCCTGACTTAAGAAACATTTTGAAATAAATGGTTTCTGTCTGCTTATTACATAACTAAACCAAGCATGGTTGCTTTAGGAATTCCAGAAACAACACTGTAGTAAGCACTACTGAGTCATTTGGTCAAAATCCAAATTTTGCAGTTTTAGCTCTCAACAGATTTTAAAATTTAATCTTAAACTTTCAAGGCATAGTGTTTTCATCATCCTGGTTACTGTTAGATGGAATTAAAAATGGTGATTCTGCAAAAATAATGTAATTTAATTTACTTATAAGGACCTCCAAATGCATTTTAATTAACATTATATTCTTACTTACTGACAAAGTGGTTTTAG
The DNA here is from genome assembly GCA_013400435.1 of Pycnonotus jocosus. Lineage (NCBI taxonomy): Eukaryota > Metazoa > Chordata > Aves > Passeriformes > Pycnonotidae > Pycnonotus > Pycnonotus jocosus. The sequence goes on from VWYP01019156.1 coordinate 65,187, forward strand.
TCTGTACATTTTTTAGGAATGCTATTTATATCTAGCATATATGGTAGAGTTTTGTACCACAGGTCATAAAATTTTTTTTTCAATGGCAGAAGAGTCTTTGGGAATACCTGTGTCATGTATAAGAACTAGTTGCAATTAAGGTGTGGAAAATAAAGTCTAGGCTCCCTCTGGCTGCCCCTGTGAACACTCAGAGAAGAATGCAAAAAGCATTCCTGTGGGCAAAGTTCCAACCCTGCTCTGGTTGTGTACTCACATGTAAAGAGCTTGGGAGGAGTAGCCACTGATTTTACCCCATCTCTGATAGCTACTAAATGAGTGTAAGAAGGGGCAGATGGAGAGTGTCAGGAATCCTCTTCACCTGAGGAAGAAAGATGATTCTCAAGAGGAACAACTCATTTTCCGCAGTTATCAGTTCCTCCAGATCTGCTTTGTCCTTAAATAAAAATGGTCATAATCTGCCGTTTTCTTAACTGTGGATAGTACTAAATTTTTTCACTGTAAATTTTATGCTATGATCTTGAAGTCCCAGCTCTCTCATTCTCTGAGATTTTTGAGCTGGAAAAAGGGAATAAAATACAATACTTCCTGCTTGTCTCAGAAGAGAAAGGAAAAAAAAATTGTCAGAGCAGATGAGCAAGAAAAGGGTTTTAGAACTAAATGGTTGTTCCAGGTAGTATTTAATTTTTTTTCCCCCCAGTAGCAACAGCAGCTCAAAATAGAACATTATCTACTTTACCTCTAGTGTTTTTTATCCTTTTCCTACTCTTTTCCTCAGCTGTGCCAGAATTTGTTCACTGGATTGCATTGAGAACAGAATACAGTAAGTGGTCTAGCTTAAAGATACTCTTGCAGGAGAAACAATAGCAGGTTTCTAAAATCTGGTTAACAGAAGGGTTTACAGATTGTACAGTTAATGTCCTAGTGGGAATCAGTTTCCAAGAATGAGCTGGGGAATAAAGCTCAGGTAAGTGGCTCAGCTACAAAGAAAAAGATTCATGGTATTACGGGGAGTCCATGTCTGTGTTGCTGAAGATGCAGACTTTAGCATGCGCTTTTCAGTTTTGCAAAGCCTTAGCATCTCGTCAATCTCCTAAATTTCAGCTCTAGATTTCCCTTCATGTTCATTTTCTTTCTTTCCTCTGTACTTGACTGTGGATTATTCATTCAGGAAGATGTGTATGCAAAGAGGAAATGAAAAAAGATTGAAACTTATTCAGTTGTTCAGATCTCTATTACAAGCTTAAATTACATGCCTGTGGTGCTTAACTGAAGGCTAGATATCTATCTAGAGGACATGGGCATGCAAGAAAGGGTTTATAGCTTTGTTTCTAGTTTAGCAAAGTGCCTTTGAAGTAGATTGACGACAGACTATGCAGACAAAAAAAAAAAAAAAAAAAATCTTGTTTAACTTGTGCTGAATGCAGTAAAATCTCTCTGTAAACAGTAGCTGCTAATAGTAATAGAAAATGCTTCTAATCCCAATACTGGCAAGGTAAGAAATAGGAATAAGTTCTTGTTTACATTATTTATAATACCTGTGAGCAAGGTTCTTCTCATTAACTGTTGTTGAAATGGCCACCTAAGGGTAACCATAGACCTAAAACTGAAGCCAAATTGTCAGGGTTTCTACCTACTTTCTGTGAAAGGCCAAATACATAAAAATGATATATATATAGAAACTTTCAACTATGAGACTCTATTAAATGTATTCTAAGATAGATGATGTTAAAAGATAGGGGGAGTACTGGTCAATTTTTTTTTTCCTTCTTTCCTCTTTGCTTGCTTACAGCCTTTGACAGAGTCTGGATAATAAGAGGGAATGGACACTGAGAAAGAAGCTCTCATAAGACATATTATGTACATTATTTAATAAAAAATGAAAATATTTCAAGTCACACCACAAAATGCTTAATTTCCAGTTTTCAGAGAGAAACAACTTGTTTTGAATCATTTAAAAATATGTATGGTAATTGACAGTATTCTTAGGAAGGAAGAAAAAAGAGCTGAGGAGGAAAAAGAGCAGAGGTTTCATTACTTCATAGGAAAGCTTTTTGATAAAAGATTCTCCATCAGAATGGAAGATTTTAAGGAGTTTGTATTTAGTCCTGTGGGGACTCAACTTTTAGGGTTCTCTAGGAATTAATCTCTACCATTCCTTGTATTTCTTAATTGAGGTCTTTGCATGAATTTATGCTTTTGATACTATTTAGTTTGGCACTGCTTACACGGTATTGTCCTGAGCTGGAATTCAGAACAGATTGATGTGGAGTACTGGGATGTGGGCAAGACAGTCGTCCTTACTTTAGTTCTGTACAAACTGAATTTGAGGGGAGTGGGTTACAAATGCTACATTCCTGACTCTATATTCCAGGATTCAGTTCTTGTATTCTAAATGTCATAAATTTCATAGATATCCTCAAATGATTAATGCCTCCTAATATGCTGAAAGGTGACATGTATTAAGAAGCAGAGAACACTGGTGGGTTAGAGCCATCTATGCAGATTCCAATACTAAGATGTATGAAGGCAACTTCTGTATCATTGTTGGTTACATATTGCCATTACTGTGCACACCAGCATTTTTCAGCAGCAAAGACTGTGGTGATATACTGGCTGCACATTAAGATGTTGAACCTCATTGTGGGAGTCCAGTAGATAACTATTTTAATAAGAATAATCCCCTTCCAGGAATATTTCATAGACTTGTGCCCTTAGTGATGGGGGTTATCTGCCCTACATCTGTTCTGAGTGCTAATTCCGACACAAACTATTTCTGTAGATCACTAAAGTCATTTCTCTTTCCTAAAGAAAAGTTTCGGCATTGTTCATCCTATTCCATGCTGTCTATGCTATCCTGTCATAAATAATCTTAAGCTCCTCATGGTAGGTCTAATATGTTTAAAGGCTTCCAAAACCCACTGTGATTATCTAATCTAACCTCTTTCATAATGAAACTGTAGGACCTGGCAGTATTCATTCCTGTTGAAACCTAGACGGCTTCATTTGAACTAGAGGACAGCTTTTGAAAGAAACGGCGACCCATGTTGAATAAAAGCCTTTCCACAATTCTTAGAAACCTAATCATTAATTACTTTCAGATGTTATCTGCTTTCTAGGTTGACATTGTCTGGTTTCAGTTTTTAGCCATTGAAGTGTGTTAACCCACATCTGCTAGAGTGAGGTGCTCTGTTCTCTGTGTATCCACATACAGGTTGTGATCAACTCACCACTTTGCTTCTCTTTGAGATAAATACACTTAGCGCTTGGAGACTTTTGGTCTGTACATATTTTTCATCCTCCAGTGATTCTCTGCTCCTTTGGTTACTCCTTTTCAACATTTTTCTTGATCTGAGGATATAAGACTTGACATGACAGCAATCATACTTGTGTTAGGTAGGTGTGCTCTTATTTGGTATTCACCTACTTTTACATCTAAAGGGTTGTGCTATTCTATTGGATGGAGCATCATATTAAAAGCTCACATGCAGCCTATTAGTCGCTGTAGCTCTTTAATCTTTTAGAGTCACTATCTGACAGAACAGACTATAGTAGCATGGAGGATTTTTGCTGTTACCATGTCTGACTTTACATTTGGCCTTGTTGAAATGAACTAAAAGTTGAAATAAAATCTTCGTGCCTCCAGAGTATCATCATATCCAGGTCCCTGCCTTCCAGGAGACTGATAATGATGTTAAGTAGCACAGAACAAAGAATATATACCAAGAAAAGGTCTCTAGAAACACAAGTGAAAATAAGCTGCTTAGCAAAAATTTCCTGCTCTTAGTGACGTTCCGAGACAATGAATTCCATGATTGTTTCATAGCATTTTAGTTGTCTAATTGAGACCTCCAATAGCAGCCAGTCCATCGCCTTGCTGACCCCTATACACTGCAGTAACATTGCGGTCTTTCACACGGTTGCTACATTGACATTTTGCAGGCTGTGTGCCTAGGTGTTTGATGCTGTATCCAAAAGTATATAATTCACTTTCACTTTAGACTTAATTTCTGCTAGCTTGAAGCAAAGTTTATTTTGCATGGAAAGGGCTACTGAAACATGCAAAATAAACAAGCTACAAGAGTGCCAAAACACAAAAATTGCAAATAGCAGAGCTAAGAGGCATAAGAGGTACCAGTGTGCTGTTCCAGAAGGTTCAGTTGCAGAACTAGACTTACTCCAAGTAAAAATAAGCATTTTTCTTTTGAACAGCCCAGTCTTTCTCTGATTTATCTTAATGGTGATCTACAATCACCTGTGTGCTTGAAAGCAGAGTACAGATTATGTAGCTAGCATCTGTCTGCTGCATTCATTTTTCAGATCAAGTGTTCAAAGTAATGCTTTCATTTCATAATAGATTACATCCAAGAAACAGCAATAATTTCCCCCAGTAAACCGTGACTGATGTCAAAGAAGGATCCTACCTTTGAATTTTCAGTGTATTTTGTCCTCATGTTGTGTTCTTAGTTATTATACACTGAGAGAGGAAAAATGCAATGCGAACTATTATCAGAAAGATGCTCCAAGGATCATATTCAGGCTGAGTGGGGATCATCTGACAAAGGACATGACACTGACCATTTCTTTCCTCCTGTGACAATGCTGTCAGCAACATGGTGTGATTCTTAGGGATAGTGCTGTGCAGAGCCAGGAGCTGAACTCAGTGGCACTTGTGGGTCCCTTCTAAGTCAAAATATTCCATGATTCTGTGTTTGGTGAGAGAGAAGGCTAAGGAGTGTTTCAAAGCAGAAAAGGTAAATGGAGGGAACTCAAAAGTAAAATTTCCTGCTGTGGCCTTTAGTCTGCACAAAACAATGACTTAAATTAGCTTAACTAATGTTTCTCTGAATGTAGACTCATCTTTATCCGGTCATGCTGGTAATCATGGCTAGATTACTCTTCCTGCTGCTGATCACTATTGATGAATGACTGTATCTGCTGATAGAGTCCATTCCTAACACCACCATGGACTTTTATAAAACCATGTCACACATGAAAAATCAAAATGAAAGCAGGAGGAAGAGAGACAAATAAATCCAGAAGACATTGGATGCTTACTGGAAAACATGCCTTTTCTGATGCTTTCTAAGCTCTAGTTTTATAGAAACAGCAGCTAAAATAGCTGTTTATCATTGCAGTCTATCCAGAGAGAAATGGGAGTTTTTTGAGCTTTAGAAACATAAAAACAGCAGTTCTGTCAGGTAAAGCCTATAATTGAGTATATTATAATGTATACAAATTTGTTAAAGACCTGTGTTTTTCTCCACTCTCAGTCATTCTCCCCATTTTTATTGTATCTCTGTATCACAGAATCCACCAAGGTGTATGGTACCTTCGTGCTTGCAAGGGGCCTGCGTGGGGTCCTCCATCCCTTTTGTAATTAGCTTCTCACTTTTGTTTCTTTGGGTACTGGTTTGTTGAGAAGTCTGAGACAAGATTTTCATGTACTGTGTGCCTCACTGCCTGCTAAACTGCAAGATATTTCATGTTTTCTGAACAAAAGGTGCTTCTGATCATTCTCACCAATATTGACTAGTCAGTATCTGAATCAGGGCAAGTGGTAAGTAAGATGCTCAGAAAAACCAATGGAGATATTGGGGATGATTTAAATTAATGATTTCTGAAGGCAAAATAGGACATTAGGGAAAAGACTGATGTAATAGATTGAGAGTGAAAATAAAGACAAGTGTTTCATGGTGCCACTTACTGTGCGCATGGTATACGCATTTCAATGTTCATGTTTAATTCTAGCGTGACCAGGACGTCTTCTCTTGGAAACAGATCTGTGATGTGTGCTCATATCCTTTAGCTGGACAACACTCAAATGAAGGAGAGGATCCAAGTCCAACTGCAGACTGACATAGCTGTCAGTATGCTGGCTTTGAATTTCCTGGTGGAAGAAACTGGAGTTCTGCAGAATGGTCATGGCCTGGGGCCTTAGCATCAAAGATGTGACTGCATGAGTGTAGGTACTGTAATGCTGTTAGACCATGACTCCACAGAATCTGTGAGAATGAGATTTCTTTTCTCCAATTATAGCATTAAAGCACAGAGGATTTTCTGTCCTTGAACAAGTCATTATGAGTGTCCTTATCCATAGCTAGCCCTCAGTGTGCAGTGGAAATGAGAAGTGCTTTGTGTGGATGTTTTTTTGCTTTCCAGGATTGCCTGAGAGAATTCAATGCTGTGACCTGTTTTGTTGTATACATTCATTCATTTACTATTGTTTCTTTAAAGACTAATTGTGATTACTGGTCTTTAGTTTTCTTTCTCACCTGTGTATTTTTTTCCTAGGAGGCCAAAAGGCCTCTTTCTGGCAGAGGACAGAACAGAGTATTTATTGCCCTTTTTAAAAATTCACAATATTTGCTAGACAGGATAAATGTTTCCTCTAATTATTTTATCATTATTTAGCATTGGCTTTTTCTGAGTTGCTACTACTCAGACTGCTGGTCTGCATGCACTTCAGGAAGAATTTCGTATTTCATGAGGTAGAACACAGTAGTGCAGCATCACTGGAGGAATGGAGGGAATATGCTAAAACCAGAGAACTGTTAGTTTAGAAGGTAATTTCAGAATCAAATCCTCTGGAACTAAGCTGCAGCAGAAAAAAGTCAGATTTTGTAACCTAGGGAGGAATGTTGCCTATCCATGGTGAGAGTCTCAGATTGATGGCTGAATACACAGCTTGCTGATGAATGAAGAGAAGTAAAACTGTAGATTGGGCTGAATAGAGCTTATTCTTACTGTTGCCTTGGGTTTCTCCTTTCTCCGGCACATAGTGTCTCCCCCCAGCTTACCGTATGGAAATGATTTAGTGTGATTGGCTGTTTACCAAGCTGCAGTTTCACTTTTTGGTTTGATTTTGCAACAGTTTTCTCTCTAAGCCTGTTGTTTCCTCTTTAGTCTGGCAGAATATGGCTTTTAGGGGTGCTTTCCCAGGTGCCAGATTTTTTTCATCAAATTAGTCTCTTTAGGCACCTTTCCCCCACACATTGCTTTTTAAATTTTTTTTTATTATTATTTTAATTTTTAATGTGCTTCCCCATTGATGCTGTCTGTACCTTCTCCCTGCTGTGGGAAACATCTAGCTAACCCTTTGAGAGGGCCTCCCATGCAGAACAATTAGCTGTGAGTCGAAGTCTGGGGCTAGCTCATGTCTGAACTCCTTGCCAAAGAGGGACCAAACATGCCACAGATTAGCATTGCACAGGTATCCTGAGGTTTTTAAACCACCATGAGGATGAGCATTTGAACCTTGCCTCTGCCAGGCTTTCCAATATACCTTCATGCTGCTGCTGTTGAAGAGTGCCTTTCCCACAGCTGCATTTGCTGAACTCACATGACAGCAGGGCTCTGATCCTTTGCAAGGTAATGGTGCACTGAGGTAGATCTTTATGTATGGTGAGGTAAGAACCATCTGAATTGTGCTGGCTGAAAGGAATGATTATCCAGCTGTCTATGAACCCACAGATGGCCTCCAGGGTGTTGGAGCTCAGAGAATAAGCACTACAAACAGAAAATAGAAACTTGGCAATTGTAAAATGACACTGGAGAGGAAAATAAATTTAATGTTGTGGTCTCAGCTATACTTCCACTGTAAAAGAAATGGATTAAGAACTGCCTTAAGGAAAAACTTGGTATGCTCTATAGAAACCCTTGAGACATCCTGGGCTCAAAAGCCATGTAATGTGTTTGTAAAAGTTTTGAATGAGGGTGGTAGAGGAACTTTAGAATAGAAGCTGGGTAAGAGGCTAGCTATCAGTGACAAACCTGTTAGGATATAGACAGCAAGTGTGCAATATATCCTGGATCTGAAAACTCAAAGTTCTTTTGTCAGATTAATTCATGTTTTAAGGAAAGATATTTTCACATAAAAGAAAAGTTGAACCCTTCTTTTTAAAATGCTCTTTGAAAAGAACTAAAAAAATTAGGATAATGATATAAATTATATCCTTCTAAAGTTTAAATTCAGTAGGACTATGTTTGGGGTTTTTTTTGTTGAGAGGGAGAGATCAGGGAGGCCCTGTGGATCAATATAATCAATGTGAATAATTAATCCATTTAGCATACCAACCATAAGGTCTCTGAACACAAGCTGCTTGTAATTCAGCAGCTACGATGACTTGGCTTGTCTTGGAATGTGTTCAGACACAGCAGTGTAGATTCTGCAGTTTCATTTTGCACAGGAGGCACTGGCACTGTACATATGCATGACATAAGGGACCAAGGCTGAAGCCTTTTATTCTCTAAAAAAGAATTTGAAACTTAATTAATTTATTCTTTGAACAAGTATTTCATTGATCCAATAGACCACCCTCTCATTTTATTCACTGTTTTCTTGGAAATAAATTCTTGATAATGCAAACCGCAAAACATATAAGTGGGATGGAGGGCCCTGGAGGGGCATCAAATGTTAATGTTTGAGAATTCAGTAATAGTGGTGTGGCCACAGGATCCCCCTCTCCCCTTTACCTGCTTAAGCATTAACCACCAGAGATGGTTGTGGTGGACATATCTGGCTTACACCATAGTTAGGGGCTTTGAATCTTGCTCAACAGCTAAGAGCCATAAGTTTTCAACATCTAAGGGCTAGCTGAGCATTCACCATTCCAAAACACAGCTGGTATGCAAATATGTCTCTTAGTTAATTATCTCACTCCATATACACAGCATAAAGCCAAGGGCCCACTGAGCACTCCAGCATGGCAGCAGGTGCACACCAGGATCTCCTCCTGAGCAGGGATGACTCTCAAGGTTGCTCCTTAAATCTGAGAGGTTCTTTGCTACAATAGATTCTCAGTAAGTAATTGATAGTGTGCTTTACCTTAAAATCTTAGCAAAGTGATATAAAGGATTGATTGTACACATACAATCCTTTAAGCATAAACCATTGACCAAGCCTGGGACTAAGTCTGAATCCAGCAGCACGAGACTCCCTTCTGAGACTTTTTAGACCACAAAGAGATTCTTTCTGAACCTCATGAATCAATGGAGTGGTTCCCTGGCAGTTTTGCCTGAATCTGGTCCCTATGCAGTAATCAAGTGTACCTTACCATTGAATTTTGTTAAACCACTGTTGCATTTGCTATCACACTTTGTTAAATCACTGGTTTATATCAATAAACATAATGCTACATCTCTAGTACAAGTGAAGTGCATCACCCCATCCATGATGACTTTGTGGGGAACTAGTGAACAGTGACATACAATTTTGGTGGGATTTACAGTACTTTGCATGGCATGATGTGAATAGACATGTGAAAGGATTTTAAAGTTAAGAATTACTAAGTAATTGTGGAGAAGAACACATTGCCCTCTCTTAAATAGTAGTAAAACATGACTGAACAAGATTTAATTATACATGCTACTGCATTTGTGTCTGAATAGTCTCTGACACTGAGGACTCATGTCCTTCCCAGTATAGGACTAATGCTTTATATCCAAACCACTTGAAGGCAAGAGTAATAATACTATGTATAAATCACCTGATTTTGGATTAAAGCAAGTCTTGCCCTAGCTCTATGTCTCACATTTCTATTTGTGAGTTGATTTATGTCTTCTTGAACGCCCTCTTTAATGAGTTATTTGTTTTCCTCTCCTCATCTTTCCTTTCCTCTCCAAAATCCACCTCCCTGCTTTGAAGTATTATGTAATTCTTGTAAGAGCTCTGAGATGACAGAACACATAATCCTACAAAAATAGGGATTGCTATTGATACAGGTGATTGACTAATAAATCTTTTTGTAATTTTCTTATTTGCTTTACCATGTACCTGTCTAAATGATCTGTTGTTCTGAGGACGTATTTGTATAGTTCGAATTAATACTCATAAATAAAATCCCTTGCTTATGTTAAAAACTATTGGTCCTTGTAATGTCAAATGGTTGTATATATTTTAAGTTTCACTTTTAGAACTCTTGTTATTGCACAAAAAGTTGAGAACTTCAACCTTTTAAAACTATATTTGTGGCTTTTCTGCTACAAAGGAAAGCCTAAGGGTGGCTCAGGGGCATCTCAAGAAAATACTTCGCCATTCTTATAACTTTTTAAAAATTAAAACAATATTCTCTTGATATGTTAAACCAGTGTTTAGTGATTTAGGGAGGGAAGAAAGAATTCTTAAGCCAAGGTCTGAACCTTTGGGGCCAGCAAGGAAGCCTTTTCAGGCCTTTCTTCTGTTCTGTGTATCAGTAATAAGCTACTTAACATTCCTCTATGAGTGTAAAGGAGAAGGCTTTCTTCTCTCATCTATCTATTTTCAAGTAAGTTACACAGAGCTTTCAGGCATAGCATCTTTATGCCTTATGTCAAAGTCTCTGTGGGATGAAAGTCAAGGCTTTCTAAAGAACAGTTATTACTGAAGCATCTTATGAGGATGCCAGAACAAAAGGCAGCTTCTTCATTTCCTATTATTAGTTAGGCCTACATTGAAATCTCTTCTGCTTTCTTAGTGCCAAGAGTTTAGACTCACAGTCATGCTCGTATGTGTCTACAGTGACCATCTCTCCACCCCACCACACTCAAAAAACATACCATTATCTTTTCCTCCTCAATTAAGAAATGCGACCAAAGAAACCCAAAATTTGAACTATAAAATGAACATGGGACCAATTTTCTCCATCACTGTCTCACAAGTGAAAAAAAAAATCAAAAAGAATCATGCCCTATGACAAAATTTCTTTAAAGCAGGGCAGGCAGATCTGATGTTTCTGTTGTTTTCATTTGCTTCTGTCACCTGTCTTCCTGGGGCTCCATCAGTCTCTTAAAAAGCAAACTGTTCTACCTGTCAGTTTTCATGAGAAAACACAAACACATCAGAAAATAAGCTTTAAAAAAATGCTTGCCTGTGATTTGTTCATTTTCACACTAGACTTGAGCTATACCTTATTACTTTCTATATGTGCTGTTTTTCCATTCAGCTTGGGATTAAAAAAATACATATTTGTTTTGGGTTTGAGTGTCACTACATACCCCGTGGTGCTGTAAATATGAAACTTAAGTAAGAGAAACTCAGGTTTCTGCACAAAAATAATGATAGCTGAGCCTCCAAAGCCCCGATTTCTGTGTTTAATATCAACCCTTGCCACCCTGGTCTCCTGGAGGGAGGGAAGTAGTTTTAAAAGCATCAGTTTACATACTTCTAAGTATAGAATTGTTTGCTTACTTTGCTGTAATTATGTCAGCACTTCCACTGCCAACTTTTTTATTATATCATAGACATAATATTTTACTCTAGAAGTTATTCCATCTGAACCTTTTAATTTAATGCTGATCCATACACTGCCATGCTGCAAGCTGAAGTTATTACACAGGAGCCAAGAAAGAAGGAAAGGAAGCAATACTTAATACTGTATGCTATCAATTGCTGTTCCTATGATTAAAAGAAACAGAACCCCAAAATCCATTTGCACAAAGGCAGCTCCTTCTCTGTAGCTGTAGGAGTGCCAGGTGTGACACACATGCTTAACCTTTGGAAAGCAGAGCCTACACATGTCCCAATGCACGTAATTCTGTATCCACAATTACAGCATATAATTTGTGCATCACAGATCATTTTAATCATTCTTCATGCAAAGGAAGGTGTTTGTCATTCACCTGCATTTACTGCAGTCTTTCCTAAAATTTTTAAGCCCAGAAAATTGTATGTCATTTCCTCTGGACTCTCTCTCTGCACTCTCTGGCCCTCACTGCTCTGGGCAGCCTTCTTTGCCAGCCTGCCTTCCCCCAGATAAAATCAGACAAGGGGGAAAGTTCAGAAAGTAGTGTCAACAGTTTCTCTGTGTAAGCAGCCTTAATCTGGCTCTGCAATTCTCCCTGAGACCTGAGAAAGAACACATTAGTCCAGGATAATGAGTATTTCTTTGGCGTTTCATGAATGTGGGAGCAGCCTACTGAGATGGAAACACCATGTGTATCTGGTGCAGTGTAGTAAATCACCTGTGCTGGTTATTGTCCATTTAATGGGGAAAAAGAAAAGAAAAAGTTTAAAAAAGCAAATAACTCAAACCTTTAACCTGTATTATTTTTAGGATATGAATTTTCTCTCTGCACAGTTTTCACTCTGAATTCCAGCCAAGCCTGAACTGCCGAAGAAATACAATAAACAAATACAACATACAATACAGTAACAAATACAAATAGACCAATTAGTCCATGAAAGGGTGATCAAGAGAGGTAATGAATGGGTGTCACAGAGTTTATGTGCCTCCTGTGTGGCTAAATGGACAGGTTTCCAGCTACAGAGAATGTAACTTAAGGCAGGGAGCTAAGTGGTCACAGCTCACAGCTTCTGTCCTGCCAGACAATATCCCAGGTGTTTCATGGCAGAGACACTTTGTGGGAAAGGTGAACAGAATGGTTTGCTGGGATGTGTTTTCCCAAGCTTACAGGTGAGAAGGGGAAAAAGCAGAGAAGTTTTGTAGGAAGTTTAAAAAAAAACAAAACAAAAAAACAACAAAAAAAAAGACAACACTAATACAGACAAATGGTACCTATCCTTGAGATAATTACCAAAACAGCAATTTAGATTGAAAGAAAAGGCAGAGAAGAAACAAGTGCTTTAGATTCAAATTGATCCTTCTATTGATCAGACTGATACCCCAGTAAGCCAAGAAGTCAGGAAAACAGACTTTAAAACCTGGGGATTTGTCTTAAGGTAAAGCATGATGAAGACAAAGAGAATTTCTTGAAATGCTGAAAATGTCAGTAAAAATGAAATATTTGTTTGTTCATCCAGAAATAGTGCCAAGTGTATTTCTAAATTTAAATGTTAAAAAAAAACCCCAAACAGTCCCTTTATCTGGCTTAGTAATAACTATTGTCAACTTTTTACTCAAAATGCCCATTTTATAAGACTGTAATTATACTGACTTCTGAAAATTCAGTTACCAACAGCACCAAAAGAGGTGGTTTTTGTTATTCATCTTTATTTTAAAAGGATATTTAAGTCATTACTTCTTTTCCCCTGAAAATAAGGCAGGTAACTTTCTTACATAATATAAATTTTTAATATAACATATATTTCTGATGTAATACAAAATAAAGCAATTATAACTTAATCTGAGTTTATAATATATATCACTGTGTATTTACACTGATGAAATTCAAACTAGTCAGAAATTTACAAAGGAATTATCAACACATTTATAACAAATTATCATAATTTAACAATATGAGCCTAGAAATAGGAATTAATTAATAGTATCAACAATGTTATTCATGTTATATGGTTTAAATAAAAAAATCTTTACATTTGGTATTTGTTTATAATTCTGAAAGGATCCAGTGTTTATGTTCATGTAGGCTGGTAAAAAAAATCAGAAATAAAATCCAGGTGATATAGGCTGTCATACATAAATTAGAATTTTTAACTGTCTTGCTCTCATGACCTCAATATTAAATTTCTGTAAATATGTGTAATATCAATTCAGCGGCTGCATACACTTAAATGACAAATTTAATAACAATATTTACAATAAGACTGAATAGCAAGCAGTTCAGGAGCTCAGTGAATTTGAGTTGTTCTATGTTCCTTTTCAATATCTAAACAGAGTAATATTCACTAAAATATTAGTCAAGACCCACACATCCACTAGTATTGCATGCAGTATGTAATGATTAGCAAAGGAATTTTGACAAGGGAAGCATTTCTTGTACTGTCTGTGAAAATGTGAGATAATTTCATCCCACTACAGTTTTGACAGAAAAGATACAAAACCTTTGCAAATCCTTTGTATTAAATACTGTAGGAGTCATATTTGCAGGAAAATTGTCAAGTATTTATAAAAGAATAGGTGGTTTTCTGTTCATGAGGGATACCTTAATATGACAGCCTGTCAGAGAGCTGTTGTAATGACGATTGCAGTGAGATTGTGTAGGTTTTGGTTAACACTGGTATTGTCTGAAAATAGGAGAGGAGAAGTATCTGGTCACATAGTTTAACATGGCAGGTTATTATCTGTACTAATTGAACTGAAAAAAAAAAAAGGGTGAGGAGTGCTAATGGGCTGAAAATCTGTGTTTTAGATATATTTTCATTTTAGACCCCGTTAAGTTTGTGAACTTCAACTGTGTTTTGATGTTCCATTGATTGAAATCGTGGACCAATAGTTTTTCACTATATAGGAACTCAGGGATCTGAACCGGATGCAGTTTTTATATAATCTTATATATATGCTAAAATTGCTTACTGGTTGCTACTTTCCTGAATGTGTGGGAGAAAAAAAGATAAATCACAGCTGTTTTGTTATTTTAAACTTCCATTCATCCTATACAAAAGATGATGTTTCCTGGGTGTTTTTTTTTTAGTTTTACTGCAATTCCCTTTATCTGATTTGTTTAAGCAGAAATCTTCAGTCTTACTCACACCTAATTTTTTTTTTCACCACTGCTTTAGGCAACTAAAGGTCATTATTTTCTTATTAAAAAACCCAAAAGCATTTTAGCTTCTTTAGCTCTTTCTGAGGAAATTTAGGCATCTCCCTTGGTTTTAGGCATCTCCCTTTGAATTGACTGATTGGTCCCAAGCTTCAGTTGCTACTTCTCAGTTTAACAATGCACTTGTATTGGAATGCAAAATGTTTTCTATGACATTTCATTTTCCTGTGCTGGTACCAATTATATTTATTGCACTCATTGGCTGCTAAAAAAATACTCAATATGATTCTGACTGTGATACATTGACAAAGATCAGACAGGCATTTAGGGAAAATAACAGAAAGCTTTAGTTACTACCAGTTATTCCTTGGGCGTGCCATTAAAATGATTGATGACAAAGCACAGCCAGACCTCAGCAAAAGTTTTTGGTGCATTCTACAAGAGGTCTGTGATGTATTCAACCCACATGCACCAGAGCTATTTTCTAAAGGATCCTATGGACTGAACATGGCCATACTCACTGCTCCACAAAGACTTACCATCTTCCACGGTGTGCAGTGGAATCTACTCCCAGCACAGGGCAGCTTGCTGGGATTTCTTGCCCTCTCCTCTTTTGCAAAAGTATGATGGGGCACAGGCAAGAAAATAGAAGGGACGGAGCATGAGGAGACTCCTGAGGTTTGGTTTAGGGGCAGGTAGGCTGGCTAGCTGTCCAGAGTCTGTACACCCTTGTACAGGGTGGTGGAAGACACCATTTCTCAGGAAAGAATATAACTGCATTATAAAATAAAGAAGTATAAGGAAATCATTATATCTTTTGGAATCAGTATGACAGAAGTGACATTCACATACATATGTGCACAGTCGAAGAGCTGATTATGTATTTTTATTACATTAGTAGCTATTATATAAACAGCACTCAATCATCATACAGCTAACCCAAAGATATAAGCAGAAAGAAAATCTCCTGGTCAATTCACTGAGGTGAAAAATCCTAGCAACTACAAAAGTTCCAGAGGCTGGATCATGAATTGTTAAACTGACAATAACGAAAAATATTTCCAGTATTAAAAAAAAAAAAAAAAAAAAAATCAAAGCTTGCAATTGCTTTTGTTTATGTGTTTATCTTGAAGTCCTCATTTGTTGTTCAGACTGTCTATTGTTAACATTGAGTACTTGAGGATATAATGGGATCTTTCCACACACAGCAATTATTTCCTTCTTTTTTTATTTTGAAGTTGAGATAAAAGCAATTAACAAAGGTGAAAGTAACTGGACTTATAAAATGCTTGAGTTTTTATAGCAAAGAGATTGATTGCATAGAATCTTTTAAAAATATGTACTTTGAAGGTGATAGTGTCTCAAAATAACAGTTTGTAACTGAAATCTGTGGGGAATCTAGTTGAGAAATCTATGTCTTTTATTATTAATTATAAGACTTGAAGATTATAACAAAAATCTGAAGTGAAAAGGGAAGTAGGGCTCTTTTCTATAGATTTCAAATAAATTATTCTGATTTTTCTTTGTGAGTGCAATGAATATAATGTCTTTATTACTTAATAGAATATGAGAAGGTAGACAGGATTCCAGATAGATCTCAGAAAAGAAAATCATTCCTGTTATGTATTTCATATAATGCCAGTGAACTTTACACATGTTTTATGACAGTAAGCTATTGACTCAGATTCATTTAAGGATTTATAGCATAGTATTTATTTTCTGAATTTACTCTCTTCAGTCTTGGGTTCTTCATGTTTCATAAATAGTTATAAGGAGACAAAGTATTGTTCCATCATTTATTGTGCCTTATCGTAATTCCCTTTGATTGAAATGGTTTAAAAGACCAGCAAGTACAGCAAAGGACAGAGGAGCTTGTTAAAAGAAAATGAAAGATTATGATGTTGGCTCATGATTTCTATGGGAAACATTATTTAGAGGTTGAAAGACACATCATCTCTGAGTATTGGTGGTAGCAGGACTCTCGGAAGTCGTGTAAATTTAGTTAGTTTAACATGAAGTTCCATTTCAGAAGATAGCCTTTGTAAAAAATACCATCTTTGCTTCCCTGTGTATTATTCTGTGAAGCTATACTCAGTGTTAAGACCCTTGACACCAAAAAATTTCCTGATGTTTTGATTTCTGTCAGGATTTCTCCAGGGCATGTAAATGTATGCTTCTGGGCACACCTGCAAGCGTATACATTTTGTCACCTTTGAGCTGAAGCCTAAACCCTGTTGGGAATCAGTGTAGAAATTTTTGTGTCCATTTGGTGTTTACGTTCCAGCTGTGTAGCCACACATGGGGCATGTTTACTGCAGTGGAAAATGAAAAAGTGCAAGTAAAGGAAGTGATTTTTTTTTTTTTCTTCCTGCCTTTTGACAAAAAAGCATATTTCTTCCCCTTCCTGTACTATACCAATCAGTATTCTGGGCAAAGACGGGAGAGACATGATTTTGCTTCCATCATAAGTCTAAAGAAATAACACAGTGAATTCACCAGAAAACAATATTTTACTATGGGGAAATCTTTCAATTTTTCTTTTCAAGACACATTCTGTGTAAAAATGGTTGAACATTCATTGAGCCAAAACAGGAGACAGACATAGCAAACAAACAAGCAAGTGAAGTCATGGCTTAGCATTTCTAGCTTTGGCTCCAATTGATACATGATACAAGCTACACAAGCAAGAGGCTACAACCACTGTCTTGTTCTTCCTTTATCCCTAAACTATACAGAGCAGTAAGCCTGACTGCTAGGCTGTTGAATAAAATAATTTCTGGTTGAATTCTTTGAGAAAGAGATGGATACATACCTCCAGGGGGAGAGCTTATGTATTCCTGTCTTTTTCCATCTACAGCCTGGGACAGCCAAAAGTTTATCTTTGGCAATCCATCTTGGTTACTATGGGGTCCTCCCTGGCTCTTGAGCTTTCTCTTGCTTGACAAAGATTCAACATACACAGGAAGATTTCAAAATCCTAGCAGATCCTGTCTTCACCTTAACATTGCCATGAAGAACTCCTTCAGATGGGAGTACTAATTGCTGCTTGTTTTCCCACCCTTTTTCTTTCTTGCCCTGTAGTGACACATCATACTCCTAATACCTTGCCAATATACTCACCAGGTAACAGAGAAGGAATGTCGCTCATATGATCTAAGAGTTCAGCACTGTATGTCCCAGATCAGTGATGAATTTACATCTAGTCTTGTTGGACTGTTCTTACCCTGGATATTAAAGAGAGTATTTAGATGTGGCAAAAATTGAATTAATGCTTTTCTGTTCATCAGTTTTCCATGGGATTTTCCATGATGTAATAGATTTATATCTGAACTACTTGGAGAATGAGGACGAAGTACTTGTCTCATGTTTAGGCAAGTGCTTTGTGGGAGCATACACAAGATTTGAAAGGCTATTAATTCCCAATTTTCTTTAAATGCAGCTCTAATTGGTTGCCCACATCTCTGCTATTAAAAATTGCATGCCAGAGTAATACCAGTAATACAGCTTTAATACAGATAGAAACTTGGCAAACTGGATGAATAAGTGGTTGATAAAAGGCAGATTTACAGTGAATGCAACCAGATTATGGGGTTTTTTTACTAGGAGATAATTTGTAAAAAAAAAAATGCAAGATGGTAAGTCAGATGTGCAGTGTTTTCTGAATAATCATTTGTCAGAATTGACCTTTCCTTGGAAATACCTACAATTATTAGTTGATTCAGGAAAGAATCACATCAGGAAAGAAAAAATGTGCCTGTCAATGAGGGTGGTTTTGCTGTAGCAAAGACTTCACAAAGCTGTAGCAAAGTCCTTCTGACTGTCACATTGTATTTGGAAATGCACACAGGACTAAGAACCCCAAGCAACTTTTCTGGTCAGTGCTGCANAAGCTGTAGCAAAGTCCTTCTGACTGTCACATTGTATTTGGAAATGCACACAGGACTAAGAACCCCAAGCAACTTTTCTGGTCAGTGCTGCAGTGACATAAGTGGAAGATTTCTTTCCTGCATGCTTCAAGTAAGACACTCAAGTGTGAAATGTCTTGGATGCAGTACTGCAAGGGATACGAAGCATTCACAGATGATATAAAACTGGGAGGAGTTGTTGACTCCCTCAAGGGCAGGAAGGCCTTGCAGAGGGCCCTCAACAAATTAGAGGGCTGGATAATCTCCAGCCATATGAAGTTTAACAAGGGCAAGTGCTGGATTCTGCACCGGAGATGAGGCAACCCTGAAGGCACATACAGGCTGGGGAATGAGATGCTGTGAAGAAGTGTCAAGGCAAGGGACCTGGGGGTCC
>VWYP01019157.1:0-42585 GCA_013400435.1 Pycnonotus jocosus
TGATGGGCCAAGGCCAAAGGTATCAGATCAATAAGACCAAATGCCGGGTCCTACACCTGGATCACAGTGCCACGCTTGGGGCAGAGTGGCTGGAAAGCCTGCTGGAAAAAGACCTGGGGATGGTGGTCGAAAGGAGCTGAACAAGAGCCAGTGTGTGCCCAGGTGTCCAAAAGCCAATGGCATCCTGACTTATATCAGGAATAGTGGGGCCAGCAGGACTTGGGAAGTACATCAAGACCCCTTGCAATCACTTTATTCAAGGCAGGAGACAAAGGCTTGAATTATCTGCAGACTGCTCAGCTATACTGAAAGACGTAGTGGTGGGACTGATCCGTCAGTTTGTCCTGCATGCTTATACTTTCGTGTCTCTTTCCAGCTGTTCCTAAATATTCATACTGTAAGTGTAGAACAGATCAAGGACTGCTGATCACTGTAAAAGAGGTAGCAATGGAATCACCCTGCCCTTTGTGTAAAACCATAGCAGCCAGATCAGGTCAGTGAAATATTTTAATAACATCAGACATTTTAAGTTTAGACCTTAAAAATTCTAAGAAAGTCAGCCTATTAAATTCCATGGGAAACTGAAAACCTGAAGTGAACTAAGAGAGAAGAGGGACCAGCTCCTGGACAGGCTACATAACCATAGGCATTGCTAATCCTGCCACTACAGAGTCCTGCTTCAGGAACTATAAGAGTCATTCCCAGCTGGTCTTCTGTATATATTTGAGTAGAGCACGGCAATGGAAATTAATATAGTAGGTGTCACAATGCCTTCCAGGATCTGCAGGCAGCCTGTGCAGAATTTTTGACACAGCTCTGTCACTTCGGAGCTAAACATTCTTCCTTTAATGACACTCCCACTGCAATTTGTACCTGGCAAAAGAAGCAACAAAAATCAACATTTACAGATATTCTATGTGGTTACTAAATTCTAGAAAGAAAGTCTGGTTCTCTGTCTGTCCAGACCAAATGGGAGCCCTGGATATTTCAAAGAGGAAAAGCAGTCCTTCCCTGAATCTGCAGTTGAAGATGAGCAACAACTGCAGGACATCATCAGAGAAAAGCAGGCACGACTTGTAGTGATAGGACAAGGAATAATGGATTCAAACTGGGAGAGGAGATATTTACATAGTGTATGGAAGAAACTTTACTGTGGGGGTTGTGAAGCACTGACACAGGTTTCCAAAGAAGCTGTGGATTCCCCATCCCTGGAAGTGTCCAAGGCCATGCTGGATTGGGCTCTGAGCAACCTGGTCTAATGGGAGCTGTCCCTGCCAAAGGCATGGGGTTGGATGGTCCTTAAGGTCTCTTCCAACCCAAACCATTCTATAATTCTATGAAAAGAAAGAGGTAGACAGTGTCCAATAGCTGTCACCCCTTTATCTAGGAAGCAGATCAGCAGCAGATCAGCCCCAGAACTTACTCTTTTGACCTATAATCTTCCTCTCCAGGGTCAAACCAAAATATTTACAATTCTATGGCCCATTATGCTGAAAAATGAGCTGTTGCCAAATGAGATATCCATTTTGAAGCTACCAAAATGGAATTGCAGGATGCCTATTAAGAATAGTTAAATTACTTTCTGTCAATCCAACAGCCACAATGCAACCCATGCTAGATATTAGATCTCTAACCAAGGTGCAAAAGCTTCATTTAAAGTTTATAACTGCAACAACCAAAGACATTAGTTCCTGTGCAAGGTCACAGTGCTTCCCATAGAGCAATACACTAAAAGAGTATTCCTTTGGAATCATGGAAACCAAAAGAGAATAGGAAAGGGAATGTTCCATAAAACAAACCTAGCAACTCCACTGTGGGCTACTCTCCTGCCCTGAAACTAAGTGCAATTGAAGGGTGAGATTTCTGCAGGGTTTTTTTACCAACACCATGTGCAAGTGACATAGAAAATTGTATTACCCTAGTGTATGCAGTGTATTTTGTCATCAAAATGGGATTGGTACAAAGTTATCAGAGTACTCTATTGTCAGATCAACTGTCAAAAGTCATCCAGGAAAAAATAATTCTCTTTTTTTTTCTACTTAAAACACATGGTTTGTGAGCAGGGAAAGCCAACAAACTATCATATTCTACACACCTACATATCAGATGACTGGGATTTTTCAACAAAACTCTACTTTTACTACTTGGCAATTTATTAACTTGGGTTTTAGAGCCTGCTGCCTGTATGTGCTATGTTCCTGCAATATGAGTTTCTTTTTCAATTTACTTGATTTGTTACAAATTCATTTTTCTCAAAACTACTGCAAAACCAAAACAAGGTGTGAAGGGGGAAGAAGAGATAAGCTCTCCAGGCATTAGATAATTTTTGCCTTATCTCATTAGTACTTCAGAGAGGTTTTGTAATTCCTTTTGGATCTCATCCTTGTCTTTAGGATCTCACCACTGTGTAGAACATGGCTCTGGGATGTTGAGAAGTCATACACTGTTGTAGCAGCAAATTAGTTTCAGCCTTATTTTTAAGCTTGTGTAACCATGCTTGCTGCCTGTGTGTCTGTTCCCTCTGTCCCCAATCACTTTTAGATCCCTTGTTTCGCCATCATCACAACAGAACTGGATAGATCTCATTGTCACAAAGTTCCCAAAAGCTTTTAAAAACAGATGGGCCAAGAGGGGAGACAGAATGAACTCAACCTTTACTGGGCATCAGAGAATCCACTGTGAGCTCAGGTCTGAGTCTCAGTTACAAGCACATACCTGCATTTACAAAGAGCAGCAGATTTTAGGGGTGTTACAGTCACCTTTTCTTTTCTGGTGAAGAATATGTTGCAATTTCACAAGTAAAAATTATAGAATTACAGACTCATTCAGGATGGAAATGAACTTTAAGGTTGCCAAGTCCAACTATTATCCCAGCACTGCCAAGTCCACCACTAACTGTGTCCCTAAGCTACACATTTGTACATATTTTCAATAGCTCCAGGGAATCTGGCTCCACCACTTCCCTGGGCAGCCTATCCCAATGTTTTTAACAACCTTTTTGGTGAAAAGATATCTCCTAACATCCAATATAAACCTCTGGAATAATTTCAGGCCATTATCTCTTATCCTATCACTTGTTATTNTGTCCCAATGTTTTTAACAATCTTTTTGGTGAAAAGATATCTCCTAACATCCAGTATAAACCTCTGGAACAACTTCAGGCCATTATCTCTTATCCTATCACTTGTTATTTGGGACAAGAAAGTGACCTCCACCTGGTTACAACCTCTTTTCAGGTGGCTGTGGAGAGCAATAATGTCACCCCTGAGCCTCCTTTTCTCCAGGCTAAACACCCCCAGCTCCCTCAGCAGCCCCTCACCAGGCTTGTGTTCCAGACCCTTGCCCAGCTCCATTGCCTTTTCTTGACATGCTCCAGCTCCTCAATGTCCTTCTTGTAGTGAGGGGCCCAGAACTGGACACAGAATTTGAGGTGTGGCCTCACCAGTGCCCAGTACAGAGGGACAATCCTTGCTCTGTCCCTGCTGGCCACACTATTGCTGACACAGGCCAGGTGCCATTGGCCTCCTTGGCCATCTGAGCATGTCTGGCTCACGTTCATCAGCCTCAGCCCATCGATCCAGCCTATCCAGGTCCCCCTCCAGAATCTTCCTGCCCTGACAAAATCAACAGTCCTGCCCAACTTGGTGTCATCTGCAAACTGACTGAGGGTGCACTTGACCCCCTTTTCCAGATTGTTAATAAAGATATTAAAGAGGACTGGCCCCAGTACTGAGCCCTGGGGAACCTCACTGGTGACTGGCCATCAACTGGATTTCAGTTCCGTTCACCGCCACTCTTTGGCCTTGTCATCCACCCAGTTCTTTACCCAGCAAACTGTACTCCCATCCAAACTAAAATATATTTATATCCTCTACACACACACCACATATAATAACCCCAAGAAGGATTCAAGTGTCCACGTACATTATGTACTTCTGATGCCGAGTGTAAAATAACTAAATGGTCTTCAAAAAGTCAAGATGAACCAGAACAGAATTCCCAGAGCTGATTTCATCACAGTAAAAAGTTAATGGAAAGAGATGAAGAAGATATAAATATTTGCAGAATAGTTACATTGCTTCTAAAATGACATTGGTTTCTACTACATTTTTTTTTTTAACTGACATGTACAAGTTTTTCTTAGTCACATTGAACTGAATTTCCTCTTCACTCACCAAACTAGCAGCAATGACTACAGTTATATATCTTGGGCCAGGCACTCAGATGGTGTAAATCAGGGTAGATTTTGTGACTAGGCCAGGCCTGAGAAATTTTATAGATACTGTTCTCCTGTTCTTTCTTGTGATCACAGTGGTATTAGTAGATATTTTCCTGCTCATATTTATATTTTGTGGAATCACTAGTCTCCTGAGTTTTGTTTGCTACTTTGTTCTTTTTGGGGGCTTTTTTGACAGTCAGCTAAATTATTTTGTGCTGTTTACTAAGCACCAATTCTCTTCTGACTTCTTTTGTTACGCAAAAAAAAAAAAAAGGGAGCTACTATCTTGGAAACCATCTCAGTAAAAACTGTCTGGGAAAGATCAGTAGCACATAATGTCCTGGAAAAGGCATAACCCCCTACGCAACATGCACAGGACTGGCCTGCTGGTACAGCTGTGCCTGTGCCATCTACAGAGGCCCTAAAGAGCAGGAAACCTCAGGGCTGTCACTGCAGTGTCATAACCACCCGATTATCTCCTCAGCAGAAGGCCTGAAGGCTCACTTTTATTCTCACTTGTGCATGTTTCACACCAGCTACAGATGATTAATCCTTAAATGTGGGTATTAAGATCCACCTTCTGTTTCCTAAATAGCTTTAAAAACTCACACAATTCTTCAAACATATCTGTTTCTGAACTTAGTTTTGCAGCAGCCTTGGTGAAGTCTCCATCTTCAGACTAAAATTACTTCCTGTAAACTTGGGAATTCAAGTAAAGTTCAATGTGGCCCTTCAGATTTCCAGGCCAGCTTCTCATTTGTTTGTGGAGGTTTACTGTTTGTTCCTAATCTCTGTCCCACCAGAGTATGGCTTTCTGTGACAGCCTAAAAGTTATCATCTCCCTGTTGCAACAAAATTCCTCTCCAGTATTCCAGTGGATCTCAGGAACCTTCTTGAACACAGCAGGGGCAAAATAAAACCTTTTAAAGTGGGAAGCAGCACTTAATTCACACATAATAAGAAGTGTTCAATTGACTCTATCAAGACCTATTTGCTGAGCCTTGTCCTTTAACTAGTCAATATTTGTTAGGTGTAAGTCTGCCCTTCTCAAACTTTATCTAAAGGTTTTCCAAACCATTTAAGGTTTATGAGTCTTAAGGCTATGATACATTTTCTTTACAGGTTTTCTGGAATTTTCTGGAATGTGTTATAGCACACACTGACATCAGAGAAGGCAAAATATTCCTCTGCTAGCACCAAGTGGGCAGACTCTGATTCTAAAGGTGCTAATAAATGCATAAGCCATTTAACCACACAGGATGTGGTATCTTGAAAAAGGTCACCTTTCATGATGAAGACATCTTCGTGGCTTTCCAGGATCTCAATTTCACAAATACAACCACCAAAAAGGAAAAATTAGGTTGAAAGTATGGTTTTCATCGAAGCTGTTTTTCTGGTTTTTCTAGATTGCAAGTCACATGTGCTGCACAAAACACAGTCAGCTGCATAATGTACATTCTATATATTATTGCACACACTAACATTATATATAATGCAATAATGAATACACGCCATAAATAATTCTGATTCTATTTGTCACTGTAATATGATTTTATTGTACACTTAAAATAATACTAGGTTTTTGTGGTTTGTACACATCTAGAAGTGCGAAGAAGGTACCACACAATGATAAATTCCTGAAAATGAGTAACATAGAGATAAACAACTAGAGAACTCCTTAAAATACTCTTCAAATGATTTAAGTATTGTAAGGTAGGAAGGGAACATGCACCAAAAATAATGACAGATTTGAGGCAGTGGAAAACAAATCATTCCTCATCTAAGGGTGTGAAAACCTATGGAAACCTAAAGGAGCTCTAGAAATTACACTGGCAATATCCCCGGGAGAAAATATTAAGGACAAGAAATAAATTTTGCAGAGGATGTGTAAAAACATGTTTTATTCAAACAACAGAAAAAATGGTCAAGCTTTTGTGTATACAAACCATACTTCAGGAGCAGCCTAATGACTAGCATTACAGGCAGTATTACAAGTTCTCAGAGAAGTACTTAACTATGAAGGAAGAAAGGAATATCACAAGTTCAGCCATTCGTGGCAGTGTAGCTGAAGTTGGATGTCTGAACTGTGTAAACAAGCCCCTTACATTTTTTCACTGATTGCAGAAATTTCACATCATGCAGCTGTGACTCCCTTCCAGAAAATGTCTCCTAATTAGCTCGTGTATATTTTTAAACTGCACGTTATATGGGCAATGAAACAGCGGAAAGGCAAATTAACAATGAATAAATCTCTTTCACCCATCACTTACCGTAACAGTTAGTATGTTCTCTCTCACATAGACACACATACTCCTTCCTCTTACTCACATGGCTCTCCTGAGAAAGAGGAATTAAGAGCCCCTTCCTAACTCTTCGTAATTTTGTTTGCAACCAAAATTTAATTGAATGCACAAAATCCAGTCACATTTCAAAACTGAAGTCACCTGCCCCATTTCTGTCCTAGCTACCTGTGTGTCGCCATTGAATATCCAGGAGACTACACAGAAATACTGGAAAGAGAGGGCAATTTCTGAAGCATTGTGTGATGTCCCAGGAGCATTCCCTATCCAAAAAATAACCAAGAAAATTACCTTATTGCTGCAAAGAACTTGAATAAGCAGAACTCCTTAAGCTGATGTAAATCACTGTGGTGTTTCCATAGCAAGAAAGGTATCTCCATGTAGTTCCTCCATTTGTCAGAAAGCACTTCTAAGTGATAATAAGGAACATTAAAACTAATCAAAAATGTCCTTATTCTGGAAAATCCATAAAAATAAATAAATATAAAAGCATTCAGCTCAAGCATCTGCGCTGCTTTTTCAAGGACATCCATCTACATGAGATTCCCCATCTTCAGTTCCTCCTTGCAGCTCCTTTTCCCAGCCCTCTCCCCACCCTTGGAACAGGAGGAAACTTTCTCACTCAGCCATTTGAAACCAGCAGATGCAGGCACCAGCTCCTGGTCTAGGAGAGCAGAGTCTTTCCTCCTTGTGACATTACCCTGAAAAATTCTCACAGGGAGGACAAGCGGCCTTTCCTTTGAGCAGGATATTTAGGAAGTTTGAAAAGTGGCTTTTTTTTCCCATCTGGGGACTTACACAAATCTGCTTGAAGGCTGAAGTCCAACTCTCCCTTGTAGGCGCCCTTTCATGACAGTTTTCATCCATCTGGGAGGGCAGGAAGAGATATTTTCTTTGCAGCTGCTCCCCATGAATCAGCTGGCAGCCTCAGTGTTCATATACTTCCTCCAGGACTTTTAGGACATGGCATCCGCAGCACTGCAAATTTCTAATCGCTCAGAGAAATCTGAAGCTTTGTTCCCAGTCACAGCCCTGTTGACTGTCCCCTGGCAGCAAGGAGCTGAGTTTCTGCACTTTTGTTGCATATTTACTGTAGGTCACTGCTTGTAATTTCCTACTCCCAGTGCTCAGGCTTTGGTCCTCCACAATGTCTTGCTTTTCTCACACTTCACTGGCCTTCTGTGTTTTACATTAGGCAATCAGCAGGATGACAAATATGACAACAGTCTCCAGTTCAGCCTCCTGAGTGCTCTCAGCCAATATGCCAAAAATATAATGGCTTTTCCTTTTTTGTTGGTTTTTTTTTGGTTTTTTGTTTTTTGTTTTTAATGAGGTTATCTGGATGGCAGCAATAGGCATCAGATGAGCTTGCCATATGCTCCACATTTCCATATAGAAAGATGATGATGATACAATAATTATTTCAATAGCACTTGTTCATGGTTTAAGAGGAGTGTTTGATGTGCACATACTAAGTCCAGACCTGGAGCTATTACACACAATTAAAGCATCCTGCACTTGGGCACACAAGACAGTTAGCACACAGGAGCAGCAGATTTATTTGTGGTTTCAGTCTGGTCATAAAACTGAATCACTGTTTGTCTCCAGCTTAACCCCCTTACAATTGAATGGCTGGAGCAAAACTACAGATGAATCTAATAGACTCAATCTCTTCAATGAAGAGATTGTATGTGTCCCAGCTAAATTAGATAGTGCCATTTTCTGTCTCTGGCAGTATCATGCACTGCTGGGCACTTCAGGGAAATCAGAGCACTGGTAGCCTTGTACCTGCCCCATGAAACTGGAGATAGAAACACTGGCCCCTACCTGAAGTCTCTGGGGCAAGATCATCCCTTTGGGCTGTGCTATCACTGTCTAGCACAGTAAACCTTAATCCAGGACTCTCAAGCCATGCCATGGTGAAAGCTGGATACACAAATGTGAAAGAAATACAACATTAACTTTTCAAGCAGTACTCGCTGTTTCCTTGTAGAATTTTAAAATTTACAATTCATAAAAGCTCTAATATGTAGCCTTGAATACATCTTTGTCTGCCAGCCCTGCCCCAATAACTCTTTCCATGTTGACCTTGGCCCTTCTCTGTCTTTGTGGAGCTGCCTGACATTCACTGGATCTGACCTGTGGATTGACCTCCTGGTCTGACCTCGACCCTGCCCTATCACCATGGCCTTGCATGATGATCTGGAAACTTGGTTGAACCTGTGACCTCCTCTGCTCCCTTGCAGGGGGTGATGAGATGGGCCCTGGCTGGCGAGACCCTGTGAACCCCTGAGGAGATCCCTGTGGTTCTCTGCTTCCAGGGAGTTGTTGGCCCTTGGTTCACACAGACATCATCCCTTTCTGAAGCAGTGCACCAATATTTCCTTGGCTAGTAAATAAAAAGCAGAATTGCTTTTGCTTTCGAATGAAATCAGGCAGAACCCTAAAGTAAGGAGCGGGGGAAAAAAGCCACAAACTGGAACTTAAAAGGAGAATGCTGCCAAGCATGGAACTCATCTGCAAGCTACCCAGAGCACTGACTTCCAGAGTAGATGACTTCACCTCGTTAGCAAAGGTCCAAGACAAGCTTCTTCAGAGTCAATCATCAAAAACTGAAAATATTTGTCATTTGGTATTTCCACTCTTTCATGAATCTTCCTGGCTCTGAAACTGGGCAGCACTTAAAGGAATAAGGAGCAATACTGGAGAATGGAGTCCCTTGTTATGTGCCTTAATCCCATTAGACGGAACGATGAAATCTGTAGCTGAACTGAAGCAGGATTTTAGCTGCATAAAGAGTTAGTTTGTTTTGATTTTCCCATGTTACCACTGTATAATCCCCTGTACTCTCTATAGAATGATTTGAATTCTGTTGTTTCCTCTCCAGCATTTTGGGCCAGGAGTTATATTAATGAAAAATGGAGCTCATATCTGCAGTCATGGAAGGTCACTGCCACCTGATGCTTCATGTGATTTTTTTTGAGATAAAATGTTTAAGGCTGCGTTTCAGCTGCCTCTAGTGTACACAACAGGGGGAAAGTTAAATTTTAAGAGAACACTCAATTTTCACACCTTAAAAAGGGAATTCTGGGAACTAATAACAGGTTGCCCTTTTAAACTAAAAAAGCTTTGCAGGATTATCCCTCAGACATATTGTAATAAAGCATAGGCAGACCTATGGGGATATTTAGCTATTGACTGCTTAGTTGCTGCATTCACATGAGTAACTAGGACTCTGTTTGCTGCTAATAATATGAAAGGTTACATGGAAAAATATACTAACTTTGAGTTGTTAAGTAATTTGGAGATTCACTGTCCGGTCAATGCATTGATTTGGATGTAAATTGCTCATAGTTTGGTGTCCTTGTTAGAGTTCAGTGTTTAGAACAAAAATATCAATATGTGCACTAAATATTGTAAGTTAAGTTACTGTGAACTGTTTTCATTTTCATCTTCATATTTTTTTAGTATGTTGCATTTAAAATTGCCCAGTACTTGAGGTTATGAAGTGGGCATTTTTGCATATTTTTTGTTCTGTATATTAAGTCATGGCTCAGTTTTATAATGCTGAACTTCCAAGGGTGCTGCAGTCTCACAATGGCTTCAAAGGCTTTTATGAGTTCTTGGCACCTCTGAAAATCTTTTCATCCTGAATGTCTGCAACTACATTTTAATCTGCTACTTAGGCCTTTATGGTCAGTGCACACACCAACTTATCCCTCTCCCAGAGGAACCACTTAGAGGTGTCTCCTGACTCCTTATCTCTGAAGCAAAGAGGGATTATCAAACAGCAAAGAGTGATATCTCTCACCCTCACATTTCCTCCTAATATTTCATTATTTTGCAGAAAAGGGAAAAGGTCTTCAATGCCAAGTTTTCCTGCAGGCCTTGCTGCCAGAGAGGATGCATTTTTTTTTCTCTGAGATAGGATAAATTCTCCTTTCCAGTTCCTCCCTTGCGCTTCCAGGCATGCGGTAACCATCTGCCCAAATGCAGCCCTACAGCAGCAAACCTGTACAATGCAAACTGGAAATGCAGCCAAGGCTCCCAGAGATGGGGATAAAAGGCCTTTTCCCTAGTGACAGTCTGTCATAGTAGCCAGTGTAATTTGCCCCTTGTATCCTCATGTATAAAATGGGTATAAACCCTATTCTCAAGATCTCAATTACACACATGCATTTGGATTTCCCTGAAGCAGTCCATTCTTTCCTTCCCCAGGCAGGGTGCATTTCTCAGCTGTTGATAATGACTGTAAAAATACTCCCTAAGAGCTGAAAACATTTTATGAACATGTCTTTACCAACCTCTTTTTGTAGATATGGACATGGATGTCTACTCCTCTTTCTTTAACTAGTTTAAATCAGAGGATTATGTACTGTATTTCTAAAATGCTGCTACAATACTAGATGATGAAACAGCAAAATCGAGGAAAAAATAATAGAGAGAGCTTACATACAGATAATTCTGCCACTGGTGCGCTAGGCCCAGTTTTGGTTAGATACAGCAAAATCTGATCTCCAGGATGACCAAACACTCTGGAGAGGGCTAAGACTGTTTGGGCTGTTTTAATGGTTTTGCCAATACATAGGTTAAATGGTACAATGGAAATAACAAAAGACTGCCAGTTAAGCCACAGTTGGTTTATAAAGTTCTTTGATGGGATTCTGTATTAGGATCAACTTTCTGAAAATAACTCCAGCTGCAGCTCTACAGACTATAGACCCTCACCTGGCTGGGAAGGGCATTTCCCTCAACAGCAAAGTTCTGGCTGGGCTGCAGGCACAGAGCACACAGAACCAGAGCACACCACTGTGAAGCTGCTGGACAAGATTGGTTTGGGAGACTTGCTTCATCCAGACTGACCTAGATGATTAGGGAAATCGTGTACACTGGTTGTTTGCTCAGCTAAGCATCCTTTTGACCTCACTGCTATCTGTTATCTCTGTGCAAGGCATGTCTGCACTGGCATTGACTCAAGGAGGGAGAAGCAGACATTCATTAAAAAATAACTTAGACTCACTTTAAATTCAACTCATACTTCCAGAGTGAAGTCCTGAGTTAGAAATACAGAATCAGCACTTGTGACACAAAATCAAGGAGATTTATTTTCCATGAGGAGCAGAGATGATGCTGTATTTTTCACTTCTTCCCTGTGTCTATCAATATCAATTGTCTGAGACTCCCCAGTCCAGTAACTGATCAGGCTCAGAAGTGGTTCATTTTTCTGTAGGCCCATAGGTACATACAGAGCAGCACTCTCAATTTCACATGACAATTTTTTTAAGCAGCATTAAAAGAAATTCATGAGTCACCGGGTGACACCCTTTGAACAATGAGAACTTTATTCACCAGAAATGCGAAAATGGGCCAAAACTCATAAAATACACTCCACAGAAATCATCTGAAAAGGCAATAAAATACCTCTGCAATACATTTATTTTCTAGACTGTCTTTGCCTGTACATGCTTCAAAACAAAGGAGTCTTTTTCATGCAGTTTGTACTATTTTGGTCTCTCTGTTTGATTGGCCTCTTAACTGATGGACCTTGAGCTTTTTGGGTTTGGTTCAATCTTTTACAGAGAGATATGTTGACATGATGTCTGATATGGGCCTGGACTCCCAACTCCCACCATACTTCCTGCAGCATTGAAGCCAAGGTTCTGATTCAAGTCCATCTCTAATAAGACCTTATTAAAATTTGCAAGCATAGTGCATTTTTTAGTTGTTAGTCCTGTTTGGTTTTGGATGATGCTTCCCTCCCCACAAACTCCCAAATATGGTTTGCTGTTATATCTGCTAAAAAAATTCAGCCAGTGCATAATTCTTTCCCAAGTCATGGAGACCATAAGTGGGAGTTGTGCTGTAACCACAAAAAGAGTAATGGGGCACTGTTATAATACATGTTTTCATTGTGGCAACAAGGAGAAACCATGGCTTCATGATTTCACAATCTTGTAGTGATGTCAGACAGACAGATTACCATGCAAAATATCCCACAAAATCCTGAAAGCAACTTGAATTCAGGCTCAGTTCAAATTTCAACTAAATGAGGCAGATGGAAAAAATCAAAGATAAGAAAGGGAGGTTGGGAGTCAGGAGAGGGAGCAGAGGGACAAGATGCCAGCATATTTCTTCCTAAATTGTGTCAGTTTGATTTCTGGCAGACAAAAGTGGAGTTTGTTATTGCATTTTCTAATATTCCAAGCTTTGGGACATTTATCTTTGCTATTTCTCTGCATTTGTCATCACACTATCAGCAGAGTTGCCCCAATAGCCTGTGTCTGGAAGCCAGCCTGCTCTGCTCCTGGGAGGAGACCCGTCCTTCACATCTCCAGGCACTCCCAAACCACTGCAATCTTTCTTAACACTAGGGAGTTTTTTCCCCCATTAGGGTCATACATATATCTCATTTGTTTGTTGAGCACCTTCCAGGATGAAAAGGCTCAGAACAGAAGGATAAAGGACAAGACTCGGGCACATTTAAAGTCTGTGGGAATTATGGCCACTGACTTCAGTGGGGCCAGCATTTTAGCCAGAGCTTTCCTCCAAAATCAGCATTTGTGTGACATCTTTACCATGGGCATTATGGAGAAAAATCAAAAGGAGGGACCTGCTCTTCCCTCAGCAAGGGTCCCTTCTTGAACAAATGACAGGAGGGAAATTCCTGCTTATCCAAGGCTGTTATCCAGGAAGGCCCCTGACCCCAGAGCTGATGGAAGCACAGCTCAGAAAAGCAGTTAACAGCACTGATCAGTGGTGGGGCCACCAGGAGCTGTTTCAGAGCCTGGACATGGACAGCTCTGCAGCCTTCCCTGTCCCCACAGCCTTCAGCCAGTGCCTCACACCACCCCTGCCCCTCTTCTTGCAGGGCAAAACTGATCCCATGGCTTCGGCTTTGAGGGATCATGGCAGCAGGGAATATCTATAGGTCCCAGGAACCACTGCAGCTGAGCACAATCCTCCTCATGGCCCTCACCATGAAGACACAGCCGAGGTTTTCATCCTGGATGTAACCACTGACTGTCACAAACCACCCAAAGGGCTTTAAAATATTAACCACCTGTACAGTAAGACTGAATGAAACTCTCAAAAAAAAAGAGACTTGAGAGTTTAGGAGATGTTTGATTTGACTTCAAAACCTCTAGCCCATCTTCAGCCTCACTCAGCAAGCTTTTGAATGTTCCCACAAAGCAAAACCACAAGCCAGAGAACCAAACCAATGAGGTGCATTAACTCAGGAGCAGCAGCAAGTGCCATTAGAGAATGTGTACATGTTAAACAACAAGCACCACTAAATGCATAAGTAGTTTTTATCCTGTTTGCTGTATCTCATACACATGAAGAAGTGTCTGCTTATTTGTTGCCTGGCTTAGATTCTGCTTGGTTTTGTTTTTATAAAGGGTTAAAAATAAATTCTCACTTTATCTCACTGAAAGAATAGGGTCACTATCTCCATTAATCACCATCGACAGCCCACTCCACCTTTGATCACAGCCACAAGACCCAGAAGATTCACTACAACACCCCTGCCAATGACACTGCATTTCACATTAGCAATCTGGTGTAAAGAAAAATGTACCCCGAATTTAAAGCTGCTCTCGAGACTCACAACATAATGGACGTGGTATTTTAAAGCTCATGAAATATTGAAAACAGGTATTTTAATTTGTGAAATTAATTGCTGAACTACTTTATGATCAGTATGGTTTCAAACTTTACTAACGTTATAGAGGCCTTCTCATCACTCCTCCTTTCAGTGTCTTTGCAGTTTGAGTTAACCTTTTTCCAAGAACCAGGTGCCCAGTTCCCACTCCTCTGAAGTCTCCTGATCACCATATAATACCTGGCTGTAGGATGAGCCCTACAGATAATCAGGCATTTCCCCTAGAAGATTATTCCCATTCATCTTTTGGCAAAGGGCTGTCTCCTGCAGAGTACTCAATTTGACTTGACGGCTCTTTTGCAAACATTTTTTGTGAATGGACAGGAACAAGAAAGAGAAAAGAGAATGATTGTCACTGTCTCCTCTAACAGCAGCGAGGGCACCAAGTGAAACTTGCAGATAGCAGGTTCATACAGGAAACCAGAGCTGGTAGTTCACAGAGTGCACTCATACCACGAGTATGCTGATCCTGAGAAAAAAAAAGAAGCCTGTATTAAGTTATCCTTCCCATGAATCTTAGTAGGTATTAGGGAAAAAATAACTAGAATGTATTCCTGATTTAACAGTATTTTGTGCACTTCTGGTAAAAAGGTAAAAAAAAAATTACTCTACAAGATTAAGTATATTTTCTTTAAGAATAATTTAAGAGTTAGGGCTCACCCTAGTTTCTTGCATTTTATATCTGAACACTTTAATTACCTTTTTATTATATTTGTTCAATAATTTTTACATTCACCTTTAATTATATTTTTTTTATTGCAGGGGACTGGGATCAAATTTAGATGAACTGCTTTAAATGGGAAGGATTATAAATTCTGGCATATGGTTGGAACATTAAAGTGAACACTGTTCCTTTAATATAGAAAAATTCTGCCTGGAAAATCTATAAAATTCCACAAGAGCCCTTTCTCAAGACTGTCTGTAAGTGCTTATAGGAATCAACAAGGAGGAGGACAGTGGAAGCTAATCAACACATCACAAAGTGTTTTGACCACTTTATTTTAGCTGCCCAGGTTTGCCACATTTTTCCCTGTTCCTCTTAGGCTACAGCAAAACCCAAGATGAATTCCAGTCCTTTTATCGAGGTGGATGGTAAATCTCCTTCAAATACAGATTTTGCTTTTGAGCTGTGCTGATAAACACGTGCTGCCTGTATCCAGTGAAGCTGCCCCATCAGAGTGTTATAAATGTATATTATAAAATTGGCTTTTCGCAAGATGTGTGTTATATGATTAATAACGCTGTGGTGTGGATATAGGTTATAAGTTTCTTTTCCTGCTTTTAGTAAATTAGACATAGTGGTAATAGTTGATGTAGTATGCTTAAACTGTCTGTTTGGTTGGGATAATATCCAGTGAACATGTGAAGAAGACTCTGCTACTGATACACCAACTATCAGCATCTTCCATCTGAAGAAAGTGTGGACCAAAGCCCAAGATGGAGGCGATAACGAAAACACAGCCACGAAATACGCATGCTCTAAAAAGGCAGACCCAAGGAGGGGCCATGCAAAATAGTTCCTGGAATATAGAAACTAGTTTATGGAAAAATATGAATAGTCATAAGCTGTTACAATAGAAAGGGTATTTAAAGAATGTCTGTAAGACGCCAAAGGGTGGACTTGGCTTTTTTTTATCTCCTAATTGTCTTAAATTTTTATTAAATCTATCTCTTAAAATTTACCAAGAAAGTGAACCTCGTTTTTCACAAGAGTGAGACGTCAGAGAGGAAAAGCTTTGCAGCACCCTGGATGTAAACTACATCCCTTTCACAGCACCAAGAGCTCTTGAAAGTTTCATGACTAGTTAGAACTCTTATTAATTAAACATGAGCAATATTATTACAGCTCTTGTACCAATTAAGCACTGAATTGGTGCCCTGCTATACAGAGTGACAATGCTGTTGTCCTTTGGATCTTACATCAATGTTTTGACTTATTAGTTTGGGTGTTTAATCCAGACTTTCAAACATGGAATTAATAAAAACTGAAGGCTTCCATTATGTAGCCATAGCAGTGGCCATACTTAGTAATTCAATCACTTCTCATGGGCTTGTACTAATTATATCAATTCAGTTTTATTTAAATGCCTTTGAAACATTTTGATTCAGAAGGGGAAAAAAAAAGATAAAAAAACCACAACAAAAGAAGAACTTTATATTCACCTCAGTAATCCATTAAGCACTCAATTTGACCAGCATTTTAACTGCCCTCTTTGAAATCAGCAACTTTTCATTTTCAACTTTACCCCAGATTCTTCTGCAAGGCATTTGATGTTTCCTTCTCCCTGAGGGAGGTAGTGGGTTGGACATAAGGTGTTTGATCACTGATACAATAATAGCTTTAGTTTCAGCTGAATGCATAAATTGGGGGGAAAAAAGAGAAGTGCAGTTATTATTGTGTGGGCTTATATAATTAAAATTCCACAAGTAGCTCCTGGGTTCTAGGTAGGAGTAGCTTCCATAGACCTGATCTGGTATTTTCTACCTGAAGTTTTGACAATTTTGCTATTTAGGTAGAAAATTATTTCTTTTCCAGTGAATTTCCTTTCAATATCTTCCAGTGCTCCCACAACTGAGCCACCTGCTTTTTCTGTGTGAGATGGGAGAGGTGTGGCAGGCAGTGCTAGAGGGATGCTCATGAAAGCTGTAGTGGTATGAAGGATTCATGACAGTTACACACCAACAAGATTTTCTGAGTGACCCTGAGAGCAGGGAAGAGTCAAAGTTAAACAATTAAAGTTGGCACATTTTGTGCTCCTAACCCAGCACAGTATGGGTGACAGCCAGGGACGATAAAGGGAAATAAAGAAAAATTAAAATAGCCAAAACCACTCTCTGGAGTGTCACAGCCACTCATGCTTTATCTGGTCGTGTATGGAAAGAGGTTTCATGAGCAATCTGTGCTTTCTCTCCCCCAAAATATTTTTCCTTTGCTCTACAGGAAAGAGAAATGTGCAAAGCCTGTTTGCCTTGTGCCACTCCACCTAGAGGTCCACTCCTTGGAAAGAGCAGAGGAGATATCCCGCACTGCTGCCAAGGATGGTGCACCACATATGCCCACAGCAGAAGCACTGGAGTTTTCCCTTCTCCCGCTCCAGCCTTCATGGTTTATTTGCACAAGGCAGAGAGAAAAGGAGACTCTGAGGCCGTTTTGCTTCCACAGAGGCCAGGAAACAGCATGAACATCCCTCTGCTTCTGCAAGAAGAATATAGTCCTCTCTGTCCCCTTTTCCCATTGTTTTCTTCATAGTTGGGATCATTGCTGGGGTCTGTGTTTTCAGCTCCAAAACAACAAGAATTTTTGCTTATCAGTTGAATAATTTTAAGAGTTGTGCAAGGAATAACTGAAGTCCCTGTTCCCAGAGTTTCCACAGGAGTACCAGGTGTTATCACTTGACAAGAAGTTCACAAGAGACACGAGGACTGATTCTGTCTAATTTTTTAATGTGGGTTTGTTTTTTGTTTTGTTTTTTTTTCTGTTACAAATCCAGGACTAAAAACACCTACTCTTGCTTGGACAGGAAACTGGTCATGCAATCTAAAGAAGCAGCCACTGATACAAAGTCCTATTTCCTTCCCACTCCCTTGCTCCTATGAAGGGTACAGTTCAACCAGAGCATAGACACAGCTTTTCTCTTAAGCTGGAAGTCCACCTCAGGGAAGACTCATAAATACCAAATTACCTACTGCCAGCAACTATGCTGGACTATATTTTACCTGCCACATCCACACCTCTGGTCAAGTAAGAAGAACCCCTTCTATGGAATTCTCATACCAATCCTCTCACAGATACTGACCTAGTCCTCAGAAAAAGTTCAAACTATTGGATGTATTACATAGTATAAAAATTATTATCTCTTTAGGAGGCACAGCAACTCCCATCCTTGTACTGACATTTGTAACAGCCAAGATAATCTCCAGACATCCAATTCCCTTTGTCCCTAAGAGGTGACATGTCCTGAACATGCAGAAGATTCCCTGCTTGGCAGTCAGGGCTTTTCATGCAGTAGAAGGACACAGTGGAAGCAGCAGCATCAAGGATCACAGATTTCCACAGACTGCAACAAACACCAGGCCTGAACACCAGGCAGGACTCAGTATTTTCAGGGGTTCAACAGGTGGGCTAGTCCAGTGCTTCTTCACCACTTCAAACCTGGGAATCCTCTTCTGAAAATAATTCACAGGCCATCTTGCACAGGGCTGCCATGGCAGCTCATCAATTTATAACTGATATAGATATGCTGAAATTTTGAATATTTATTAATTACTCTTCTATGGAATGTTCATTTGGCATGTGTGTGGAAATGTCTATGTATTGTCTAGTTTGCAGCCATTCCCACAGGGCACAGGTGGGGAAGCTCTGGTCCAATGCAGCTGCACTGGAAAGGAGAGTCAGCTGTGCCTGTGTGATCCTTGACAGCTGTTTTCCTGCAGCACCAAAAAACCTGCTGGCAGTAACTGTGAGCTGTCAGGCTACAAGGACTCAGGGCGCCTCTGTTGAGGAGATGAGGAGACTTAATTACATTTTTTGGGAAGGGATCCCATTGTCCAATAAAATACTCAAGGTACAATAACCAGGAGATTGTAATTTAGAAAAATAAAAGGAGGAAGACTGTTCCCTACCACACAGATATAAAAAAGACAATTTCACGTCTGGATGATTGACTCCAATTTACAACAATCTTGTAACAATAATCATTTCAATAATGTGGCTTGCCAAGGGTTTTAGGGCAGCTAACTGAATTATAGCAAATCTTTACAATTACAACGTTTGTAATGAACGCAGTTAGTGAAGCCTCAGCGGCCTTCCCTTATCATTTACCAGTGAGTGATGGCTCATTGGAGGAGGCCACCCTTCAGCAAAGAGCAGTGGAGCAGCACACAAACCAGCCAAGCCTCAGCTTGACAGCTTCAAGGAGACACAGCTGCAGGGGTGGAAGGCACATGGGGTGTGCAGAGGCTCCCTGTGCCACTCTTCATCATTCCTGCTAAGGACTGTCTGGAAACTGAAAGAGAGGAAATTCATACCAGATATCAGGAAGAAGAAATTCTTTACTGTGAGAGGGGTGAGGCACTGGCACATGTTGCCCAGAGAAACTGTGGGTGCTCCATCCCTGGAAGTGTTAAGACCTGGCTGGGATCCTGGAGAATACCCAAACTGTGCCCTTTGGATATGACAATTTCTCCACTTTGTAGAAGTCAGCATCCCCCAGCAAGTTCAGTGTTTTTTCAACCTCAGTCAATTACAGTTTATGACTATAGCAGGAACAACTGAAAAGCAGCAAGAAATACATTTTTTTCCATGACAAAAGTCACCACAAGAGACTCAGATGGCTCTTCCTTCCTGACCTCCACCATCACAATAAGCTGGAGAGTCAATGTCTCAGTCACGAGGCCAAGTTTTCTCTGTGAGAGAGCCCAGCACTTGTGGATGGATGACTTGGGCCAGCTCTCCTCACTCAGGCTGCTCACCAAGGCTTTTCTGAGAACACAGGCAAGATCTAATGTGGAAATCATCAAATCAAGTATGTAAATGTACATGTACATTGCTGATATCCACACTGGAGCTTGTTAGTGAGATTTCTTTACAGAGACAACTAACAGCTTTGCCTTGTTCAGATGTGACTTCTAAAAACTTGTGAGGTCTTGTTACCAAAAATTGCCTGTGCCTCCAGGTTGCTTTATAGTGAGGGTGGCTGAGGCTGGGGCCAATAACAACAGTGTGATACAGTCAAATGATGTGAAACCCAACCCAGCAACCAAAATATGTTCCTTGTCTGGCACACAAATGTCTGCTCACTGTACCCTAAGGTTAATGCCTGGCACCTTGCAGCTGCCCTGGCTGCAGGTGTGAGGATGTGCTTGGCTACAAATGGACCACATGGATTTACTGCAGTAATAAATTATACTCTGGGCTTCTGTCTGGGGCACACGTGTAATGTTGACTTCCGCAAGCAACCAGTGGGAGCACAGGCTGGTAGAGCCTCAGATTCTCACTGCAAAGGTCAACCATCTTTTGGTTTGACACAACCTTTCACCACAGCCAGTAAATGCACACACACTCTCAGCTGGTTTTCTTCATTGGCCTAATGTGTGAGGTGTGACTGTGTCTGAGACTTCTGAAATTGACTGTTGTCATTATAAAAATAAATAAGCAATAAACAAAACAAGTAGGACCTTCAGTAGGCTTTCAGGAGCTCTGTAGCAGTTCTGCACCTGGTCATCTATGTGCACTTGTGTTTAACAGCACAAGTTATCTCCTTCTGCAGTCAATGGGATTTTGTAACCTAGCAGTGAAAAATCATCTTTTCCGTCACCAGCTATGAAAGTCAATGGTTCAAAACTTCCTTGGATGCTGAGGTCACCATTTCTCCTGTAGATAAATAGTCTTTTCTTTTGTGTTTCTTTAATTCCTGACTGCCTCTTGAC
Source organism: Pycnonotus jocosus (assembly GCA_013400435.1). Taxonomy (NCBI): domain Eukaryota; kingdom Metazoa; phylum Chordata; class Aves; order Passeriformes; family Pycnonotidae; genus Pycnonotus; species Pycnonotus jocosus. The sequence goes on from VWYP01019157.1 coordinate 20,612, forward strand.
AGCTGCCTCTGATTCTGATACCAACATTACCTGAGAAAGCAGGCAACTTTTTCTTCTAGGTTTCTGCAGCACTTGACAGGGCAATGTTGATAATAATAATGATTCTTAGCTTTCCAAAGGAGGTTCATAGTAACATAGAAATATCAGTGTCTTCCTACAAGGAGCAAGGCTGAAAGATTTGAGTGCTACCATCTCCCGGCTTCAGGACTTGCTTTGTCACTTTGCAGTATTGATCATTATAAGCCTGGGATATTTATTGTGCTGCTCTAGTTTCTTTGCCAATTAGAGTTATAACTAATTCAGTCAGAAAAACCAATAGCCCACCTTAAAACTTTACTTTTCTTCCCTCATGACTTGACTCTGCTGGTTCTTGGCAGACAACACTCCTCACACTCAGTCTGCAGACAAATCTTGGTTTTCTTAATGTCAGTACAGCGAGCCAAGGTAGTTCTGCATTGCGCAGATGTACAGCACCCGGGAGGGAGAGAACAAAGAGCTCCCTCACATCCCTGTGTGTTATACAGCCACGGAAAGAAACAAAAATACAGCCCCAATAAAAATTAGGAAGTCTTTTGTATCTGAATTATTCAAATGGGAGTTTGCTTTTAAGCCTCAAGCTCGAGGTAGTTTTCTGCCACAGCATGGCCTACATTCAGGGTATTGAATATATAAATATATATACAGCTGGGTATGTAACTGTGCTGAACAAAGGGGAGAACTGGCAAAGCCCTGCCACTGAATCTCCTGCCCCAATTAACCTTGCTCCTGTGTGGTGCTATAATTGACTTCTGCTCGTTATTAGATGCAGAAGCACTTAGCCCATTGCTCCTGAGCTTAGCAAGCTACCAGCTGAGCCTTTTCTTTACCCCCTCAGAGGAACAATGAGGCAGCGTGAGAGCTGCAGCTCAGCCCACGCCCTCCTCTCCCCCATGGTGCACCCACGTTTGGAAGAGAATGGCAGAGCCTGTGTGGGGTGGGCTCTCAGAAGCAGAACCAACATGCCCAGCTGCCCTGTCCCAGTCACAAATGCATTTTGTTTTACTAAATTGTTGTGGAGAATATCCCTGCTGCCAGCAGAGAAGCAATGTGTTTCTCCATTAGGAAAAATCAAAACTCCGGTTTGACTTATGAAAGAAAAATATTATTCTTCCCTCTCTTCTCCGTGTTAAAAACAGCTGCACGCTTCCAACCATTTCTGCTGAGAGAAATCAGCCTTCCTACTCCAATGGGCAGAACCTCCACCAGGCTTTGCTTGCTGGCAAATCCCCTGCAAGCTGAAGAAAGCAAAATTTTATTTATTTCAAGAAGTCAATGCATGCACACAGAGCTCACAAGCACCTTTGCCACTGGGTGGGGGTACCTGTTGTGAATTGTATGAACTATCACTGCCAGATGAACCATAAAGGGCACTCACTGCAGGCCAGAGAGCAGAGGGCAGGTCCTGAAATTGCTTGATATTTTGTTGTCTCTGTCAGAACAAGGGTTTTATCTACTCCAGGGAAAATGGGAGGAAATTCTAGCATCTTCCCCAGCCTGGACTTGTACAGAAGCAGAGATTAGCCCAATCCTACTCTTAAAATACCAAGTGAGGACAGCAGAAAGGTGCAGTCTCTGATCTCCCTTTAGAAAACACAAGTTGACAACAACTGAGCTACACAGGGGTTAGCAGGAACCAAGGCCAGAGAGTCCAGTGGTAGAGAAACAGTCAAGGAAGGGGTTTATCCCTCCAAAGCCTTGGGCACTGTTCCTGGATTAGAAACTCAGAGCTGAGGATTTTTTGTTGAACTGAGTTATTTTTTGACATTAGCCTTGATTTTGTGACTGAGCTGTGATATCCTCTCTGAGAAATAGGGATGAGGTTTTTTTGTCTTGTGGCTTTGTTTGCCAGCTCTTCTGGCCATTCTACATGAATGTTTAGTCAAAGCAAATGCAACAGGTTGTATTTCTAAGAGAATTAGGCTTGGAGATCTGAAAAGTAAGCCAGTTTTTTCCAACTGGGGATTGTTATAGTCCAGCCCATCAATCCAGTAATAGAGTTTGGCTTTTCACCAGCCCTCATATGTGTCAAAATCACCTGAAATATTGGAAAAGGATCATCTTCCTTATTTCCTTGGATGCATTTTTCCTTTTTACCACAAAGATATTGTTAATTGACAGAAAGGGATTCAATGGCAATGAAAAAAAAAAAGGAAGTTTCATCTTTAAAATGATGCCATCAAATATTACAAGCTTTGCCACTTTTCTCTCCCTTGGTGAATGCAGCTTCAGAGAAACAACTTTCCACATATCTGGTTAAGAAATAACTGTGGTAGCTCCACATGATTAATTTTAAGTATTTCACTTCCCTTCACTGACAATGTTTCCTATTTGTTCACTGTGTTCAGAGATGGTCTAAACATGTCCAAACTACATGCAAAAGGATCTTCAGAAGTTCTGAACATGTCAGAAGGGTCTTTTTACTCAGCAGGCTGCATTTTGGATACCAGGAGTATTTTAATAAAAGAATTTCTGTTCAGATCTCCTATACATAAAAGAGCATTCCAGGGTGAAATACAATTAAACACCTCAAGCATCACTTTTCTAACATTATCATTTTTCTAGGCACATTTTTCTAAATTTCACACTGAAACAAGTTGAAGAAAACATAAAAATAAAAGTATTATTAATTCTTTTGTCAAAGAGAAATTCCTGATCTTCAAAGCATGAAAAGATCGTTCTACATTTCATCTACTTGCATATCTATCACATTTTGAAAACTTTTATACCACTTGATCATTTTCTTCTTTTTGTAAGAGAAGCATTCAAGGAAAAAGTTCCCAATAGCAGTGTCAAAATCTGCTCCTGCCCATTCTGTCAACATACTGGTTTTCAAATTTTGCTTATGACCAATAGTACTGGGAATGGAGAAAATAGAGATTAACTCTTGACAGCTCCTTCTTTTTTTCTCTCATGCAGTAGGAGACACTAAAAGATTTGACTTAATCTCATACTACATTAAAAAAAAATCTTTTAAATGAGTCTATATTTTTCCAGGAGACCTCTTAAGAAATAATTTTCAAAGCCTCATAGAATGTTTTGGCCATTTTTTGCACTATTTCAGGTGACCCATAAGAAGTTTATCTTTCCCGAACTGTTTATCATGTGCTGTTTGTGACTCTTCTGTACCTCCTGTGAGATCGTCTGGGCAATGTGGAGCCTCTCCCAAACCCTCAGCTCCCCAGCCTCTGCCTCTTCAGGGGTTAGCAGTGAATAGTGCTTCTGCCTAATCCCAAATTAGGCAGCCAGATGTCCTACAAGCACTGTAAAATATTGATATATGTCACAGAGACTGACAGGCAGCTGATGACTCTGGAGCTGAGGGAGCTTTTGTATTCAGCACCCGCAGCCTCTGCTCTGGAATGGTTGTTAAGACTTCCAACACAGATGCCAATTATGACAGACAGCCAAACACTTGACCTCTACAGCTCTAAATTTTGTAGCTGATCACAGAGCAGTCGAATGGGTGATGACTTTTAGTCACATCAGCCTGGTCTGAATTTAAGGCCTTAAGGCAGACTTGAGAACAGAAGGAACATTTTCCATTACCAAAGCCACAAGGCTTGTTTGAAAGCATATTGACATTAGAAGGTAGGCTAAAAGCAGCATTTTATCTTTGAGTTTTTATTATTAACTCAGAATTTCCTATCTAGAATTTACGTTATAAATGTTACAGTTCAGGTCTAAGCTTCACAGATTAGATCTAGGAGTGGTGTCATAGCTATTCTTAAAAACAATTTCCTGTAAGACAAATAAATGCTACACAATTCATTTTCATGCAGTTTTTAAAAAGATCAAGAAGTGGTCAAATCAACATTAACAACTGCCAGATGGATTCATCCCATACAAATGACACCTCTGTCTAAGCCTCAGAAAGAGGAAGAAGCATGGACTGATACATACTCATTGTGTAAAATAGCTTTATATTTATCCAAAGAGATGTCTCTAGCCCAAAAGATAATACCAGAGGCAAAAGAGAACAGTTGAAAAGCAATGGGAACTCTTGCAAAATGTCCAGTTGGGCAGAGAAGCAGAAGCTAAAAACAGAAATGTGTCAACATGAATCTTTGGGACATCATTTATCATGTTCACAACCTGCAGGAGTGAAAACTCATTACTGTTCACTGGTTACAAAATGCAAAACAGAGTTTAGGAATGAAACACAGCAGTTTTAAGGCCACATTTCTTAAAAATGCCTGTGACGTTATTTGTTCTGTATGTTTTAAGTGAGACACTTCAAGTGATCACTTTAAGTGATGTTGTTTTGTGGGTACAGCAAATCTGAAATTCTGTCCTACATCCAGCCCTAGATCTGCAGTGTCTTTGACAGACAGGCATCTGCTGCAGGCTGGGGTCAGAAAATCCTAAATACACAAAGTGAGCACAGCTTTGAAGAAACTCAGGCCTTAAGTAAATTGTTGCACCTAAATTTTTATCCCCAGTTACAAAGGTTACTATTTCAAATATTTTCCATAACATGGATCCTGTAATTTATGTGATAACAGAAGTAAAGGCCAAAATGTCCATGAAATACGCTTTCACTGTCACTGCATGATGTTAATAATGTGGGGGAATCTTGTCAATCTAGAAAGTTCAGCAAGGCTGGCAGGAGAGCAGTCATGTTGAATACCAGAAACCAGGGGCTAACACTGAAAGTAAGAAGAAATTGCACTCCCAAGACCATATACTTAATTTCAGACATGTCTTTATAGGAAGTGTTTGTACAAACAACTGTGAGGAGCTTAGGCTTTTGAAATGTAAAAAATATCGTAACAGACATTAACTTAGAGAGCACAGGTTCCTGAGAATTAAAAGTTCTTTTCCTCTCAGATATAGAAACATTTGCTGAATAAATAAGCAGAAAAGAGAAGCTGATGGTATCTTTAAGGAAACCCATTTAATACATTAAGATACATGAAAAAATCAAAGTAAGAGGGTTTTATTTGGCAAAGTAATGTACCCACTCTGCTGCCCAAGAGCATAAATGTTGTGGCTGTGTCCCAACATTCAGCTCCTCTATGCCAGCAATAGGACTAACCTCATTGTGTAGTTTGCAAAGTCTAGGGGTGGTTTCTCTAGTTGTTTTTCCCAAAGAAGAAAAAATAAAAATATTTTAAAATGTATTAATAAGAATATCTCACAGAAACAAGAACCAATTTAGGAGCTCTGCTAAGAATGCCAGCACTTCCCCTGAGGTGTGGAAAACTGTGGCAGTGGTAGACAGGAGAAATTATATAAAGGTGACACTGTTAAAGTAGATTGCTCTTTAATTGTCTGCCCTGGGCAAATAATATCATCTTTTTCCATTCTTCATTCTGCTTCTCCTCCACATCCCTGACACTAATGTAAAGTTTCATGTTCTGACTATTAATAAACTGGTAATGTTATAAAAATCTTACATCCAGTTGAATAATACTGACTTAACACTGATCCAACCCGACCACTGCTCAAATTTATTTCTGTGTAACAGACGAATGTATGCTGTGGTATCAGTGGCACTATATTAGCTTGAACTTGAATATCAGAGTCACTATTAAGATTCCTGTCTAGGGTAAAGCTTTTTTCCTCTCCTGTTCATTTCTCCACAATCTGAGGCCAGTTTAATTTTCAAGAACCATATTGCTTCAAGAGCAAATTGCAGGCAAATTCCCACCAGTTTGGTTGAAAGGTGAATTTTAAGCTGATGCATTTGAGCAACAGGAAAATATGAGATGTTTTGAAGCTTCTTTCCATGGAGGTATTTCCACTGGTTTAAGGACAGTTCACACTGATTTAGCCTGAGATGAAAAAAGAGTTTATACACCTGTTACAAGGTTTGTCCTCAGCTCCAGGTCACAGCCCACCAGCTGAGGTGCAGGAATGAATTCAGTGCCCACGTTCAGTCCTTTGAGCACAAAGGGGCAGCAGCTCCACAAACAAGACCAGCCCAAATGCGAGCACCTGGCTGATCTGAGCTGAAGTCAATTCCTTCCTCATTTGACTTAACCCCCGAATAATCCATTATCCCTCTGAAATACAAATACCTATACAAGCTTTGGGCTTGTTGACCAGATCAAACACAAATTGATTCAAGTTGCATCGATGCAATTTACTTAAGTTGCCTCCCTTGTGCCACGCTCCATATCCTAAGCTTGGGTATTTTGCCCACAATCTCAATGCAGATTTAAACAGCCTCTTGCTAACCAATATAAATGTTCTGTGCCTAACAGTGAGGCTCCCAGAAATCCTCATCCCTGCTTTTGTTGTGCCTGATCCTGGGCCTGCTATGCATTTCTCTTGGATCTCATGGCTGTGATATCTGTGACTGGGAGAAGAGCAGCTTGAAGGATCAGCCTCCAGAGCTCTGATTATGGTTGATACAGAGAAACCCACACTCCCATCAGCAGCACCACAGTCCCACACTGACCAGTGCTTCTCCTGGCCTCAGAGGGAAGACCTCCAAGAAAATATTCTTCATATTTTCAGTGCGTGCCTCCAACTCATTCCCCACAGTCACACTTTTCCCTTGCTATATGCCTAAAATCAAAGCTCCACTGTGGGATCCACCACACAGGAATGTCTTGTTAGTCCTCCTTTGAATGCCCCTCCAGTTGGATATCTGACATTTTTATTCAAACTCTTCATTTTTCAGACTGTAGCACCTTGATATCAATATTGTTTTGCATCCTCACTCTAACCTCTGATTTTCTCATCACAGCAACTTTATTTTCTGTGCTGTGCACTCTAGGAACAGCTGCTGCAATTCCCCCAGGATATTCCTTCCTTCCTTCCTCAGTCTGGCTGTTGGGAGGCTGCAGGTGTTCTCCAGCCCCACAGTTTCTGTCTGTGCTCATGGATGACCCAAAACTCCCTGGTTATTCCCTACATTCAGATGTGCCCAGGAAAGTGTTTCTGCAGCCCACACCAGCCACAGGAACACCTAAGAAAGGCTATTTCTACAACAGAGTTTCAATAAATTCTTCCTTTTTTAAATTTCAGGGATCTCAACCTCTGCAGCAATGCTGCTGCTATGGTACCCCAGGTCTAAGTCTGCTTGGCTTTTACTATCCTGCCCTGTTCCCAGCTGTTACATATTTGAGGAGAAGCCTGTGTAAAGCCCACCCTGTGCCCCACCAAATCTCAGGGGGTGCAGGCTAGACCTTGTGTCCGGGAAATGCCTCTCAAAGGGGACATCCACCCATCTCCTCAGCACCCCAGCACCTCCAGTCTAGCTGCTGGATGTCATGGGCGCAGGCAGGAATTTGGGATCAGCATTTCCTCACAAGTGGAAGGGTTTGCCAGTCAGCCTGAAGCTCTTTTGAAAACTAGATGAGTGTTCTGCGAAGAAAGAACAAGCTTAATAAAACAGTCTTGGAACAAATTTGTAAAAATGAAAAGGAAGCGCTCTCTCTCTCAGCTAACTGCGTGCTGGCTGGGCTCCAGTGGCTGCTCTCTTTATTTCATCCAGCTGAAGTGCTGTCGGGGCCTGTCTCGGCTCCAAGAGCCTGGAAAGCCTGAGCAGCTAATGTTGAACTCAAACACCTTCATTACTTTCCAGCTCCTCAGGCAAGGCCCGGAACAGGGATGCTGCCCTGGGGATGCTCCCATTCCCACAGATCCTTTTCTCTTTGCAGGTTGTACAGATGCAAACATCAGAGAGTTACCAGCACATCACCAACTCAATCTTTAAACAAGAGATGCATTTTTATCACGCAACCTGGGGGATTGTTACCTCTTACAAGCTGCCTTTAGGAGTGTGGGTATCCCCTGGCATAGGCCAGATACATCCTGGCATCTCTGTTTGTGTGGCCAGTGAACTCCAGCCTTTCCTGGCCATAAACATAGGGAATATTGCCTGGGTTAGCAATTTTCCCTGCAAACAGCCCACATACTCTCTGTGGGTGAGATGCTATCTGCACCCCAGCAGGGTGACATTTAATCCTAAATCCACTATGATGAAACTTCTCTCCTGCCAAAAAAGGGTGTGCTTACCCTCTCTCTCCACAAAAATACTTTCCCTACAACCAGCGCTGCTCTGACCCTGTGAGCAGGCAGCTCAGGTCAAGGTGCTCTGCAGGCTGGGCTTTGCTGGCTGAAGTCCCTGAGGCAGCACATGGAGGGGCTGAACACAGCAAAGCCTGTGCAAAGGGAGCAGCTGGAGCTAGAGGTCTCTGTGGACGAGGGGAAGGGAAGTGGGGCCACTGATTTCAGGAGCAGCCCATGGTCAAGTCAGCTCAACCACACACTTCATGCCCAGTCCTTACACCTGAGAGCTGCATTTTGTACCAGCACATAAAATCCTTGTCATGTACTGTACAAAGGATGTGATTAGATACAGGTGACAGCAGGGACCAAGTGGAGGACAAGTTCCTGACTTGACTGACCAAGTTCTGATGCCAGGCTTCACACCTTCATTGCTGACTCCAAGGACATGTGGCATGGCAGCACTAAACCTTTAGCAATGCAAACTTTTAGCATGTGCAAAGGTTGGACATTTATTCATTTCCCACACTAAATGTTGAGCTGGGTGATTCTACAGCTCCTTTGAGGCTCATCTTTCCATCACACCATGATGTCACACATCACCATTCAACACATCTCAAAGGTGCAGCCTCCAAGGCTCTGCTCCACACACTAGCAGAAGCAACACTCAAATGTATTTCAGACTATAGGTTTGTAAACAACAGGTTATGAAACCCCTCCCAGGCCTGGCTTTGGTAGTTTCATGTTTGGTTTCGGTGAAAACAGTGAGGGCTTTCTTGAGGAGCTGTTCTGTCATCTCTGTTACAGGGGTAGTGGCAAATGTCACTTGAATCTTCACCTACCAGACAGCTGAAACTCAGCTTGATACTTGTGGACTTCCATTTTTAAGTGTTTGTTGCTCGACTGTTTCAACAATTTAGATAAGCTGGAAAAATGCATCAAAGATACACTCCAGCCTTCTTGTAATGAATTTGTTTCAAGTTGCTTGATGAAATATGGAGAGCAGCAGCTAAATCTAGCAATGACTGATGCCAAAAGCTACCATCAGTGGTGAAGACCTGTACTCAGCACAGTGTATTAAGTTTAGAAGTGAGACTGAAAGGTGCTGGGGAGACAGTGAGTAAAATGTTGGCACTTTAAGAACCATGATTAGAGTGGAATATGTTGCCTTAATAAAATATGTTTTGTACCTACTCTTAGTAAATCAGAGCAAAATCAACAGTCCATACAGGAGAGGAAGAGTAGAACTCAGCTTGTAAGCAGCTGAATTATTTCTCAGTACAGATTTGAGGTTATTGGCAGACGGCCCATGTTGCCATTTACTCCTCATAGCAAGCAGGTTTTAAAAAGTATTTTCCATGTAGACAGACTCACTGTAGCCACTGAGACTCCAGAGAGCTGCCATGTAGGCCCTCCTGCCCTTTGGAGGCTCCAGTTTGATTTCCAGGTGATACAAATCAGAACTGAAATTGCAATTATGTCTGTAGAAGAACACTGCTGGTTCCTTCTCTGCACGGCAAATAACCAAGAGAGGGGCAAAATGTTCCCAAGGAACGAGGAGATGCACATTGCTTTCCTTCCTCCCATGAGCTACCAACAGTGCCTCTTACAGTCCTGAAATTTGCTTTGAATAGATGCTGTTGTGTCTTTATCAGAATAACATCTTCATTTGTAACTGGGAGAAACGTTAGGCAGAAAAATTGATAATTGTAATGTTTGCTTACACTTGATTGTTATTTTTCTTCTTCTTGTCCTTCTCCCTTTTATATTTTAGACAAGAATATCTTCATATTTAAATGCCTCTTTGGTTTCTATTAAAATAAATAATGAAGTATTTCCTCTCTCCCATCCCCAAAAATTTTTACTCATTGAAAGATCTTTTAACATTCTCCTCAGAGAGAAGGAGCACTCTGTGGTCTATGCAGATGTATCACCTCTGAGGTATTCTCAGCAATACATTATGGCTGTGTGCTAGTCCCTCTTTGGAGAGACCCTTGGGCTACTGCTTTTTTGTAGTATCAAAACAGAATTGCACCCACTTCTGGGTTACTAATTGGTGCAAATTATCCTGACTTAGCTGGTGAAATTCCTGCTTGAAATTAGTAACCGTTTAAATGGAAAAATCATTAAAAAGAAAAGGACTAAGTAAATAAAAAATGCCGTTTGTTGTGTTGTTGGCTAGGCTGAATCAGCTAATGTTTTTAAAGTACTTTTAAAGTTAATTCCTTTTAATCAGCTCAGATAAAATTTAGAGGCCACTGTTTTAACATTAATGTGTGATCTGGTTGGGTTTGGTTGAAACTGTTGCTGGACAAGAATTTGCACTGTTACAAGAACTGTGGGTATATCAGTGCCCAGGATGGAGGGAAGGAGGAAAAGGGGGAGAATCAGGGGTTTAAGAAGAAATCAGGAATAAAAAAAGATGTTTTATTACAGATGGCCAACATATCCACATTCAACACTAGGATTAGTCAGAATTTCCTTCTCTTCTTGCATTTTTTCATGTAATTAGCAGACTGCTTTTCAGAAGACAAAATCTCAGAGAGAAGATCCAGAAAAACATGTCTGTTTTAATAACTATTTTCTTCTGACTCTTTCAAGACATCTTCCTTTTGTTTGGCCAAACAGAGTTCTAGCATTAGCCTTGCTTTCCTGCTCTTCCTCATGTTAACTCCATTATTTCCAAAGCCATCTCAGCCAAGCAGTGTTTTGAATTTTTGTAAAGGCCATGAATGGAGAGCCTTGACCATTCCTAGACCTCTTCACAACACAGGCTTGAGCTGCAGGTCAGCTCGGAGCAGTGACCAAAATTCACTGCACAAAAGGGAGGTGCTGAGGAAACCTATAACCAAAGCATTTAAAATCATTAATAATTCCTCATCCAGTCTTTTGCAGGAAGGATGTGCAGTCAGCACAGGTACAGCCCAGAGCAAGAAGCTGCACCACTGCCAGAGATGAATGGCTCTGGGTAAAAGACAGGTTTCCTGACAGTCCAGGGCTGAGTGTGGCCTCAGGGTGGGAAGGCAGCAAGGATTGCTGTCCCAGGGAGCCTGCAGGAGCAATGGAGGGTGAGGTGCCACACTGAGGAACACTTCTGTTTGTCTCTTACTCCAATCCACAGCCTAGAGAATCACAGAATCGTTTAGGCTGGATAAACCCTCTAAGATCATCAAGTCCAACCATTAACCCAGCATTGCCAAGACCACCAGTAAACCACATCCCTAAGCCCCCTATCTTTACTTTTTTAAAAATACTTCTAGAAATGGTGCCTCAGCCACTTCCCTGGGCAGGCTGCTAGAAGCTGGCAAGCGCTCAAGTGTTGCCTAAAATAGATGAAATGTGTAAACTTCTCCTTCAAAAAAGTGCCTACAGTGCTCATGGGATGGGCACTTCTCTTGGAAAACTCTTGTCACTCTTTCCTTACTCAAAACACTTTCCCTTTGAAGTTCACACATTGCATGCCAGCATGGGAGTGTCTTCTAATCTAATGTTAGCAGGAGAAAAAAAAATCCTAAATCTCATGATGCAATTGTGATTCCCCTGGGAAAACAGGCAATCTTGTAGCTGTAAACTTCACCACACTCACGTTGTGCCCTTTACTCTCTTAATTCTTTAATCTCAGCAATAGACTTGTGACTAATATAACATTTTAAGAGCTTTGGAGCAGGGATCACAGCAATTTCCTGGAGCTAGGATGAGATTACAAAATTCAAAGATGTGATACATTAATAAAAACAAATTAATCTGCTGCAATACAAGGAATATCTCGAAGCATATTTATTAATTCCACTGGGATTATATTAACTGCTCAAGGCCTTAGGAATTTCATGTACTGTGCTGTAATTTATGCTAGAGAGACTAGACCTGGTACCAGCCTGCTTATCTGTCTATGAACAGGTCAAGGATTAAGTGTTATCAGTGCATTAATAGACTTGCCTGGAGAGAACAAGGGTAAATGCATCATCAACAAAGGCAGCCTTGCTGAAGTTGAAAATTGTTGAGTTTCTAAAATCTATTGCAGAGTATGTCGAGTGCATTGGCTCTCTGTGTACCTCTGAAGAGAGAAAATGCAGCTATGCAGTGGCTTCCCAAGGGGAATTCTCTGTGGGATGAGAGCACAGGGCACCTGCAGTAAACCTGCTCAGCTGGTGAGTCCATGGGCAGCTGGGCTGGAGCATCCCCTGCATGGGAGGGTGTGAGAGGGAGCCTGGCAGGGACAGCAGAGAGGCCAGGATGGTGTGCACTGTCAGAGTCTGTTTGTCTCTGGGCTGTTCCTGGGGTTTGGTGGCAAGAAATCAAGCAGGGACTGCTCCATGAAGGTCCTGCAAGGGCATTGTCCACCAGAGTTGTGGGAATATAAAGATCTCCATGGTTTAAAAAATTATTTACATCATCTTAAGGCTTCCATGCTCTGTTGTCTGACCCCCCCAGGATGCTACTTGGCCTCTTGTGACCACACCTCCATGAGTATCTGTGACCAGCCTTGCTTGGATTCCAGATCCCAGGGGCATGGCTGTTATTAGCATTTCCTTCAGCTGCACTTTTCACCCCCTGTTTATCTGTGACAATAATGTGTGCCTGGTCTATATACTCTGCATTTTGTGCTTTTGTAACTGTGCTATAAATTGGTTGATTCCTGCAAGCAGCTAAACCTGGGGTGCTGGGGATGGCTGATATTCAAGCATGCTGATGAGCCACATGGCTTTGCATTCATCTACTCAAATACCCATGCCTTGCTCACAAAGTGCAAAAAAGCTCTATTCATACAGAAAAAAGGTTTGTTTAACCTGAATAGTGTCGCTTAATGCTGACACCAGAAAGTCAGAAACCTGCACATCAGCAGGATTCTTTTATAATCTCTTGAGGTTCTACTTCAGCTGTTCTCTGCCCAGCTTGAATGTCTATTTGCCTCATCACAAATGATTGCCCATTTATTGTCAAGGGTAAAATTACCTACTCTAAATCCCTGCTAACTACTTTACTTACAAAAAATGATGAAGAAAAAAATCTAGGCGGGGTTTTTTGTTCCTTGAGGATTTCGCTGGGCTAATGTCCTCAACCCCTAATTGAGGCTAAGAGAAATTAGATCACAAAAAAACTATATTAAAGTAACATTAAGAATCTGAATTGAAGTTGCACTAGTGATAAATTTCAAAGATGGAGCTGAAATTCCCACTGAGCAGCCTCTCCTTACTGCATCCTTAAGCATGGAGACTTCACAAAATAGGAATGCACTGCCTGCAGATTGGAGACCAACGGGCTCTGTCAGTACTAGGAAACCAAACTGGGCCATGGGCTGGGCTCAAACACCACCTGTGAGTACCTAGAGGTTACACCTTAGTGCACTTTAGTATGGTTAAATTCATGATTCTGCCACTGAGCATCTGTGCGTGGCCCAGGAGCAGCACTGAGCCCTGGCTGCCCTCGTTTGGGCAAGGACTCCCCCTCCCTGGGAGAAGAAAACACATCAGTGTGGGAGCAGGCAGTGAGAAAGAGCTTGATCCTGTCTGTTTTCTTTCTAAAAGCAGTCATATCCATTTAGCAATTTTATCATGATAAGGATGATAGGCACATTAGGTGACAGTTAGCACCTTACACTTTGAATTTTTTATCTGAAATTCCTTTCATTTTTCTCCCTCCTGTCCTTTCTGCTTTGGATTGAGCTGTACCCTCAGTGCTTCCTTCCCCTCCTCTTGGCCTGTCAAGAAACTTAACTGAGTCTGACTGTGCTTGGATCAAGCAGAGCTCCTCAAGGGAACCATGCAACCCAAATAAAATTAAATGTAGGGATTAAGATGAGTAGGGGAGGATGTGATTAACACAATCAATTAACCCAAGTTCTCCTGTGTGGAATGAGACCTACCACATCCACGGTACATTCTCATTGAGTTACTAATTTTATCATGGATGAATGCAGAGATAACCCATCTCAGTCCCTTTCTGTAGCAGATGCTCACGAGACACCAATGAAAATCTGCACAGCCACGCTGAGCCTGGTGCTCTTGTACTTGGCCAAGTGCTCTGGCAGACAGGGGAGCTGATTTGTCCCGTGACAGGACCATTTTTTTTTTTTCTCTCTCTCTCTTCCCTGATCTGGGAATTCTGTCTGTGCAGATTGAGAAGCCTGCATGTTTGTGACGGGAGGAAAGGCAGGATGGGGAGCAACATGCCAAGTTCTATTTTAAATCTACATCAGTCCCAGCATGGGGAGTTGGTTCCACAAACACTGAGTGTGGAGCACCCAGAGCCATCCTCGGGCCAGAGCTCTGCCTCTGGGGGTGGCCTGCAGGGACAGTAAATATGGTTTTCTTCAGCTTTCATATGTTCTAGAGAGGATTTTAAAAACCACTTTGATAAGCCATTCACAGCTCTTCTCTGACACAGGGAAATGTGGGAGCAGAGGAATTTGGGATGACAAGAGGCAGCCCCAAACCCCTTCCTGGCTGCTCTCAGTCCCTGGCCCCCCAAAATGAGTCCCTCCCCCTCTGACAAAACCTAGAGAATTTTATTTCTCTCCTCATCTACTCTTTGGAAAAGACACAGAGGTGATGCTCTAGGGCTTTTAAAATTACGTGACAGTCAGCACCTTAAATAAGCAACATTTATTGTAATTCCTGAGGAACCTCCTCACACCCACCACCCAGCAGACCCAAAACAAGTGAGGTTCTCCTTGCAAGGGTTGCTCCAGAGGTTTCAGTCCTGATTCACTTTACAAAGGGCCATTTCTGAGCCGTGCCAGTCCCTGCCCAGAAGGTGCTTTCCATCCTACAATGTTTCAGCTATGCCAAATATGTGATAATGCTCAAAATTAATGCCAGTTCCAGAGTTATTCACAGGGTTAGACATATTTATCTCTGTAAATTGAGATCTTATTAAAACCTGACTGCTTTAGGAAATACTTTGAGCACACATGGTAAAAGAGCCAGTCTCTCCAGGACTGAAAGCAGGTTAAACGCCAGGTACATATTGTTTCATAGAGAATGAAGATGTAGATGATGTAGATGTGGATGTAGATGTAGATGTAGATAATGTAGATGTAGATGTAGATGTAGATGTAGNTAGATCCATTAAAGATGAACAAGGCTGTTTTTCTGCTTTTTGTTAGTATAAAAGCTGTTTGGCACCTATAGTCTATGTGTTCATTTGTTTGGCCATTGTCTGCCATATGGCTTTTCTCTTTTCTTCCAACTGCAGCTCTATGTTTTCTAACATAAATCAGAATGGCAGGTAAAATAACTGAACTTTCATCAAAAATAGATGCACCTCTAGTCTTCCAGGAGCATGTGGGTATAGCATGCATACATTTTGTTTTGGGGAGGGTCTGGAGAGAGACGAATTCACTTCCACCCCTCTAAAGCATAATAAAATCCCATTTCTGTACACAGGATGCAGGTTTCCTTCTTTCTTTCACTTTCTTTCCTTTTAAAACATCAGTCTTTTAGGTAAGTGTCCAAAACACCAACCTTCTAATCTGCTCAAAAAAAGGAGAGTTAAAAGCTTTTATCAAAATCCCACTTCCTTCCATTTTGGTGTTTGTTTTGATTTGTTCCATTTCCCTCAAAATGAGCCAACTTTGCTGTTCCAGACAGTCCTCCTTATGAAAACAGCTTAAAATATTTTCCTCAATTGAACCTGGACACCTGTCTTATTTCAATAATTTCTCAGTGCTTTCACTGCAGCAGATGCTGTTGAGTCAGACCTGCAAAAATTGTGCTCTTCCTAGTCATTTTTTTTTTTAAATCTAGAGTCTCCCTTAAAAAATAATTCTCTTCATCTCCATATCACCTAGTTCTCCAAGAGGGTTGAAAAGAAAATAGTGCACAACATCTGGAGGCTGCTGAGCCTGCTCTGCCCAGCCTCGTCCCTGGGCTGGAGTCAGCTGTGCATCCTGCTGACTCAGACCAGCCACGTGTTCAGAGGAGTAAAACACGACTAAAAAAGTGCTAAAGTGCTCATCTATAATTAAAATTTGCCGGCTGTGCCTAAATGAGTTCAAAATACCTTTTCTAGAAATCACTTTTCCTATAAAATGAGTTTTTTTTTTTTCTCTCTCTCTCTTTTCAGATCAAAGAATAGTTTTAATAAACGAGGACATCTGTGAAAGCATTTCTCCTTAAAGACAGTGATTAAACTGCTTTGGTTTCCAGCCGGACTTGTGAGAAGCATTTCCTGGGCAGGTGCTGGCAGCAGCCCACCCCTTGTGGGGTTTCTCTGCTGTGCAGGAACCCCAGGTCAGACCCCATTGGCACCACCCAGCAGCACTGAGGGGCTGAGCCAGGGTTGTGATCACCTGAAGAAGCAGCAGAGGAAGTCAGTGCTTGCTTTGTACCTGTCTGTTGAATTATTGATATAAAAGGTCATGCAGCTTCAGAAAGCACCAAAATGTGGCATCCTTGCTCCTTCAGAGCTCCCTCAGCCAATTCCCCTCATTTTTCCCCATCACAATGGTCTTTTCAGTGGTCTTTTCCAACCCTCTTAGAGAACTACGTGATATGCAGATGAAGAGTATTATTTTTTTAAGGGAGACTCTAGATAACATCCTCTTCCCACAGCCACCCAGCTCCTGGAGCTGCTGGGGGAAGCACACAGCAGCAGTTTTGCTCCACAGCAGTTGCAATACCTGTGCTGCAACCACCAAAGCCCAGGCTCCAAACTGAGATGTTTCTGGGGAGGTTCCAAAGAGGCTGCTGTGCAAAGTGACCAAGGTGGCTCTGGTGTAACTATCTCAGGCAGCTGTTTTCCCAGATGTGGTTTGTAAAATCACTGAAATTTCTTTTGACCTCCAGCAACACATATAATTTTCCTTTGTTTTATTGTATTTATCATGTGCTGGGTGGCATGAACAATGTGCAAATGATTACAGAGGGAGTTGTAAGGACTTAAGAAATGCAGTTTCCTGTCTCAAAACGCTGTCAAGGCCACAGAAGGGACTTGCCATAGGACAGGCCACCACGGAGAGAACTTAGGATAAGCACAGAAGGAAGGAATTTGCAGGAGGAGGGCATTAATTCCAGACCTGGTGAGGCAAACCTGGGTAACCTCCTGGTTACTGCACCTGGACAAAAATTCCCACTATGGCAAACTGTGGGAAGGAAAACAAGTGCTGACACTCATGCCATCCCAAGTTATGGGAATGACACCTATGCCCTGTGGACACCCAGAATCTGGACTGTGTAAAAGTGATACCCCAGAGGAATGACTCTGGGACCCCCACCAGGGTGGAAAGGACCAGTGGGACATCAGGGGATCCATGGGGTGGTGATAACTTTCTGCTTAATCTGTCTGTCTCTCATTCTTTTTGACCTCTTTCCTACTTTTTTCTCTCTCTCTAACTCACATTTAATATGAAATAAAATCTCTACTGTTGACTACAGCTTATACAGTCTCGTTTGCACCTTGATTTGGGCAGAGGCACCTTTTAATAACTGGATCACAACAGGAATCTCTGTCCTATTGGCATAATTTCAACAGAGTCAGAACCAAATCTCAATGTAAGCATTTGCTCAGGTGTCCAAGAAGCTACATTAGGAATACAGCCTCAGAGGAATCAAATAAATAATTCTGGTTTATTTCAAGTGTGACAATTCTTTTGTAATATAATTGTTCCTACTGCTTACTACTGACCCAAAACTCAGGGCAGATTAAAATATCAAGAGACAGACCCATATGGCAAACGTTCAGGGTTATGCTAAGCATTAAATGGATGGATGAGCAGAGGAGAAAAAGAAGAGCTGCAGATTCTAACACTGAAAAGGGCATTGGGGATATTCTCTGGTTGAGAGGAGGGAAGAACATGATGAAAAGGGTGAATTGGGAATCATGGAATCATAGGGTTGGAAGGGACATCAAAGGTTATCTACTTCCAACTTCCCTGCCATGGCCAGGGACACCTTCCACTGGAATGGGAGACAGGAGCTGAGTTGGGACCTTCTCTTCCACGTTCTGCTTTTTAATGAAGAAGAAGAAGGGTGTGAGAAAGGAGCTGTGCAAAGAGGTAGAGAGGGTGAATCCTATGTGTGCCTCAAAACACAGAGTTGGAAAAGCAACTTTGCAATTCCAGAAGGCAAAGTAGTAAGTTCCCAGGACACAGAAATCTGAGTCAGGCTCTTGGGGGCTGGGTGGGGTTCCAGCCTCAGCTCCTTGAAGGCTGAAACCCCCAGCTCCTCCATCCAGTGCTTCTGTGCCCACCCTGGGCTGGGAGGGAACACCTCAGGAGAGGAAGCTCCACCTTGCACAGCTGCAGCACATCTGGGCAGCAGGCTCCTCAAAGCACGTTTGGCTTTGCTCACCTACAGCAAAGGCCCTAAAGGATTTTAAAGGGTTAAGCCGCATTTTTTCATGTGTTTGAATCATGCTCTATGTCTGCATGCCTTATGTTAATGATGAGGTGGCTGCCCAGCAACACAACCCTGCCCAGGCAAACTCTTAAAAACCATGATCGTGTTTGCCTACAGTTCGGCTTGCAGAGGTAAAATAATGCGATAATAAATCCTCCTCCCCATCACTGAGGAGCTTCAGTTTTCCAAAATTAAATAACTTGGTGGATTGTGGCAGTGCACAATTTACCCTTTCAGCATGTGAGTCACAATCCACTTTAATTACTTAAGTAATTCAGTCCCCAAGCCTCGTTTACAGTGGGCATGCAGGGCTTGGCATCCAGCCTGTGATTTGCAGACGCATCTGAATCTCCCACATGCGTGCAGTGCTCCCCTACATAAAACTCTGTATATTCCTACACTCCTTCCAGGAGTTATATATTATTTACATCATCTGTATTGCAAACATGCCAGGAGAGCACTGGAGTTTTCTCTGGAGTTCAGCAGCCTTTTCATGTTCCCCATGCCTGGAAGTATATTAAACATTCCTGCTTCCTCTTGTGCCTCTGCTTTACTGACTCCACAGCCTGTTTTATGCAGGGCAGTGCTCCCCCTCTATGTAGGTGAAGGTTTGTTTACTCACATAATGCAGCTGAAAAGGCAGCTGTAATGACAGTGAGAAACAATAGAAGAAACCAGACAATGGCAGTATTTCCTCCTCTGAACATTTGAAAGGGTTTGGCTAGAAGCGAAGGAGAACTAAAACCCCAAAAGTTATATGGGATCCTCAGCATGGAAACAAGGTGGGATTGCTCCTGCAGTTGTGGTAACTGGTAGGAGCAGTGGGGAAAGGCAGCATGGAGAAAGATGAGGAAGGCAGCCCTGCAGAGCTCCCATATGCATGGCTGCTCTGCAAACTACCTCTCCTCAACTGCCTCGAGTTCTGGGAAATTGTTTATGTGGCCTTTGGAACCTTTGTTCTCAAATGGATCCATTGCTGCTTCAGATATTGATCAGCTTACAAGATTCTCTGGGCAAACACAGGAGGAAAAATATTGTTTGGGAGACAAATGGAATATTGCAGAGAGTAACATTTCTAGAGTACACATTAGAACCAGATGTTCCACTCAAAAGTATTTGTGGTCAGGGACTATGCTGAGAAAATAACTGCTCTAAAGAGAAAAAACCAGAATTACAGCACACTGGATACAAGAAAATGTTACACCGAAAGAAAAAGTATTGCAGAAGGATATATTAGGTGTCTTGCAGTCTGACAAGTCTAATTACAGGTTACTGTCCAAGCCAGCAAAGGGCCGGATCCAGCTCCCACCTCTTCCACAGATGCACTGCTGGATTTTGACCAAACCACGTAGGCTTCACTCCAGTGTTGACTAAAGAGGGCTTTGCTGCACTGAGGGTTTGATTTTCCTCTCTCTCTGTGCCTCACTCACAAGAACTGGATGCAGCCCAGGGGCAGCAAGCCCTGGGAGGGCTGGTGGGAGAAGTGCTGGCATGGCAAAGTCTGCAGGACCCTTTCCCCAGGGCACCACACAGAGTGTGAGGAGGAGGAGGGTGGCTGTCAGTCCCTCAGGACCTTTCCCATCCCAGCAGACTCTTCCTGGGTCAACAATCCCTTTGTGAATGGGGAGTGAGTTGCTTCTCTGCCATTTGGAAGAGCTGCAAGGGACAAACACACAGATACATTTAGGTCTCCCACTTGGAACAGAGATGGAAGATGTGGAAAAGCATAAAAATAAAAATAAATGCATCAGTCATAAATTTTAAAAGTGTAACAGATGAACACAGTTATCACACCAAAGAGCAAAGCCTCACCTGGCTCCATGCCTTGAGTGTGGTCAGAAAGGAGAGCTCAGGCAAAGCAATGCTGGCACTGAGTCACCTCCCCTCTCTCTCAGCTTCTGGTGACACAGGAACTTCTGGGGTTTCACCCTGGACACAGTTTTGAGCAGAAACTGATGGCCCTGTTCTCTGCCAAACTGCCCCACCAGCTTTTGAACCCATTTGTTATTTTGGTCTCCACAATATCCCGTGGCCAAGACTTGCACAACTGCACCACATGCTGGGTGGTGAAGTGTTCTCTTTTTAAAAGGCCAGCTGATTTCATCAGCCCTTATTCTTATATTGTCAGGAATGATAATTAATCTCTTTCCTCAACTACCCATTACCATTCATGACATTATCAGGCTTCATCTCTTCCCCAAGCTGAAAATACCCAGGATATTTTGCTTTTCCTCAAGCAAAAGTCACTCCATTCACTAAGCCTGCTTCTTCCCTTTTCTGGGGCACTTTCAGCTCTCCATTCCAAGCTGTGGTGATGAGTTCACTGCATAGTATTCAGGATAAAGATACATCATGAATTTATGTGGTAGCATAACTATTTTTTTTCTGTTTGTTCTCTATTCTTTCCTTAACAATTCCTAACAATCTTTTTGACCACCACGGAGCAATGAACTGATTTTCACAGGAACTTGTCAGTAATGACTCCCAAATCTCTTTCCTGAACATCAGAAGCTAATTTTGAAACTGTCACTCTGTGTCATCCTGGAGTGGTTTTTTTCCCCCCATATGCATCACTTTGCATCTATTGACATTGAATTCCTTCTATCATTTTATTGCCCAATCAGTAAGCATTGTAAGATCCTTCACCAAAGGTGAAAATCAGAAAATTGATACGGGAATTTGGCCAATTGCATGTTAAATGTATTTGTAATTTCATGGGAAGCACAGTCAATATGTGAAGAATGCAACTCGGAGAAAAACACACCTCTCGCTGCCAAAAAGCCCTGGGAAGTTCATTTCATGGAAGATCTGACTTTTAGAGGAGATAAATTCTTTTCCTCATCTGTGTGAAGGAATTGTGACTGAGGGAATTACGGCTTTCCAGTCTAAACTCCAGTTCTGAGATATCTACCATGCAGGGAATGTGGCAATGTCTCAGGGGGACTAACTCAGCCTGTGCAATTCAGAAAGTATTGACACCCCAGTCAGGACTACCACATCCTGACAAGGCTCTGTCAGCTGTGACAAGGCTGTGGGTTGGTGTCCTGACACCCTGCTGCAGGTGCTCCTCTTGCTTTGTTGTTTGCATGCCCCTGGAAGTGCACTTGAAAAAATATTTTCATTAATAGCTTTTTCTGATGATTTTTGAGCCACCTCTATAGGGCATCTACACCTCCAAGCAGTTCTCTGTGTCACCAGAGGGCACTTCCCCCTTGGAGAAGAACACAAATGTTCTCTCTGCACAATGAGAGAGGTGAAAAGGACTTGTTTTCATGGTAACAAATGAGTTTAGGTGTGCACAAGGCAAACCAGACCTGACACCTGGGTGTGGGTGCCTGCATAAGTCATGAGGTAGCTCTGGTTGTAGATTTACACAAGTAAATCCTGCCCATGGAAAAAGTGACAGGACCTGGGAGAGATTTGATGCTGCCTCCTGTCCCTCTCAGCAAAATGCTTTGCTGCCACGGGTTTGTTTGTTTGTTTCCTTCCTTCCTTCCTTCCTTCCTTCCTTCCTTCCTTCCTTCCTTCCCTCCCTCCTTCCTTCCTTCCTTCCTTCCCTCCTTCCTTCCCTCCCTCCTTCCTTCCCTCCTTCCCTCCTTCCCTCCTTCCCTCCTTCCCTCCTTCCCTCCTTCCTTCCCT
>VWYP01019157.1:42595-69695 GCA_013400435.1 Pycnonotus jocosus
TCCTTCCCTCCTTCCCTCCTTCCCTCCTTCCCTCCTTCCTTCCCTTTCTCCCTCCCTCCGTCCCTCTCTCCTTTCACTATCTCTCCTCATTGCCTTGGCTCTAGGAACCTTAATTAAGCAAATGAACAGGCCTCTGCTTTAGCACACAGTGTCTTACCCACGTTAAATGAGAGTTTCCTGCACCCAGTGTCATCACAGTTCTGAAATTCCACATGGAGCACTTTTCACTGAACTGCATTCAATTATTTATTCAAATTCTGTTTCTGTCCCTGCTGAATGCAAGAGCAGACTTCAACACAAGGAGTAGTAGGCATACAGCTGGAATGAGAAAAAAAGTGAATTTAAATAAATTTAATCTCATTTAATCACATTTCCTCTCCTCCTTGACCAAAAGATTTAGAAAATAAACAAACTCTCTGACAAGGAAAACTATTAACTAAGTTTCAAAGTCAAGTTCATGCCAACTAATATTATCTATTCCAGGACTTCCTGCCCTGCTTATCTCCTTTTAATTAACCTATTTCTGACCTGGAGCATGTGTTTGCCTGGCAGACACAGTCCCATTCCTGCAGCTGCTCTTGGCTCAGTGGAAGTCTGTAGTGGTGTTTGTGATCAACATTGCTGCTCTGGATTTCCTGTGGCAGAGCTGAGGGCAGCACGAGAGGGAGGCTGGGAAGCAGATGTGGAACAGGAGCTTTGCAGAGGGAGGACAGGGATTTTTACTCGAAATGCTGCACATTGAAGCAGTTGATAAAACAACGTGGTCGATCTGCTCTGTCTCTCTTTTCCTACAGCTCAGATGTCTGGACACAATCCTGGAGCCAAGGGGAGCACAATCAGCAGAATTTCTATTCATTCTTATCTTCTAAAGTGCAGATTTAACATCCTCCTGTGCACAGTGACAAGCAGGCCACTGAGGGTGATAATAAACTTGCTTCACCAAATGGAGGCCATCCCTTTATTTAAAATCTGAAAATAAACCCGATAAAATTCTCAGACTCCAGATAACACCTAGAGGTCTCAAATGTGTGTCAGGCAGAAGGCAAGAGCCATGAAAATATGTAGTTTTAAGTGCCAAAGATTCTATCTCATGATTTTAGTAGCAATTTGACGGAGCCCTGGACAGCACAAAGAAAGAAATTAATCCACTTACCCAACAAATCCTATCCTGCAAAAAGCACAGAGGCTCAGACTAGGGAGAAACTGAGCTTGAACAGCTCCTCTTCCAGAGCAGGAAATTGCAATGAGAAGGAAGGAAGGAAGGAAGGAAGGAAGGAAGACCTTTTTCTGGGCAAGTGCAAAAAACTGTTTGGTAAATACAGGAAACCAATGCTATGAATAGATAATTTCACAGCTGATTCCTTTTCTCCCAACTCTTTTCCTTATTGTGTTCCAATAATTAAAACAAAACAAAACAAAAAAGTGGCTATTCAGTGCAGAAAAGCTAACCTGCACATAAAAGCATAAACACAAACTATACATAGGCAGCTGTGAAAAGTGATTTAAAAGGAGGAAAGCAGATAACAGGCAGTTTAGAAGAAATTCCTGCAAGGAAGGGAGATGATGACAGGATCTATCCACATGTTCTGGAAAAAGGGTGTGTCTGAGCTGCCTTGGAGGTGATGATCTCACATTGTGGCAAGGTGTCCTTGTGGCCTCACCGCAGTGTGACTCCCCTAAAGTCCTTTGCTGGACCCCAACACCTTCCAGCCACTGTGCCTTGGAACACAGACAACTATGAACATAAAAGCTGAAGATAAAAATAAGCACAGGTCCTTCTTTTCCATCCTAAGCTCAACTGAAACACAACACAGTCCCAAGCAGAGAAGAGATAATATTAGATGTTGCTTCCAGCCTGTTTACTTATTTATTGTCAGATGATAAATGCTGGCAAGTCCACATCTCCTGTTTTATCCTTGAAAATGTTGTTTTCCACAGCTTCTCCTGTCAAAGCCATGCTAAGGTGGACATCAGCAAGGGTGGAAACACAAAGTCAAGCTGTGCCCTGCTAGAGGTGGCAAGGCTGCCCCAGCATCACTCCCCCAGGCCACTGTGAGGCTCAGCATGATTTCCTCACACTTCTCTTTCTTCTTCAGGTAATTACATTTCCCAAAGATGGGAAAATATACTCTGGCAGCCAAGGTGGATCTCCAGTGTTGTGAACAGGCTGGGCTGGAGCACAGAAATCACAGCTTTCGCCTCTAGACAGGGCAGCCCCAAATGAAATCGAAATATTAGGACCCTTAAATGCAAACTGTGTGTCTGTGGCAACATATTACTATGTGCCAGCTGCTGCACCAATTAGCAACACAGATCTTTTGAGCCTTTCCTCAGATTTGAAAGATAAGAAATACCAGTTCCTGGAGCAGAATGTAGAAGAGCATCATCCAGCATCCCTAAAGAGAATCAGCTGCTTAAGCAACTGCTTCCCTCCAGCACTGGTCAAGGAAGAAGGATCTGCTTCCCAAAATACTCTTTTGTCTTTCTTTTAGGAAGGATTTTCTGCTCATTTCTTTGACTGACTGCAACCAGCCCATGCCTCAAATGAGCAAAGCATCCCTGGGAACTAAAAAGTTTGTTGTGAAACAGAGCTGGGAATATTACATCAAAACACAGTGTTTGGATGCTGCTTAATCAATGTTTCATCTCAGAAATACCAACATGTTCTGTCTGACAACAAAACAAACAATTTCTCTGCAAGAACACTATTTATCTAAATAAAATCTAAAGCAGAAAAAGGTTAAAAGGATTAAATAGTCCCAAAATGAAAAAATCTTTTTAATTTAAATAAAGCATTTGAGTTTCAATAAGGAATCCTTTAAAATACCATTCTTGGCTCAGCATCACATGAACATTTTTCCATTCTTTTGCTTCAGTTGCCATTCTGACAAAACTAATATTCGCCTCTCTCTTGCACAGCACAAATTCAAAGCAGGAGTACCCCTATCTTCCCAGACAATACTGTGTGCTTTCCTAAGAAGGATTTCTTTTGAAGTTGACACGTCTTGAGCAAAAAACCCTATAAATAGATAGAGAGGAAGGTGACTTGGGACAGCTGTGAGTTGTATAAAGGGCAATTTTCCTACTCAATGAGAGCAGCAGAATTGGATTCAACTCATAGCCACTTATCCAGATGTCTGTAATTTTTTTGTCTGTAAAATTACCTTCCCACAATAAGTAGGAAAGGTCCTGTAGGTCAAGGCTTAGAGATATTAATAGAAACAGAAGGAAAATGTTATTGCCACTTTAGTAGCTGTAGCTTTGCTACTGTGATAAGTCTATCTGAACATCCAGGTATGATGGAAAATGACAGATTTTAAATAAATCCTCTCATGTATTACCAAGAGCAAAAGCAGCTTTATTTTATGTATGTAAAGAGCTTCCACTTAGACATCATACTCACACTATAATTTCAAATAAACAACATTTAAAACTGCAGCTAACAAGACATAGACTTAAAAGCCTGATGATTAATCCATCACTTCACCTGTCTTCCCAAATTATACATGTTTAGCCAAATAAAGTATTAACATTCTGCATTTTACATACAGCAGCACAAGGCAAAATAATCTACTGTGACAAATATTTCCAGAGGGGGGAAAAAACGATTTGCAAACTGTTGAGAAAACTGAGGAAATGCACGAGGAGCTCTCAGAGGTTTCATAAACAGAAGGCTGAGCTTTCTAAACACCTCACACCAATTTTCTGAATGCACTTGTGCTCAATGACATCACTGTGGGGTCGCTGCTGTTGTTTCTGGGAGGGAGGGAGAAGCACTGGGGTGGTTCCTGAGCCTTTCCCCGCTGCCAACACTCTCCCATCCCACTGGAAAAAGGCATGGCTGTGTTGGAAATGATGAGACAGAGAAACCTTATAGATATGATTGCTTGGCAGGAAATTCTGAAGATATAAAGCCCATGAGTGAAGTAGAAATAGTGGTGACCTTTGAGATGTGAGCAGACCACCCAGAAGACAGAAACAACATCTCTAGCAAACAAAGGAATGACAAAAGATTCAAGAGGCAAAGGGCTCCTGCCACACTGGCAGGAACAGGATAACTCAGATATTATCTCTTAAGGTTTAGAATGTAGCCCCTATGGTAATGTATTATTTCCTATAGGCTGTATTTAAATGTATTAGGATTTGTGTCCTGTATCGGTTGGTTGCTGTAAGTTAGAATATTCAACAGAGAAAGAGATAAAACTGTAAAGCAACAGGAAATAACACTCTCGGAGCACCCTCTCAGCTGGAGGCTGGCAGCTGAGAGCAGGGCTCCTTCCACCCTCTGCCCTGGCAATAAACCTCGTGTCTCCAGAGCAGCCCTGTCTCCAAAGAGATCTATCCCGTGCTGCTGCCGTCACTACCCTGTCCCACGATTTAACACGGCTGGAGATGGGAGAGGGAAGAACCGAGGAGCAGGAGAGCTGCAGACCAGGCTCCATCCAGCAGCACGCTGGGGATGGCAGGGGCTGCCCAGCAGCTCCTCACAAAAGCAGCCTGAGATTGTGCAGAGCCTGACTCAGAGCAGACCAGGAGTAAGCGCATTAAAAAAGCGATGCCAGCTTGAGAAACACAACCAGAATAGCACAGAGTGCTGTGACACACACAGGCAGGGAAACAGGCTCATTACCTCATGCATATGTTTGGAAACTGTTTTCAAGAGAGCTTTTCTGGTGGTAGGTACAGTTTGTTCCTCATACTCATTTAGCTAGGTAACATTTTCACTCATTAGGGAGAAACACAAACCAGTTGGAGCAAGGCTGTGACACATCCTGGCTCATGTCTAGGCTTGAGCTGGGAGGCTGAAACTATGTCACCAAACCTGTGAGCTCTTTGTGGGGTGTTGGATGTGATGGGGTCAGGCTGCCCACTGAGGAGGACCTGAAACGACAAGAAAACCAAGACATATTTTTAACACATTAATACACTTCTATCTCGCACTTCTGTATCAATATCAAATCTTTAAACCTCAGGGGGTGGTGTACAGGCATGTAACAGAAAGGCATCGAGGTGTTTGTTAGGAAAGGCTGATCCTTGGGCTGGCAGTCATTCCTTGGCCCTGCTTATGCTTTTTGCACACTGTCATGGTGTGACTCCTAAGGAGAGCTCAGGTTTCCACTGATTTTCCTCCGATGATGCCATCCATGAATGTCCTGTTAGCAAGCACTGGCAGCAGCATGTCATGGTGGTATCAGACAGTGGTTTAGGACATGGGTGGAGTGTGCCATGTTCTGGTCACTCCTCAGCATAGTCCCTCTCCTCAGAAGGGGCTGTTGCCACCTTGGTGGACTCTTTAACTCAACCTGCAGCCTCAGAGGCAAAAGGTCTGGTAACATTCAGGTCTGTGAATGGCCAAGGCACCAGTAAGGCAGTTCTCCAGTTTATTCTGGCATCAGTGTTTGGAGTGTGTTACAAGGCTTAGTGATTTCAGAGTCCCATTTTCAGTGCCAACAGCACACAGAGTTTATACTCCAGGCTGAGCCAGAGGTGCTGTCATTGTGTTTTAGTGCTCTTGATGGAAATTTTTTTCCATTCATCTATTCAAGCACCTTTCAAGCACCAGATGAGTTTTCAGCGTCCTGCAGCAAGTCCTGCCACTCAGAGAGGTGCTGAATGTCCCCTCAGCCTTTCTGAACTAGTTGTCCCTCTGTATCACTCCCCTCTGTGCCCCACACTGAGGAGTCCCTGGCTGGCTGTCAGGTGTCCCTGGGCTGTCACCTGGCATGTCCCTGCCCCAGAACCACCTTTCAGTGGAAAGTGAGAGCGGCAGTGGCTTCCCAACCCTTTCAAAAACTTCAGCAAAAAACAGGCTGTGTTTGTTTTGGCTGTTCCAAAGTTTCCTCTCCCTTTAATAGATGGCAAATGCATTATCCAGCACAAACAGGGAGCCCATATGATGGGGCGGAGGGACAAAACAGATGGCACATGAGTCACTCCCATTCGCCGAGTCGGCGATGAAAACATGCTCCTGCTTTAGCATCCTGCTGGAGCCTTCTTGAAAAAGACAATTGAGGAGCTGTGCCTGGCACTGAGTCCCCACAGCCTTCCAGGTGAGAGAGGGATGCTGCTGGAGACCTTTCATTGTGCATCCAAAGCAATCCAGGACTGTGGCAAGCCCCTGGTAAAAACACTGCCTGGAAACAGCCAACATCCCTGTGTGATGTGAGGGCACTGAACCCTCCCCAGGGCCACCAGATCTCTTCTTCAGGGTATTAAACTTCCTTGTGGTACTTTTTCCACCTGATTTGCTATTTGCTTTAATTCCCTGTGCCTGGCAGCACTAGGAATGATCCCTGTTTTCTTTTCTCTTTTTTTTTTCTCCCCCCTCCCACAATCCTTCTATGGGTGATGGATTTTATATGCTAACTCACATCACTGAAATACCACAAATTACACAAGTAGGAGTAGAAGGCATTGGTTATGCTCTTGCCAGGAAAGATCCTCAACTTATTGGAAACAATGATTATTTGCACTGTATAAATTGGATTTCTGCCATGAACAATATTAGAAGGAAAAGGCAGTGAGCAGTATTACTCTGCTGCTGAGTATTCATTGTGTTAAAACAAAAATAGACATAATATCAGATAGCTACCACCTGGAAACTGCATTATATATTTGGGTGAGAATACAATCCCAGTCTGCAAACACATTTGCACATGATTACTTTTACATATTGCAAGGAATTTCCTTGAAATTCAGTGTGTGTAACATTAATAGTCTTTATTCATATTTGCAGAAGGCAGCTTAGAGGAAGAGGGACAAGATAGTTCTTTCTATCAAGAAGGTTTAATTAATTTTCTCTCATAATTCAGGGAAGGAGGATTGTTGGAATCAAAGACATATAATCAATGAACATATTATTAGTTATTTCTAACTTAACTGTCCAAATGTAGAATTCTTTAGACATCAAAAGCCATTTCACTGCATATCTAGAAGGGATTCTTTTTTCCTAAAAACAAGGTAGACTTATTCTCAGAACTATCTGAAAATTAAAATTTGTATTTCAAAGCAAAAAATACTATTATTGTAAATCCAGATCTTTCACAAAAAAAAAATCTTCAAATGTGAAACCTGACAAATTCAAGATGCACACACAGGGAGAGACTTTCTCCTTTTTTTATGTTTCCTTTTCACACTGACACTGTAAAATCGATAACATCACAATTGTTCTGGTTTTGCTTTTCATTTTCCTTTTTATTGCCTTCAATAATTTTGAAATTTTCCTCATCTTTGAAAAATAAAAATGGAAGAGTCCCTTGTTTGTGTCATACTTCAAGCACTAGAAAGACTTTTCAAATTTCCAACAGCAACCAGCAGCAGAAACATTTGAAAATGCAAAAAAAAAAAAAAAAAATTGTGTGGGCAGAGGTGCCTGTTCAGCTTTCATTTTACTGTCCTCAGTTTCAAAGAAATATTTGACACTGTTAAAATTTCAAAGCAATCAGACTTTGGTGTTTCAAAGGTTTACAAGAATTCCTTTTGAAAAACTGTGTAATGTCAGACAGAACAATGTTCAGAAAAAGAAAAAAAAGCCCTGATGGTGGCAGATGCTGGATATTTGCATTGGAGTCCCAGTACCAAAGAGCATCAGTAGAAACAACCCTTCCCAAATACTCAGGGCAGCAATGCTCTAATAAAAGAAAATAACTTAAACAAACCCCATAATCTGTCTCTTCCAGTGTCTACTCCTAATTCAGGAGATCTGGTAAGGAGAAATACATTTGTGAGTGGTCACTGATTCTGCATGAACTCATCTTTAGAGATCCAATGTGTAGAACTTTACAGGGATCTGATTTTCACACATCATGCAAAATCAGACCCTTCAAATGTGTTTCAAGTTCAAAGCCTTGAACACAGCACATTTCTTGGCCCATGCAACACATGCAAATTACACCATGATACAGACACATCTGCACAAAATTCTGTAATTCTGTACACAGAATTAAAAAAAAAAAATACAAGAACTCATAAACTGAGAGAAGAAATTGTACAAATGAAACGTCACAGATACAAAAAAAAAAAAAAGTTTAAAAGCAGAGCATCCTCCTTTTTTAATTGGTAATGATGCAATCTGATTTTGCACCAGTAAATTGGCTTTGATCTTTGTCTGTGTTACCCTCCTGTGCAGACAAATACAAAAGCTGATTTCTGCTGTGTCATCAGAGGGGCGGGGAAGGATTCACGGCTTGGACTGGTGCCTGATCATGGATTTGCTTCCAGACTCTCCCTGGGAAAGGGTCACACCCAGCCCCTGCACAAGGACTGAACCTGCACCATTCAGAGAACTCAGGTAGAACTGGATGTACTCTCTCAGCTTCCACATACTCTGCACACTGCCAAGAGATGTCCTGAGCCTCACAAGCTATGCTGAATGAGCAAAAGAGTGGAATTTTAGAGTGGAAAATGTAAAAGAAAATCCTTTTTTTTGTGTCATGTGCACAGATGAAGGTGCATTCTTCAGTGAGCCCATAGCTCAAAGCCTGTAGGACAGAGAGGTTACCAAAATCAGAAAATATCCCAGATTTAAGCAGGCCTGGCTCATCTCAGAATGGCACTATAATTTTTGAATCTAAGCAAAGCTTTTTTAAAAAATGGAAATTGGACAAAGGTGTAACTGGGAAGCTTACAGATAATACCAGCATGGCTGTACCCTAAACCCACCATGTCTTTCTGCAAATAGCACAAAACAACACTCTAAGAGACACAAATAACCTTAATGTATCCTCTGCAATATCTAAGGCATTGACACCATATCAGTGCTTCCAGGGTTAATGAGATGTCAATGCCTTTGTTGCATGCATTGATCTGTTCACCAGACCACAAAAAAGGACATGTGACCACATGGTGAACATCTGCAGTGGCTTTTTGGATGACTTTTCCACCTTGACTTTGGCACAGGGACAACTTGATATCCACCCCATCATCAACATTTCCTCCATCTGATCTATGTATTAAGGAATCACAAGCTGCCACTTGTGATTTATTTTACTATTAAAAATACAAGATTTTTTTCTATTAATTTATAAAAATTTCTATTATTTTCTATTATTTTTTCTCCCTGGGGATTGTTTTTTGGACAATAACTCCTACTTTCCTTTTCATGTTGCTCCACATGAAGAACACTTTCTAAGCAAAAATTGCATGGATTTTTTAATGAATATAAAGCAATGAAATGTCTGCACATGTAATCCCTGGGTCCTGAAACTTCAGCACCTCAATCTGAAGGTGAAGAAATGCAGTCCCAAGGTGCAGGTCCAGGAGAGTGGAGACTCCCTGTTAAATTCCAAATAAATTTCAGAAGCAAAAATTACATCTCCTATTCTGACAGCATCTCTGGCCAATGGGTTAATGCAGCATTCAATCTGCATTTCCAGTGCTTAGCTTGGCTTTACAACTCCCTCTCACTGTGTGCTCAAAATCCACATGGACGATTTTAACCCAGTCAAATGTCTGCTGTCATCAGGATTTACTCAGCTCTCCTCAGCTTTAGAGCAGGGAACAGACCAAAGATCACCAGAGTCAGGACAAGTCTCTCACTGACTCAAACCACCTGGCAAAAGTGATTTCCTTTTGTCCAGGGCATGCATCCCACAAATGGCTATAAACTAATAAAAATGTACAGCCTGCAGAAATGCAATGAAGTAAAACAATGAACTCAAGCTGTTGAATGAGCAGCAAGGCCAGCCACTCCCCAGGAAGGTTCTTTGATTAGCCAACACCAGTGCAGAAGAGCTCCACGTGGATAATTTATGGTTCACATAAATATCACATCATTATAACATTTTCCTGTTCACTCAGAGATAATAAGAGAAGTACTCCAAATCAATATTTATTATTTTAGCTTTCCTTCCTCCCTGATGTTAAGCTTGACATCCTTCTCCTCCCCCATTTATAGCCTGCCATTGCTTACTGAACCCCTCCACAACCTCTGAGATAAGTATCTGGAGGAGATCCATATATCAGGATAGCAATAAACCAATCCTTCCAGACACGTTTAACCACAATGCAATACTGTCAAGCTCTGAAGACAAGTTGTTCCCTGAGGAGCAGAACTACTGAACCTTGATTTCCTGCAGTTCAATGTTCCAGAGATTTCCTTTTTAACCCCAAACAACACCTCTCTGCTTCCAGCATCAGAAGTTCACCACATGTCCCCTCAGTCCCTGTAATATTTTGCCTTGCAGTTATCTCCAGTTGCCTTCACATTTCCCAGGCTTTCTGGTGACTCCACTCATTTCTCCTTCATGGCCTTGCTGGTCTTTTCTGTCTCAACACTTGAGCAGGAGGCAGTGGGATTGGGGTGGAGAAGCAGATTGGAGATTTGTTCTGTCCCCTGGCCAGCTGTGGGGCTGCCAAACCCAGCACAGAGCACTGATTTATTCAGACAAGACATGAAAAAACCTCTATCCTTCATCCACCTGCCAGGTGGGATTGATAAATTAGGATGGCTGGGAAAACTCCCCCTTCCCAGGTTTGGTTTGAAGTTCCCAAGAGGGTCACAAGTTCCCAGAGGGCCATCAGACAGGTGACAGAAAAGCTTCACCTTCTTCTCCCAGCACCACAAAGCCAAAAACCATCCCACACTCTGCTTTTCAGTCAGTAGTCAAGTGACTGACACAACTACACATGACCTTCACCAGACTGACCAAACTCTTCTTGAGGCAGTTTTACATGGCACCAATCAGCTTTTTTTCTTTTTTTTTCTTTTTTTTTTTAATGTCTAGTGCTAAACTTACATGCAATGTATCTGTTGGTCCTTATTGTCAATGTTGCCAACCCAAATCCATGAGAATGTCAAACTTGTTTCTGCTGCTGATGCCTTGCTCTCTCTGAGGTGGAGCATTCCTTTCATTATTTACAGTTCAGTTGTGTTATTTACACAGTTTCCTTGTTCAAAAAGAAGGGAAAAAACCCCATTAAACCTTACTTGGTGTACAGGTAAAGCCTCACAAAGCACAGCTAAGGCGAACAAGGCTGCAGTATGTACATTTACTTGTGCAGCTCTTATAAACAAAGTTTAGCTGCCTGAATCCTGGTGATTTATACACTTTGGGCAAATATTGAGCTAATATGTGATTCATGTCCCCAGGCACACTCCAAAGCCGCACTGTGTTCCCTCCACTGTGTTTTAGATGTGTGCAACAGAATGTTACTGTTTGATCCAAAACATGTGTTATGACTTGCTTCCTTTTCCTTTGGTGTATTTGCAGAGGTTTTTGGCAAGCCTAATTCCTTTCCAAAGATTGTCAGAATAAAAGGGTCGGATTATAATTTTGTTTACTTGGAGGAAAATGAGAGGGTGGGAAAAACACATTTTATGTCCCTCTGTGAGCCAATAGCTGTCCCTGTGGGCACTCTCTGGCCCTGTCTTTTCTTCTATGACTCAAGTTTCACCTTCAAGCCTTGGCTTTCACCAGGAAGAAGTGAGAACACATCCTGAAAGACACTTTGACACCAATTGATCATTTTGCTCACCTAAGACTATCATTTATATGCTAACAGGATGCTCAAGGCTGCCATTCAGCTGCCAGCGAGTCCCCAGATGGGTTCTGAAGTATTCTGGGGTCACCTCAAACTTTAGCAGTGACTCAAGAATGACAGATCAGGCAGAGCTCCTGCTGCACTTGGGCTCCTGAAATGCAGCCTGGGCTCAGTGGCCGGCTCCAGTGCAGGAACTCAGCTTGGAGAACAACAAACAGCATCCTTCTGCCCCTGCACCATGAGGTGATACAATCTTAACAAGGCCAGAGTGTTTTGAGCCCCAGGAAGTTGTGTTAGGTTCTGAAGATTGACCAGAAACTTCTCAGAGGTGGCTTAACAACAATAATTTGAGAGATGGCTGATCAGGTGGGCTTTGTAAAGCAAAAGCTGTTATTTTCTCTTTTAATTAAAGCAAAAGCCCTGCACAGTGCAGAGAAGCCTCTAGCACCAGCTAAGGCACCCCAAAAAGCACCGAGGGGGTTTTTGATCTTTCTTAGGTATACAATGATCAAGGAGGGATTTTTGGCAAGCTGCCCAATAGAAACAGCTACAGCTTTTGAGAAACATCTCAAAGATCCAACTGGTGCCTTTGTCTTGGCACTGAGGCAATTAAGGTGAGAGAAGAGCAGAAAGTTCTGATTCTTCTTCCTTAAAAGTCAGGGGGAAACTGAAATCCCTTTCCTAAAAATGGAAACATTTCCTTGGGTGTGGGGATGCAATGCAACAATGAGGGACTCCCCACACAGGGTAGCCCTTCCCTGAAAGAGGCATCCTGATTCTGCTCTTCCTTCTGCTTCCCAATTCCCAGCAGAGTCTCTGTGGACATCAAAATCGGCTCAAGAATGGCAGGAGACATTGTACCAGTAGGTGATGAGTTAATTGTTGGAGTGAGATTAAGGAGAAAAAGGGCTGAGGCTGTGGTCTCAGGGGTGGTGACAGCTCCACCTCACCCAGCTAAAATCATTCCCACGGGGGCACAGCTGTGAGTGCCCACACTGGGAGACACCTCATGGAGCAGATCCAGATGAAAACAGCTGGAAACAGCTAGCTCAGATCATTTTTCACATCATTAGACATTTTTGTTGGCAGCCAGACAGAGGGTGACAGGGAGACAGAAGGGACAAAGGAGGGTCAGCAGGGAGGAGTGAAAATGATGCTTAAAATGGCATCGTGCTCAGACAAGGGCACACAGGCCAGCAAAGCCTAAATGTTGTCTTTAAGTCACTTGGCATTCTCCAGATATCACTGGAAAAGGGGATCTGGATTTCACAGGCACACAGGATTTGTTTTTAATGTTGTCCAGAATCCATATCCCTACATTATTGTCATTTCATTTCAGCTTTTGGCCTGGGAGCACACAGAAGATATAGATAGATAGATAGATAGATAGATGTATATATATGTGTGTGTGTGTGTATATATATGTATATATATTCATGTACAAAATGAGCAATGAAGGCAGAAAACAGAGAGGGTCAGACTGAAGTTTGCATCTTCTGTGGTTTTCTTCAATAAATTTTTCAATTTTTCTGGTAGGAACAATCCTTAGTTGATGCAGTTCACATCACAGTGTAACTGTATGGCAGATGTTTGACTAATGCTTGAGCAAGCTATAAAATACCTGAGTTTGTCACTTATTCTTTGTTGAAAAATATCCCTACAACACCAAGGGAAGATAAAGGAGAGAATGAGGAATCCACACTTCCCTTGACATTGTGTGGTGCCTTTGAACTGTGGGTCTTCCTCATGCCTTGTAAGGTGAATTTTTAAGGATTCCTGTTATTGAACCGCCTATAAAATCCTTCCTTTAGCTTTAAATAAAAATAAATCCAAGCCTCACTCTCTGCAGAACAAAATGTGAGAGAACACATATTGTGCAGACACATATTGTACAGTGCTGCCAACAGCTGTTGCCATAATTAAAGAGAGTAGTATTTGAAACAGTAATAAAAATTAGAAAACAGTATTGAAAATACAACTTTTCACTGGTTTCATTCTGCCAGGCAGCCTCATGTGACACACCTGAAGAGTAAGAGGCTGTTGCTTCTATCTCAGCACTGGAGTTCTGGCATTCTGAGCTTCAGCAGCTCTCATTATCTTCATCTTCAGACTTTCACAATCCTTTATACTTACATGTTTTAGAAGTAGATGAAATTACTATCACACCAATATGCCTTTATTTTCTGATAAAACAGCATTGCCTCCCTGCTAGATAATGTGTTGCTGATGCATCCTAATGAGCACTTACTCTTTTATGTAAGATTATAAGAAAAATAATATTTTTTTTAGTTATTGGATTAATATATTGATTAAGTTTGTCAGAATAACACAACAGCACTTACTTACATTACCAAGTGAAAGATTCAGCAAGTCCTCACAGGCATTTAGTTTAGACTGATTGTGGATATTCAGCTGGCATGAGATCACATGAAAACTTTTGCTGCTCTAATGATAATCATCACATAAAATCTCAGATAATCGTGCCTAGAAAGCAAAATTACAGACTGAATTTCTTATGCAGCCTATAATCTGAAATTAACTGACATTCTGTTATTGTTGATGGACTACATTGTCCCATTGGTCTGAATGGCAGATTACAAATATAAACATAAAGTCTTTGTCCCAGAGAATTTGCAGTCTACTTGATGAGTTAGCTGAGAAATTATAAAATAACACAACAAGCAAGTAGGGGGTTATTTGTTATTGGTTTTGGTGATAAAACATCACCATATCACTGATAGGAATTTGACAAATTTTCATTACTACTAGGCAAACACCTTGCTAGAGCATCTGAGAAATGGCTACCATTACAAAAAGATTTCTGGTAATTAAAGGCAAAGATTACCTCAACAAGTTGAATATGGCATTGACAACCAGCACTGGCTGGATTTAAGATTATTCATTTTAGATGGCATTGTTTTCATATGTAATGTTCTCATTTACCAAGGTATGATAGACTCTTCATTGAAAACCTACTCAAATTTTCCCACCTGGGAGTTCTAAATGAATCTAGCCCCACGTTGTGCCTGGTTCATATCAGCCAATATGTATTATTCAGCTAGAACCAAGGGCAATTCTCCAGTGCTTGAGAGTTAAGGAAACTTAACATGTCAATTTTTCTAACTCAGTGCTTTGCAATACAATCCCATTGCCATATAAATCACCAATAAATAATAACCTCCTTAACACTATCTTCACTTTGCGTTAACCAAAATGTTCTTACCTTTAAAATGCAAAATTAAATAAAGGAATATTGCTCTATCCAGCATTACCTGCACTGTTCATCATTTTACTATTAAATAAAATAGAATGTAACAACAGGATTCAACCTGTAGGTTCACTCAGAGAATTCTGATCAACTTCCATGTTGCACTATTTTAGCTGGAAACAGGAAAGTCTACAGATAAAAATTTATATTTAAAAATATTTCTTGGTACAACCACAATTTTGTTTGGCTAACTATTTGGGAAATGCAGCTACTCTTCAGAAGTGTAAATCAGTAATAGCTGTCTTTTCACACAGTTGCTGTTGACATTTCTGTTATTTCTAGTAACTCTGCATCTATTTCACATATGCCAATAATATATAATGTGGGCATATTTGCAATGAATTATAACAAAAATGTCGTGCAACAGCCTAGCAAAAATAAGGCAAATAAGACAACTCCAACAACAAAAATATATATCAAAACCTTCAAACAAGCCCACCAGGAAAAAAAAATAAAAAAAACTAATGATTAAAGAAAATTGTTCAGGCCTCCCTCAAAGGCCAGCAAACTCAGCTTTGGGTGACAGAAAGGATGCACGATTCAGTTGTGAAGTCAGGGGAGAAACTTTAGCCTTTGTCACTGCTTGCCATGAAAAATAGAAAATATGTGTTTTGGTGGCAAGTTTCTTAGTAATTTCCATCTAGATATAACCTTTTCTAAGTGATGGCTTACTCATGATGAGAATATACCTAATGGCAGCAGCGTTTAATTTGATTTGTTTTTTCATTTTCAAATATATAGTTCAAAAGAAATTCTTAAAAGACATGAGTACCCCATAAAATTCATTGCTTACATATACAAAAAACCCCATATATTTCACCTAATTTCCACTCTAGTTTTTCCTTCTACATCAGAAGTTATTCTGAGCTCCACCTTGCTCTTGATAATTTGTTATTTCAGTTGCATCCTCCACTTTGCAGCTTCTGTATTTTTTTTTCACTTCAGTTAGTAATGAAGGTATAAAAATCCTTTGTCTTGGCAGCCAAGGATGCAGCTGTATTTGTTAAGAGTCACAGCAGTTGTGGATGCTGCAGCCCAGGCATTCCCTGGCTGCAATTCTCTCTGGCATCATTTTTCCAGCCATTCAGTGCTAGGACAGGTGAGAGCAGCTCACCTGTTGCAAGCACCATTTCCAACCTTGTCTTGGTAGAGCATTATCAGTGCAAGCTGCAGGAAATATCCTTCATCTGGCAGAAGATAATCAGAGCCTGTTTCACCCCATTTGTCACAGCAGAGCTGCAAACAGCAGTCATTGGTATCTGCTGGTGCAGCTTCAGGGGTGCACAGATGACTCAAGAATCCCTGCAGATTTTGAAAGCTGTGGCAAAAGCTCCTGTGTTTGCTCGAGATCAGCAAAATTCTATTAAATACAACCCCTCTGCATAGGTTTTAAATTCCCAGAATTCCTCTGTCTTCAAAAATATCAGCAGTGTTGCCTCACTAAAAGGCACACAGACAACTGGTGGTTTGTCTGTGTGCAAGTACCAAGCCAAAATATACTTTATTATTTAAAGTGAATCTTTCCCAGGTCTACATTCCGGTTTTCCAGTGCATTGGCAAGAAATAGACTTGCTGAACCCCAAAAAAGATCACTGTTTTCAGCAGTGACTGTAACTGTTTAAATCCATCATCCCAGAGCTGGAGGACAAGCACAGTAATTTTCTCACCTGCCTCCTCACTGCAAAGTTTGAGGAGTTGAGTTCGTCAGAGTGATTGCTGCTTGGCTGGGAGCAGAGACATGTGCCTGAGCTCTAGAGAGTGATGTCATCTCTTTTATCTTCCAAATGCATTTTCCTCTGTCTTTGAAAAGGAATTGGATGAGGAGTGACTGATTCAATTTTTCTCCACTGCTGAGTCTTGTAACCCATGTCTGCAGCCACAGGCTGTGCTGGTACGGGATGCATCGAGGTGTTCCTCACCAGCCTCTGTGTCCCTGGTACTGTCAGGCATTTTTAAATGGCTTTGGTAACTGACTGGCTAACGAGTAAATCTGTCTTCCAAACTAATTCATTACACAAAAGAGTTCAGATCATCAAAGTAGTGATGGAATTTTAAAATCACATCTGGCCTGCTTCTCCAGATAACTTCATCCATTCCAATATAAAGTCTGTGACATGAATGTAAGAAATGCAAAACACCATTTAGGTTTTGGTTTTCAACACCTTTTCATTATCTGCATTATACTCTAAACTGAGGC
Organism: Pycnonotus jocosus; assembly: GCA_013400435.1. Lineage (NCBI taxonomy): Eukaryota > Metazoa > Chordata > Aves > Passeriformes > Pycnonotidae > Pycnonotus > Pycnonotus jocosus. The sequence continues at coordinate 59,542 of VWYP01019157.1, forward strand.
ATGATTTATAAAAATGAGCAAAAATTAGTAAAAGGGTCAGTCAAAATGGTCCTGGCAGATATTATCAAAAACATTGTTGATCCATTCGAGCATCACTTCCAAGCAGGCAACATCAAACATAACTATTCTGAAGCCAAGAAAGGAATTCATTCCATGCTAATCTAAAGAAGTGCTTCATCTCCAACTGTGTCAAGCCTGGCAACACAGGTATTGTGCCATCCCTTCAGCAGCTGCTGGATAAAGCCTCAAGCTATGGTGCCAAATTCCACACCTAATCCTCATGAACGTGTCTCCTGGAAATATTTGCCAACGGTAAACAGAAGATTGCAAACGGTGTTGAAGTCACCACCCTGGTAATGTCTCCATGTGTCCTGTGATGTTATGCACGTGGCCTTTGCACAGAGGTTAATCAAAAGCATTTATATTGGCAGATTCAGTATGTTCAGAGATGTTGGTGCTTAACATCCCTGCCTATTCCAGAGGAGATGGCAGAGAGCAGGTGGTCTGCAAAGTGGTGATGTATTGCTGGGTGGCTTTTAATATGACAACAAATTGATGTCTATGCCAGGTCCTCTCATGTGTGCTACATCTCTGGTGTGCTCTGATGGTCTGTAGCCTGAGAGGACCCATCCCTAACCCTGCTGGTCCTCTCTGACATTTAGTGTCCCCTGTTTTCTTCATAGAGTTTTAATTTTCTGGATACAATCTTTCAAAGAGCAACAGAAAAACATCTCCCCTTACACAGTATCAGGTATCCTGTAGGCTACAGAGTTCTCACACACACTGTTCTGGCACAGAAAGAAGCAGCAGCAGTGCCTTACTGTGAAGCTGATGGCAGAAGCTGCCTTCCTCTCCTGTTACTGAATGAGGAACTCAGTGGCCCAGTCTGTTTAGTGTTTAAATGCTGCTCACACTCCTCGTTGACCTCATAATGCGACTTCCTAAAAAGCAGCAGTAAATGTGCTTTAGGAGATGACTTTTTCCGTGTGTTACTGTAAAAACTGTAGTGGCTGAAGAAGTGGTAGTCTCTATCAAATGAGCACAGAAGATTCAGGAGTCACACGATTTCTGAAGATCAAACTTCAGACCTGCTGACATTGGTGTAAATTCAGGGATTACCATTCTGAATCCCACCCACGCTTGCAGTGGTGGGAACAGTTAGTTGATGTGTTGAAGAGCTAATCACCACAAGCACAAAGTTCTGGAGATGGGCAGAGCACAGTACCAAGCAGAGGAAACGCCCCAGCACCTGGTCCTGGGCACTCCCAGGAACCTCAGCACACAACAGCCCGACCATGGTTTGGGTGTTGGACAGGTCTGCAGGGGCTGCTGTCACCAGACAGCCTTGCAGACTGAGCTGCAGGTGTCTCCAGGTGTTGAGGACTCATTGTGGGATGGCCATTTGGAAAATGGTGTAAAATGCACTGCAGGATGTCTTAAAGGAGTTAATGGGAATGTGCAAGGCTTATGGGTTTTTAAGGGCAAAGACCAAAGGCAAGAACAGGAGGGTGAAGGCTGCTTGCAAAGGAACAAGCATGGAAAATACAAAGATAAGTGGATAAAAAGATCCAGTTGCATGGCAATAGGCTGCAGGTCATTTTGCTTGTTTGGTCAGGCTTTGATTTTCTTGTTAAATGCATTTCTGATTGCTTTCCTGGGTGAGGGACCGTGTTCTGTGTGCATGAATGTGTATGTGTGTGAGAGTGTGTGAGTGTGTATGTGTCTCTGTGTGTGTGTGTGTGTTTGTGTGTGTGTTTGCGTGTGTGTTTGTGTGCAGCAGCAGGAGTAAAGCCATGGAGCAAAGGGTCTGTGTCCCTGGGCACCAGTGTCTGGAGAAACTGGTGTGTTTGTGTGTTTTTCCCTAGGGAACACCACTCCTGGGAGTGTGCATGTAGGATAAGGGGTGTGGGAGCTGGCTATGGGGGAGGCTGGATACCAGAGAGAGAACAGAGGTCTGGCAGTCAGATCCTGGCAAGGCCAGAGGTCTGCACAAGCTACAAAGGGATCAGTGTGTGCATGTTTGTTTGTGTGTGTGTGTGTGTGATTGTCTGGCTGCAGCAACCAGACTGGAGCTGCAGACTCATCCCTGCAATCACATGAATGTCCTGGCCTCCGAAAGATCAGCCAAGAGCAGATCAATGGCAGAGAGGCAGAGTTTGGGCAGAGCACGGGACGGTGCTTTGTGTGACCCAAGGACTGACATCCCCATTCCCAACCATCAAACACCCCTCTGAGCTGGGCACAGGAGGCTGTGGCCTGGCAGAGCTCCACAGATGACCTTGTCCCAGCTCCAGGTCACAAGCAGCACAGTCTCTGCTTGTGGAATTCCTCCCAAGACAGAAGGAGCAAGGTCCTGAGGCAGGGATGGCCATGCAAGAGCGGCTCTGTGGTGGAAGATGCACATGGGAGCTCAGGTGCTTTGCACTGCACACAGACAGCCTGTGCCCACAGAACACCCATGGGACACTCAGAACCTGCCTGTCAGTCTGGTGGAATGTCTGCAAGTGGCCCAGCTGCTTCCAGGTGGCCCATGCTGTGTCCCAAGGGTGTGGGTCACAATGGTGTTTCAGCTCCTGCCTCACAGGACTGTGCACAGCTGTGAACTGAGGCTGTCCTTCCATCTCTGGCTGTCCTTCCATCTGTCTCCTGATTCAGGGGACCAGCAGGGCCAGCCCTGCTCACCCCACAGGTTGTTGGTTCAAAACAGGACCATGGGGACACAGGCCCTCAGGCTGCCCTGCTGCTCCTGTGCCATTACAGCAAAGCCCTGTATTCACTTGTAGCTGGGGCACCGGTGCTGAATTCTCAATAAAACAGACTCTGATAGGCTGCAGCTAAGATGCAAACAGATGGCAGAAGGCTTTGAGCTCAGCTGATGTGCAGAGCTGCCAGAAGGAACTGGGAAGTGCTTTCCCTTTTCAGGGTGGTGGGACGGGGTGGCTCCAGGCAATGCCACAGATCCTTGCCAAAGGCATCACACCTTCCCACTGCTGCATCTGCAGCCCTGGGCTCCCAGGGAGCCTCCTTGGAACCCAGCAAGGGAGATCTTTTAATGCATGGAAGGTGAGGGGCAGAAGGTTTGCTTCCTTTAGCAGCTGGCCTCACTCCAGAACTGCAACCTCATCCAGGACTCTGTTCTAGCTCAGGAGTATGGGGGGATTTTAACTGTCCTGAGTTTGGTATTAAATGGAGCGTGTTAGAAAATCCTGAGAAACCATAAGTCTAGGCGTTAAAAAAACATGCTTCCTTAAAACTTACAAAAGTAAGAATGCTCACCTTTGAGCTGTCAAATACAAGTGTTCAGGGGATAATAGAGCTGGGCAGGGAACAGGCAATTTGTAATTGATGTGATTTATTAGGTTGTTGTTCTGCTCTACGAATATCTATAAACCCCCTGCAACTGTTACATGCATTTGTTTATTCAAATACATTTGACTAACAGTGTTCAGAAGCTTTGACAAGGTGGATTGATCATAAGTAATCAAAACCTGAATAGTGCTGCACAGTAATTTGCTAGGAGAAAAAAAAAAAGTTTTAACAAACCTGGAAAGCACAGAAGTACTTGTAGGTAGTAGAAGTTGCTTTCAATGTTTGTTTTCTGTGGTTTCAAAACTGAATCCCAAAACTCCTGCCAGGATAACAATTGATCCTATAGACACAGCATGCAAAGCTTGAAGTTGGTAAGCATGTTCCCTCAAACTGAATTCATTTAAAAACTCAGCCACTGTTTGCATACTTTTAATTACATACAAAGAACTGGCAGTGCAAGTAAGAGAAAATAAAATTTAAAAAAAAAAAGCAGAGAGAAAAGCCATGCCTTAAAAATTAAGCTCCTTGTTCAAGCCCCAGTAGACAACATCAGAGCTGGCCCTGAAGAATAAAGAGCAGAAAAAAGAAAACCAGAAAACAGTTCTCATTTTTCCCAACTTCCCAAGTTGCATCCAGTGTGCTTTCTTTGCTTTGCTCTCACTTTGTGCAGACCACTACTGTGATAGCAAAGCCATTTTCTTTGCCTGGAAAATGTGAATATTCCCTCTGAAGAGCACTTGAAGCATAGCAGGAGGAAATACTGCAGGGAAGAGAGGTTTCTCTGAAACTAACCATAATGGATTCCTTTTCATTCCTGCGCTAAGGGACTTGCTTCAGAGCAGAGGAGCAGCCTGGCTCCCTCAGAGATAATGTTCCCTGTATCAAATGGAGACTGAAAGGGGAAATATTTCTTCCTTGGGGCACCTCTCTCTGGCCCTAAAGGAGTCTGCATTGTGTAGGGCCAAGGCAGGTGAAGGATTTGTGGTCTGAGAGTTAAAGCAGGAGGAAAGAGAGACAGGACCCCTGGATTACAGCCTTTGCTCTGACACAGAGGTAAATTGTCACTTGCATTCAAACAAAAACTTCCCCTTTGAATGATTTTTTCCATTCCCTACCAATCCCAGCTTATCTCCCCATAACGGTCTTCACTTCTAAAATCAATTTATAACCGATCAGACAGCTAAAATAGCTTCTTACAGTAGGTGTCTCTAGTCAATGACTGATTTGCATTAAGAAAGATATGACAGCCAAGTGTGAAGAGAAAAGAATGATAGTTTAATTTTAGAAAAATTCCACATTCATCTGAGAAACGATTACTAAGCACTGTGTATGTTCATACATAAATTGCTTCTAAAAATGTGAAAAAAGATATTAAAATGCTAAATATTTTCTTGCAGTGGGAGCAGGAAGGCCCCAGATCAGATGCCATGGCCTTTTGCAGGAAGGGATGGAAGAGAAGCACACACACCCAGCGACCCTGACTGGCACTGAGCAAGGGGAGCAGCTGAAGGGGACAGGAGCAGAGGGATGCAGGAGGAGAGGGAGGCTGAGAGAGAGAGGACAAAGCACCTCCCAGCCCCTCTGGGGATGGAGGAGAAGCCTGGTGCTCACTGGGACACCCCTCCTGCCAGCCCTGGGGACAGCAGGGACATGTCAGGGAGGGAACAAAGAGCCAGGGTCCCACCCAGGCAGGCTGGGAGTGCCAGCCCACTCCAGCTCCAGCCCCTACAGAGCCCAAGGCAGCTCTGAGGAGCATGACACAGCCGTGGGGTACGTGCCAGGAGCCAGGTGCCAGCTCCCAAAATAAGCCCTACAGCTTGTCAACAGAGCTCTGTCATCTCCATCCAGAAAAAGACTAATAGTGGGCTGACGCCTGGCACTGACAAATTACCAGGTTGCTGGAACTGGGATTTGGATTGGCTGCTGAGGTTTGTTTTCATTTTTTAAGTGTATCTTTATTTTACCAGGAAAAGCTTTTTTTTTTTTTTTTTTTCTTTGTCTGCTCGTGGTCCAAGCTGGCAAAAAAAGCAGCCTGGGATCTCCCACAGAGGAAGCCCAGCCCCTGCCAGGGCTTGTGCACAGGCATTCAGAGGCAGCAGAGACCAGCAAGATAAACTGGAGGCTCAGAGCCTACAGGGGAAGGGAGGGAAAGAGTGAAGAGGTGAGAAAGGTGCATGAGGAGGCACAAAGACAAGGAGAAGGTCACTGCAAGACCATTAGAGCATATATTATGTTTTTTTCTAGATGTGTCTCGTTTTTCAGTGTCAAGAAGAGAATGTGTATGCAGTGCTTGTCCCACGCCAACACACCCTGAGAGAACAGACATCAGTCACGGGCTGTGTCACGTTTTTATTAGCTAAGTTTCACAGAATCATCCCTCCAAGTAGGGAATAACTCCATGCATCACGGCTCAGGTTTGACAGGAACATTAAAGACAATATGTTCTTTGATACATCAATCCCAATTTGGAGGCAGCAGAGGCCAGGCTTGATGTAAAAAATTATTAAGATTATTTCTTATTAAAAAGTTAAGTTTGTAGCCCTCTAATGAAGATCTCACTATCTTACACAAAGGTCTGTTTCAAACAACCCAAACTTGTGTTATTTGACATTTTAATTAGTTTTATTTCATTGCCTTGGATTCATCCCCTCTTCTTGCATTATAAGTCCTAGAGCATTTGACACTCTAATATGTAAGATCATTTTAGAAAGACAGCAAACTTTTATTAATGTTGACTTGGTTTCTACACACTAAAACCCTGATATTTGACATATCTGCTCTGCACATCACTTCACTTCCCTGAAATGTAAGGGGAGACTCTTCTCTGGATTCATTCAGGAGAAGAAAATTACTGTATACTGAAAATTACTATATATTTTCTGAGAAGAAAATACTGTATATTAATGTATACATCACATGGAGGAGCAGATCTTTTAAGGATTTTTTGCTCTCAGGAGACAACATAGAACAGGAACTTCCCAGAACTGCATGAGTACCAGCTGAACGGTTCCCTCACAGAGAATTCTCAATGCATTTCTTGCCAGAGGCAGGAATAAGTAATTCTTTCATATATGGACTGGTCCAAAGACTGAAAGGCAACAGGAATCTCCTCAGCAGACTGGAGAGCTCAGCTCATTGAGAGCAGCACGATTCCATCATCTCAGTACAACTGAGGACAGATTTTGTGTTCTTTTGCAGGTATAGCACTGTGTAAGGGACTTCTTTGCCCCATGAAAATAATTTAACTAGCCCTTAAAAAGTCAAACCATTGTAGCGTGACACTGAACAAATTCAGTCCTTTCAAAAGCATTCTGAAACTATGGAGAACTCAAGTTCTCCACAGTTTCTCNATATAGCACTGTGTAAGGGACTTCCTTGTCCCATGAAAATAATAACTCAAGTTCTCCACAGTTTCTCAAGTTTAAACAACAAGTTGCTTTATTTTGCACAATTTCATCTCAAAAATTTTAACGGATTTGTCTAAAACAGGGAAATATCAGTATTAAGGAATGCATTTTAGACAACAATTTCAAACATTCACAGAGTGGTCAAAATACTATATAACAGAATGATTGCATGGTAAAAGGATTATGCTGGCTTACACCAAAAGCTCTGTGTCTAATTTAGGACTTAGGCTTTTTGAGCAATAATTTTTTAAAAATCATAGGAAATTAATTTATTTTCATCAATACCAAATTTTTACAGATGAGTTTGAGTCAATTGACTGAAATTGGAGTTGAAGAGCACCATCCCCCATCCAGCAACGGCTCCAATTTTCCATTGTTCACAGCAGAGCCAAATTCCAGGAATTCAGCTCTCCAGATTCACATTTGTTAAATCTGTGTTCCTAGACACAATGTATGGATTTTCACCCAGAACTTCTGTGCAACAGAACACCCTCACTGCCTTTGTTGATCAATTATTGCTGAAATTACATTCCAGTGCTTCTGAAAACAGCCCAGCTGGCTGAAACCTAACAGGAGCCACATGCCAGAAAATTCATCAAAGATTTTTTTTCCTCTCTGGATGAAGCTAACAAAAAAAACCCCAAACACTTTTTCTTTCTTCCCCAGGTAGAAGCTTCTTAATCCACCATGTGGAAAGGAAATTAAATTATGCCTTTTCTTTTTGGATGGTTTGCCATTTTTTCAGGGTTTCAGGAGGAGTAGTTTGCTCTGGACCCCTGGCCCCATTTTTTGCAGCAAGCTGGCAGTGCTGATTTGATGGGCTGTATCCCTGTGGGAAATGAAGGAGCATCCCTGGGATGGATTCCCTCCACCAGGAGTCTCAGAGGAGGGCTCTCAGGCAGGAGAACAGATCCACTCATCTCCATCCAGCTCAGGATGTTAAAATGCTTTCACTCTTCAGTCTTCTGCTGCTGCTCTGAAGGGCCTGAGTAAAAAATACAGAATCTGCCTTAAAGATCTGGGTGATTAATTTTTTGTTCTTAGTCTGAGAACACAGAAACAAGGCAAGAGCAGCTCAGGCCTAAACCCCACCCAAGGATCCCCAAAGGTTTCCACAGGACACACACCTGGAGGGCTGGCTGCAGGTTCAGGGAGGACATCTCCACCATCTTTCAAGGGTAGTTCTGTGAGGACAGTAAAATATGACACATTTCTTGCTCTGCTCTATTTGTTGGTATCTGGAGACAAACGAAATAGACCCCTCACCCCGCAGAGCCAAGACCCCTGCCAGGTGTGCTCTCTGCTCTGGAAGCCTCCTCCTCTCCTCCTTGGCTCTGCACTCCCACAGTCAGTGGAGAGGCCGAAAATCCAGCCCTGAACACCCCCCACAATCACCTTAGATGACTGTCTGGCACAGTCAAACAACCTTTTCCTTTCCAGGCACACCTGAGCAAAGCTCTGGACTTTTCTGATGCAAGGTAACATTCTGTTATTAATATAAGACTCCAAGAGCCAAAACCCCGCAGAGCTCCTCTGTGGCCATGAAAGGCACCTGAGCTGAATGAAAGTAGCTCTGCTCTCCCATTTGCCCAGCTAAAACCCAAATATTTACTCCCAAATTGAGCCGAGTTGCAGCTCATCTGTACCAGCTGGTTATCCCATTGAGCAAAGAAAGGAGGGAAATGGATTTCTTCCTGTTTTCCTTGCTGGTCAAAAGATTAAAAGCAATATAGTTGTGTTGGTCCCTAGGTATTGTCTGATTAATATCCTGCTAGCCTGCTGGCAAATTGCCAGAATCACTTCTCTTTAAATGAAAGACTGTTCCATGAGCTTAAATGGATTTTATTAGCATGACACTAATAATTCAGCACTTAAAACCCAGAGAAAATATTAAAAGTAAATATAGGCATGCAGTGCCTACTAAGGCTCCTTCCTGCTTTCTTTCCAGGTGGGCGAAGAACCACAATGCATCAGATATTTCACCACTACAGACAGGTCAGAAGGGTCTAACTTTTACAGGAAAGGGGCTAGGAAGCCCAAAGGAGAGCAGCCCTGAGAAATTCCTTTTTTCCCAGCAGCATCTAGCAACTTGTCCCTACTGGTTTCAAATGGTGTTGATCAGGTAAGGTGTAACACAGAGAAGTTTTCCCCTACTTTCAAGTTTCTTGGCCACAATTTGGATTTTCCCAGCTGAACCTCATCTGCTGACCCGTCTATCATCTCTTTCTCTACCCTGGCTCTCCTAGCATGTTTCACATTAATGGCCATTCTGAATTCTCCAGCTTATTGCTTCCTTTATTCTTCTTTGCAGCAGAGGTTTGCAGCCAAGTTCAGTTTAGAGGCCATTGGCTTGAGGCTGGAGTCAGGAGCCCATGAGGTACCTGAGATTCCTGCATTTATTCAGTGTTATTCACATGTTTGGGAATGCAGCTATGGCAAGCCTATCTTTTGCCTACATTCTGCACCAGCCACTCATGTCAGTGGGGATTTCAGAGGAGATAACTCCTCCCTGTCACCTCTGGCAAGGGTTGCTTCCCAAATAGTGCTCCCTGAGGGACTGACATGCCATGGAAGAAGATAAATGTTCTGAGGACACTCACTAAAAATACCGTGTGTTAATCCCCCAATTAAAAGCCTCTGGAGGAGAATGATGAGTGATCTGTTAGCAGCTCTGTGGGTTTGCAGTTGTCTGATATCCCACATCTGGGAGCCACTGCCCTGGGGTAGCAGCTAATTGGCCCCAGTTGCCACAGTGCCCCCCAGCCCTTAATGTATGTGTCATCACTCCTGCTCAGTAAAACAAAAAAAGGACTGATTCCAGCTCGACAGACTCGGAGCTGCATTTCAGAGAAGGCAGGGAACTGACTTTACAGTGTTATACTCCGTGTATAAATCACAGGACGAGGCAAAATCCAGGTCCTGACAAGTACTTTCTACCCAAGGGAGAAACCGGCTACAGAGGATGTTTCTTTGGGTCAAATACATTTATTTACGAGGACTGCAAAAGCGCTGCTTCCTGTCAAAATCAGACAACCAGCATGTTCTTCACCTGGCCCCTCTTGGCCAATTCTGTAACCAAAAAAAAGCTGTTGCAAGGCCTTTTCTCGAGCAAAGATCCAGTGATTGCTCTGTCTCCTCGGGTTTGTGTTGCTTTCTGCCTCTGTCTCTGCCAAAGTCCTGCTCCTTCTCTGGCAGGCACACAAAGATCATTGCCTCTCCCTCCAGGCCTCGCTCTTTTATTCCCACGGGCCTGTGTAATTCAGCTTTTGTGGGATCTCAAGAACTTGCTCCCACAGTTTTGGAGAGTTGGTACAACCAGAGAGCCCTGTTCTTATTTGTAAGGCTTATCTCTGAGCCCACTCACCACCCTCTGCAATGCACCCAGGCTGGAACAGTGCTGAGATACCTCAAGATATATATATATATATATATATATTT
>VWYP01019157.1:69796-85151 GCA_013400435.1 Pycnonotus jocosus
ATATATTTATTTTTTTTTTTTTTTAAGACTCCATCTGCATTGATTTCAACAGGGGCTGGATGCCTAATCTGCTTATACACTTTTGAGAATCCTATTAAGTGCCTCTTTACTGCTCTAGGTGCCTAAATATACCCTTCTTAATTTGGCTCTGAGTGATTTGCATCCGTCATCAAGATTTTTGAGAGCGTGGCTGGAGGGGAGAGGCCTCCCTGTGACAGCCCCTCTGTGCAGTCTGTCACTTGCTCAGATGCCCAAACTGGGAGCTGAGCTCCCGTGAAGATGCTGTGACAGTGTGAAATGTGTCTATTAAACTGTGAACACTCTTGGTGCTGCTGCATCCTTGTCCCTCCTGTGCTGAGCACACGTGTCCCCTCCCACCAGAGCCCTCCCCAGGGGCTTCTCACGGCCCCATCTCCCTCCCCACCCCTGCCTCAGACACAAACAGTGTCCTGCAGCAGGTCCCAGCTGCAGGTGGAGACACAGCTCCTTGGTGAACGTGGGGAAATGCATTTTGAGAGGGAGGAAGGGATGGTTTGGCTGCCTGGGGGCAGCAGCCAGGACAGCATCAGTGTCTCACCTGGCAATCCTAGAGAATCCAGTGCCTGTGGCTCAGAAATCCCTTTGCTCAGCTGTTTTTACCCTCCTTGGTTTGCAGTTCCTAAAAGGAAGTCACAGGCAAGAGAAACTGTGAGAGGTTATAGATCTGAGAGGCTGAACAGAGCAGTTTGTGCTGAGCACTTCTCAGTCTGGAGGAAGGGCACTGAAAACAGGTCTGTGCCTTCAGAACCAACAGTGGATGCAGCAGCTGCTTCCTGCACTCCCTGGACATTGAAGTGGGGCCAAAAAAGGGAACTGGCCATGGCCAGGCTGGTACCCACCTGTGGACACCTTGGGAAAGGTGAGCCCTGTGCCGGCATCCTCAGCAGCACTGCAAATCTCATCAGAGAGGAGAAAAGAGGAAATTAGCACCTCCAGAGTTACAGTTTAAACAGTCCTCAGAGCACCTTTACCTGTTCTGAAGATGAAAAGAAACTTTGAAAGAGGGATTAAAGGTAGGATGGTCTGGGTTTGATACAGAAGAACAACTATTTTAAAAGAGCAATGAAAAATGGGAACATATTTCAAGATCTAAGCACACGCTCAGAGAAATCTAGAAAAGGGCAAATATGGAAATGTTCTGAATCTGGTCAGATCTTTCTCCTCTTGCAGGCCCTATGTTGCAGCCCAGAAAGTCTCGATAAACCAGAGCCTGAAAGTCCACTTGGCCTTTGCTACGGATTTCTCCCAGAATTAATTGTTTGCAGCAATTAATACTGAAGTGCAGCAGCAGCTGCAGCAGCCCTGTTAAGGACTCAGCAGGGCAGGATCCAGCCTGTGAGCTTCAGTCAGCAACTTCTGAGCTCTTGGGCCTTTCCTTGCAAAGTGTCAGCTTGGACAGGCCTTACAACACATCTGTGCTCCAGTCCCTTGTCTGCAATACTGCAGTAATAATAATTATGGTCCCATGCAATCCTTATGGATTGTTTAGTTACCATTTGCAGTGGACACTCACAGCTGTACTGAGGACAAATCACCCTTCTGCAAAGAGTGAATTAAATATCCATCCAAAAAATCTAATAAGTTACAACTTGCTGATACACACTGAACAGGCAGACAGTCCAAATCCAGAAAAAAAAATTTAAAAAAAAAATTATTTGCTCATCCTCCCATTGCAACTGTGCAACGAGCAGAGAGAGGAAGAAAAGGTTGCCCTTGTTCTTGATGGAAAGTGATGAGAATATTCTTGCCCTTGGATCTGCCAGGTTTTCAAGGAAGATCCCTGAGCTGGATATCCTCAAGGAGCACATGTTAACTAACAGAGAGAGAGTTGGACAGGCTCTCTTTCTTGGGAGAGGAGCAGGGCTTCCCTCAATGCCACTTCACATGAGACCTAGAGCCAGCGGCCAGAACATAACCTAATTAGGCCAGAAAGGGTGATTAGCTGTTTATTTTGAGGATGTCCAAACCATGCACTCACATTATACACTGCCCTGGGAGGAAAAAGGATGCTGTTTATAGTTCCAGGACTACGGGATCAGCAAAGTTTATTTTCCCTTACAAATGAAGGCTTGTTCTACTTACATTCTTTCAACTCAGATTGGAGCTGTTTATTTTCACTCATCTGCAGGAAATGGGAATATTTCAGTCTATTATTTTGAGTCCAGGGAAGCAGTTTGTATTGCTTAACCATGAGCAAAGGCAAATTAGTCACAGCCTTCACATGCTACCTCAAAATGTTTGTTTAATAGTAGTACCATCAGTGGAAAAAAAGATTTACAAAGCCCCATCGTGCAAATTCTGCTTCTTGAACCTTTTCTGGAAGGCATGAGAAACTTTGTTAAACCCCCCAGATGACTGGTATTCCACCATGGAATATGGAGATGGTCAATTTGTCTCTCTTCCCAGCAGGCTTCCCATGTTAATGCTGAGCTGAGGGGTTTAATGTAGTATTTTCAAAGAAGCTTGCTGCCTCTTTATTGAATTTAGCTCCTGATAGTCTGGAAGCAGAACACTGAGCAGGGAAAACACTGGTGGGAGAGAAGGGATATGCAATGATGGTCCACACATGTGGCTTCTGCTCAGAGCAGTGGCAACAGGACAAAAATGTCCTCATAATATATAAAGCACAGCCTGCCAAAAGATACAATGGGATCCGTCTTCAGTGTTTCCAAATATTTGTTTGAGTTGGCTTACATTTAGTTATAAAACAATCCCTGTTCACTAGAGTATGTTAACAGGATTTGTTTGCGTGCTTTGATCTTCTATTTTTAATCATCTCTCATGTCCATGAAGCCTTTGGTAAGATTCTCTGTTGATAAAAGTGCTCAAATTATAGCAAATGGACTGTGAGGTGACAATATATCTTAGAGAGGGTTTTAATCCCTTTGAAGTTAAGCTTTTTCAATGGTCAATTAAATGATTTTAATTGTATCCTACTTATTTTAGACTTAATTCAAGATTATTTTTCAACTGCTGAAATTTTAAAATTCTGCAGGAGCCAGGCAACTGCAAGTGCTGTGAATGTAAATTTTATCTGTTGCATGCATTCAGCAGAAGAAACAATCAAAAATGCACCAAATACTGTGATGAAAACAGAAATTACTGGCAACCAATTATGAAGATATGGAGCAGCAGAAGGTGCAGTGTGTTACATACATTATGGGGCTGCCAGAATAGGCTACTTAGGGGCGTACAATGATAATTTAGATTGTTGATCATAATAATCTCATGCTGGCCATAACTGTCTGGTTGTTACTTTATGCTTCCCCAGCCTGTTTGCTGAATCTGTTTGCTGATTCCTGCACTTGTTTATAGTTTGCAAATTGTTTGAGGCAAAGTGAATTTTGCTGTTTGTTTGTTTTGCTGGCTCTCCAGAAGGGAACGGGAACCTCCGTGATCCCTTTCGCTGAAAATAACTTTAAAAATCCCTAATGCATGCTGTAAAAATTCTTCTCTAGGAAAAACAAACTCGGCTGAACTCTAGCTAAATTAACTGATATCCCTTATGATCCACCAATTTTTGTGATGGGTTACAAGGAAGCTTTATGAAGTTCAGAAATAGCATCATGTTCCTCCTTCCTCCTCCTCCTCCTCCTCCTCATGCCAGGGTCCTTCCAGCTGCCAGATGAGCAGAACTTCCCCACTGCTCTGGACATAATCCTCCAGTTCCCTGGTTTAAGGGAGCCTGGAAGGATCACTTTTCAGGGTAATGAGGGTTAGATTCTTCCCAAGATAGCTGGACAGCCTCCATGGGTTTTTAAGATGAGCCAGTGCTTGAGAAGTCACTGTCACAAAATGTCTGTAGCATTTACCTGGGTGTTTTTTTCCCTTTTCTTCTGAGACATCCAACTTCCTGGGAGCAGGTTTCTCATGCAGACCCCTGGAAAAAAACTTCCTTGAGGTGCACATGTTCTCCTTGTTTGTTTTCTTCCAAATAGTTTCCTTTTTGTCCTGTTCTTGTGGGGAAAAAAATTAAGTTGTATCTGTTCCATTTTCAAACATTCCCTGTGATTGCCAGGACAATAAAGCATACCAAGGTAGAATCAATTGATTTGCAGGGTTTTCATACTGTTTCCTTGTAGAGTTTGAGTTGTTCCTTGTGTAGGATCAAGAAGTCCAACACAGAGAGTAATTTAACCAGAAGCTTGGTGTCAGCTCTTCTGGGGTAAGAATATTTCAATATTTCAGATTATTCTATTGTTCATGAAAAAAAAAGTAGTTAAAATCTGATTAGCTAGTTAATTCTCTGACAATATATGACTGACAAGCATTCATAATATTTACTCATGATTATTAAGTAATTTCTAGCCTTGTTAAAATTTTCGATATTTCTGTGGAATTTACTTGTAGGTTTTCTGAGGCATTTTGACAAAATCCATTGGAGTACAGCTATTTTCTCCCAATACACATAGGAATTTATGCTAAATTGGATAACAAAGCTGCTTGGGTTGGAAAACAAATTAATCCACCCAGTCATATATGAAATGCCCAGAAGAAACAGAAGAATAACAGCTTTTTTACATTTTACTTCTGTGAAGAGAGAATGAAACATTCTTTTCTCCAGGGATCTTCGAGTCCTCACTCCCATCCTTCAAGCTTTATCTTCCCTCCCCAGATTCAGAATTTAAGGAGCAGAATTAAATGGTTTAATGAGAAGAGGTGATGGTGACAAGAGGGGATACTGTCAATCAAGGAACACAGCCATGGCCACGTGAACATCCAGGATAAAATCCTCAGTGCAACCACACAGGCTGTCCAGGGGTTGCTGGGGAAGAGCAGCAATGGGATCTGAAGGTCTGATCATCAGTGGCAAGGTGATCAATACAGGGATGGGTGTCTCTACTGCTGTCCTTCTCAGGCAAAAATAAAAGCTCAAATGCAGGTGTTTCCCTTCACTGATCGATCTCTTGCCCACATGAAAGCATCCACACTCAGCAAAACAAATCCCACCCTCTGCTAAGGCTGCCTGCATTCCCTGAATTGCTCAGGAGGGAACACTCTTCCCTTTCTCCTGCACTTGCAGCTGCCCAAGAGGAGCGTGAGTGCTCAAACTTTGTTTAGAAAGAGCAGTGCCCCGATGGTGAGCACTTGCCAGGATTAAAGGAGGAAGGAATTGCATGTGTTCAAGTAAAGAGTTTCTAGCAGAGTCCAACGGAGACACAAAGGCATCAGAAACTCATCTCAGGGGAAATCCTAGGCTGCATTTTCTCTGGGAAAAAACACCTAAGCTTTACATCATGGATGTGCCTGACAAAGGAATCTGACTGGCAAAGTTCATCCACTTCTGCTGTTTTTTAAGGAAGGGGTGAAAATATATTTGATGCAGCATTCAGTTATTTGCTCTTTGGAAATCCAGTTCCCAGGGAGTTATTCTCTCATTCTGCTTTATTGGTTTTCACTGTCTCCCAAGATCTGTGCAGTTCAGCTCCATGGTAACTCAGGAACTTCCTCAGTCGCTTACATATTGATGTATACAAGGCAAGCACAGTGCTAATACACTGTTTGAGCATCTCTAAGGTATATTTAAAATATCTAAGAAGTGTGGCAGAGTAGGATTTATAGAGGATACAGAACAGTGTTGCCTTGCCTTAAGTGGTAGTGATTGTCTCTTGGGAAGTTCTACCAAGTCACTCCAGGCTTTGCAACAACTCAAGTCATGCTAAACTCCTGTCCACACTGTCAAGCAACATTTACTCTCCCTGTCCTCCAGAGACTACAATAAAAAAAAATACGAGGTGATTAAAAAGGGGAAGCAAAACAGAGGGAAAAGGACTTGCCCTGCAGTAATTAGCTGTGTCTAGGCTTACTAAACAGGTGCTACTGATTTAACAGCCAGGATATGAGCCCTGTAATCCTCATTCTCTACTGACCTACAGCCCACCACCACTCTGCTCAGCCTGCCAGGCCTGGGGTTTTTTATAAAGAACAGAAATGCTGGAGGGGCTGGTGCATGTCCACGTTCTGCTCAGACATGTGCATGCACAATCAGAAAGCACTTCAGGCATTAGGAAACGGAAAAGTCATAACAATTCCCACACAGACCTGAAAGCAGATCCGTAGTTCTTCAGCTTTCATCCTGGTGCCCATTCCCCAGCTGGCTGCTCCTGTACATGACACAGGTCCAGTTGCTTTGAATGTCTGTGTGTTGATTTTTATGAATTATTGCGGGGTCCAGACAACAAAATGCTTAGTGCAAGCTGCAGTCCTGGAGGTGCTGTTCATTAGTTAATGCCACAAGGACCTGCTGTAGAGCATTTAAAGCTTTAGCAGCATTCTGCACCTTCTCACTGTTGTTAGCTTTGAATATCCTTGGGATTAGTTTTTAAATACTTCAGAGAAGATGACTAGAAAAGTAGAAATGACTACCAGAAGGGGGGAAAAAAATTTCCACATGTTTTGGGAGTGAAATAAAGCTGCATGTTACCCTTTGAGAACGGGAGAAGGGTCACCTTCTACTATTTCAGTTCCAGTGAGGGACCTGCACTGAGATATCTTGTACAAACACAAGGGCAAGGAGCTAAAGATCTGTATCAACACATCCTAAGATAATTTGGAATGGTTGATTTTTCGAGCAACTGCTCTGCATTGAGAAGCCCACCTTTGAAAATTGGCAATGAGTTAACGAAGGATGTCAAGCAAAAGACCATTGCAGCTGGCTACACCACTGAACATGTCAGAGTAATCACAGAATCCCCCCTCCCTCCACAACAGCAGGCAAGCACCACTCCCTGGCTGCAGATCTGGAGACGGAAATCTCCCCTTGGGAGTTCCACAGAGCTCCCAGCTGCTCCACATCCTCCTCCTGCTCTGGAAGTGCTTCCTTCTGAAGGACAATGCTGTGCAACACCAGGGTCATTTGAGTTGAGGCTCAGCTGGTGGAATGCAGCTTTCTGGATGGTTTATGTTTATCTGTAATCCCACAGCTAACTTCTGAAGCTGAAACAAAGCCAAATGCAGAAAAAATGAAAACAGTTGGGTTTTTATCCATGTTGTAAAGCTCGTATGGACCATTAGCATGAAGCTCTTTGTTCTTACTGATGCTACTATTTGTTATTACATCTTTCATTTTGAAGCACCAAACAATAAGAAAATAACTAGGAGTTCATAATTTATTTGACTAAAAGAAGGGAAACTCTCCCAAGTATCCATTTTATATGTATATATATATGTATAACTGTACTACTGCTACAGAAAACACATTTAGGTGGCCAGAATGCAGATCCAGCCTGTGCAGATAAAAATGGTGAAACAAAAGCTACTTTACTTCTGGAGACATCTGTTGTCTGCTGCTAAATAGGAAACTAACTTCTAATTAGATGGATGTTACAGGAGATGTTTGGCAATATTTGAAGCATCCTGCATGCTGCATCTTGTTAGAGCTACCTGACTCATCAACATTTTGCTTTTGCAGTTAAGTTTAGCCACACAATGCTAAGGCAAAAAATAAAGAGTCATCTGACCTGTAAGTAAATAATAATACAGTCACAGGAACTATCTCTTATTTAAGGTTCAGAACAATTTTGGTTTTAAAGTTCATTTCATTAGAATGCTTCAGCACATTCCTCTCTGCATTGCTCTGTGGTTAGATCCCAATCAGAGGAAAATATTTCAAAGTTCCAGGTTTTAGGAGGAGCTGCTCCTTCAGAACACAGAATGAGCAATTTGTGACTCTCCATACTGAAAGTTTTGTGCATTTATAATTCAAAACAGGCAAAATTGAACAGAAGTTTTCTCACTGGCCATGTTGACAATGAAGACATGGAATATTTTTTGCCAAGAACATGGGAAGAAATAGGTATAAAAGTGATCTCCTCACCCAGCATAACCCCATGAGAAGTTTAGTAAAAGGGTAAAAGTACATCACCTGTCCTCTTTATAATTCTCTCCTACTTTGATGGCTGGATATACATTATCTATTATATATGTCTGGGGGATTATATTAATCAAATTTCCATAAAAGTCCCCTAGCTCTGCCCTTGTATCTATCTGATGGAAAGTGAAGGCCTCAGTCTACAAAGATCATCCTGAAATTCACTTCTAGCCTATCTCCTTTTATGAACATTCTTGGCAGATGCTGGCAATGAATACACTCAAGCAGTCATTTAAATTCTGCTCCTTTCTCAGGAAGGGAATTCTTTACAAATTATATTTGGTAGCATCTACTAATTCATTCATTCATTCATTCTCTTTCCAATGCCAACTATAGCCAGATCCTGTATGAATGTTCATGTAAAAATCTTCCCCTTTAAGCATAGGCACTCTAAGACTCAGCAGTGAAAATACTTGAATTGCTGATTTTATTTAAATTTTAAAAAAATCCTGAAAACAGCACATTCCTATATGATGTTTCCACCTTGATTAAATTACACACTTCCCACTGGAAAAAAAAATCCATTTTCCACTCTCTATTTATGGAAGAATCAGTCCACCTTCCTGAGGTTTCTCTGCAGTTCAGACAAGGGCAGTTTGGACTTTGCACCAATCAGCTGTTTTTACTGCCTTAAAAAAATTGGGCTTCTATAGAATGAGCCACCAGGCACAGGAGATTCAAAGATCAGCTCCTGAGTCCCAATTAAGGGAACACTTCACTGTGCCTAATTCAATTGCTAAAGTCTATTTAAATCCTTCTCTGGGTTGGAGTTCTCAGTTTAGACCACAACTGTTCAATGGACAGCAGGTTTTGGTGAAAATGCCATTGTGCAAAAATCAAATGTGAGTGACATTTCATGTGACAGCTAATTAGGAACTTCAGCTAATAGATGATGGACCTGGGGTAAAACTAAGGACACTACAGGCTTTGCACTGCCTGATTTCTAATACTTTTCTCATCTTTATTAAACTGCCTCATTATTTTGAAGAACAATAAATTGTTACAATTAAATCTTCTTTACCATTATCCTGTTTGGGAACTTCTTTACGGATCACAGTCTTTCCTGAAATCACACTGTGCAAATATCATTACTCGTGAGATGAAATTAGGCTAAGTGAGTAAATCAAATAGATGCACAAATAAATAGACATTCCTCGGTGAGCAACTTCTTTCTGAATAGTTTTGGACATGTCCATTAATTTGTCCTTCTGCAGGCAGTGAACAATCAATCCACCATCCCAATTCTGGACACTGAGGAGCAGAAGGCTTCAGCAGTCCTTAGGCAATCTTTTAAAATCATCCACGTTTTTAAGCAGAACATGAAGTACCTCCTAATCAGGCATCTCACCATAGCAGGCATTTGTTCAGAAACATCCATGTGTTTATCATCCCATAAGTGCAGTGTAACAGGTAATAAAAATCATGAAAATTCACATTTTTGCATCTGCTGAATTCCTAAAATTACCCTATTGCAAAGCTAGTTATGAAACGAAGAGGGAGAAAGTTATAGAAAACTACAATAAACTCGGAAGTCAACACTGACAGAAGAAGGTGGCAGGTGTCAGATTAGATGGAATAACTTGTGATTGCATACCACGATGTGACTTCATTAAAGGTACAAACAAATTTAAGCCTAAGGTTATGGAACTGACTTTAATTTGTCTTCATAACAACATCTAAAACTTTCAGACAATGTTGGCAGAAAAAGAAAGTAAAGACAACTGTAAAGAAGCTCTATTTCTTTTTATGACAGTACATAATCAAAATCAAAATAAGCGTTATGTCGAAAATCAAAAATAAGATCTGGTTTCTAATTAATTGGGTAAAATCATGTAATTAGGTAAAAATTAATTTGTGCCACTTTGAGCTTGAAAGGAAAAAAAAAAACATAACTAAGTGAAGAAATGCATTTTACCTGCTGTGCTCATCTGAGTTCATGTTACTTATCTGTTCAAAGGTATTTATGTTTTTATGTGAACCATGTCAGCAAAGGGAAATCCCTACTTTTAAAAAAAGGTACCCACTGCTCCAGTGCAATCACTCCTGATCATTCCTCCCAGTTAACTCCTAGAGTATTGCCTTGAGAGTCCTGTTTTGGGCTGTTCCAGCCAGGCATTTCCAACACAGGATTGCTGCTGAGGGGCTCATCCTTAGCATTTTATAAATTCAGGGCCTTGCACAGAGCTCAGCCTCTTTGTCTGCTCTCATTGAGCCATCCAGGCATGGTCAGGGGGAGCTGCATTGCTGCTTTTCAAGGGGTTTTCTTCAAAGGGTTTTCTCCAAAGAGGGCTCAGAGCAGGGCTGTGCTAACTCAGCCCCCCCAGCAGAGACCCTGCAGCACAGGGATGCTGCTGCACCCTCGGCACAGGAATGGATCTGGAGGATATGGTTCATTTTGCTCAGGAAAGGAGAGCCACGAGGAAGTTCCCAGTGCCTTTGTTTTGATTTGTTTTGCTTTGCTTTCATCAAGTTAAGCTACAACAGCCAAGTTCAAGTTGCACAGCATAAACAGGGGGATCCCTCCAGCTCGTCCCCATCCATTGCACCCTGCCACACTGTTGCTAACAAGATTTTAAAAGCCAAAACTCTTCTTTGTGACCGGCTTCTGTCTCAGACAAATTCCACACATCCGAATACAAAGATCATTCCAGTATAGGTTTAGATATGAGAACTCATTATTAAACATTACCAAGGTATTTAATCTCTGTTTGACAAACAAAGAATATTAAAAAAGATAAACTGGAGTATCTGAGCCACAGGAGGGTCTCAAAAGGTTCATTAGATAAAAAAAAAAAACAAAAACAAAAAAAAAAACAGGAATTTAACTCCTAACCCCAAAGGATAATACCAAATTGCTTCTGTTGGCATTTCAGTTGGATTTTTTTTTCAGATTTCTCTACAGGTTAAGAAAAAAAATATTTGGAAACAGTGACTCCTGAAACAAACTGAGAAAAGATTTATATCTATTTGCAGAAGTATTAGTTCTCAGTGGGTCTGTCTGCATTCAGCAGTTTCTATATTATTACATAGTTTCTGAGTCTGCTTGGTTACTCTAAATTTCTTTTGCTCAAGTATATATTTTATATCTGTTGATGGGAAAATCTGAGGCTTGTAACTTCCTGGGCTACAAATTCTTAAGTGACTGGCAGACATGAACAAAATTTTTCTCTTTCTCTCTCTTCAGCACCTCAGTAAACAGGAACATAGAAATGATATTTTAAATGTAAGCAGAAAATACTGATGTTAAAGTGTTGTTTCAAAAACTGTCAGGAAAAAGCAATGAAATTCACAGGCATTCAACACAGAAGACTGAGAAAGGAGACTAGATCAATCCATTTCCAGCCAGAGAACATGACACACTTTAAGAGGCCAGCAAAACCAAGCTCATGAAATAGGATTCCTCTAGATGGAACTCTTGAATTTGAAAGATGACAGTCATGTAACAAAAGCATCAAAACTTAGGAAATCATTCTCTTCCTCCACAGATTATTTCTCCTTCTGAAACACCTCCTTAGAGGAAAATGAGTGTATCTCACCTACTCAGCTCATGGCATGATGAGATACAGCTCTGCTGTGCAGAAGACTTGAATTCAAAGGACTTGAATAATGCTGTAAAACAAATAAGGTGATGACTACGACAGAGGTTTTGACAGGTGCAGAGAGCTCTTTATCTGTGAAGCTCTTTTCATAGTAGCATTAAAGCTGCTAAACAAATATTCTAGATTTTACTCAGCTCTTGCCATTTAATTTCCTACTAAGACTTGTAAACGTACCTGGACTAGAAAAAAGATTTTTTTAAAATATTCTCTTAATTATTCTGTAAGTAAAACAATTATAAAAAATACTTGGGAAGGTAATGGGCAAGAAAAAAATCAAATTCACTTAAATAGAACGTGCTCTTTTTCAAGTGATATGAAGCACTCACAGAGCCATAGAAGAGTATTCTACAACAATTTTGTAGGCAGCATCAGAACAGTTCTGCAATAATCTTTAAGCAAGCGTGATATCTTTTAAAATGCATCATTACAAATATATTGGAGAAAATGGGATATATCTACAGGTCTAAGTGGTATCCTTCAGCTTCAGAAAAACACAAAGGTGCCAGCAGTAACACCTAGACACCACAAATATATTCAACGAGAACACAAGTGCAGATAAAGCAGAAGTGCTAAAACGACAAAGAGCTTTGCAGGATAACGTGTCCCAACTGAAGCACTTGCAAGGTAAAATAAAATACTGTGTGGCAGCTGCTCTTAAAGCCTCCACACTCACACTGAGGGCCCAGGAATCAGCTGGAGGTCAGGCCCTTGAACCCTCCATCAACACTGCAAGGAAAGCAGCTGCCACAACCAAGATCTCTGCACTCCAGCACAGCACACGCTGCGGAAATAACAGAGACGCATTAGAAAGCACAACGTGATAACAGGTAGTGAATGCTGACCTCTGCCAGTGACTGTGCAGTTTTTATTCTTTGCATTTTTAGCTTCAGCCTCTTGCCTGCTGAAAAACATGTTTTCCTCAGGCTGCCTTTGAAACGTACAGAGAAATCTCACCTGGCAGAAAGCATAATGTGTGTGACCTCCTGAGGGGCACGGGAGTGTGGCTGGGCTCTCAGCTCGCTGTCTGCTTGCTTCTGGCTGTTATTAGAGGTGCCAGTCACCCTCCAAACCCCCCACTGCATATGGAACACATTTATCTTCAAAAGATTGCTTCCCTCATTGAACCTCTCCCAGCAGCAGCAGTGCTTTGGCTCCCTGTGCCTCTGGACACATCTGGAAACGCCAGTAGCCAGAGAGACTCCAGCATGGGCCACGGTCCAGGAGCTGCCTTTCCTCTCTCAGGGCTCCAAAGAGGATCCCAGCTCCTGCAGTCAGTGAAACATCCAGCTCAGCTGTACCTCACAGCAAGAATTGAAAACTTGGAATACAGGCACAGAATCATTCCAGAGACAGCCCTGCCCAGCACACACTGGGATCCCAGCCCAGCCCAGAGGCAGCCCCAAGCACAGCCCCTGAGAGGAGGGAATTGCCCTGTGTGGGATCATTGCTCCAATGAGGAACAAAAACCCTGCACACAGGAGAAAATGGTGCATCAGACACATAATATATGAACTGATCTATTCCTATTCTGACCTGAGCAGGAGGCCCAAAGCCACCCTTATGGTGTAACAGAGACCTCTGTTACTGCTGCCGGAGGAAAAGGCCCCTGCCCACGGGTCCCATTGTGCACCCAGGTGCAGAAACTGGTCCCAGCTCTGGTACAGCTTGAACCAGACTTTGGGGTGGGCCCTGGGTGCTCAGCAGGTGCTCCTGAGCCAGCAGATGCCCATCCAACACACACCATGCCAGGTCCTGGCTGTTGCTCCCCTGCAGCAGGTGGGGATGGCTTCTTGGGAGACGCTTTGTAATTGCCACCGTGAGTTTCACACACAACAGCCAGATGCTTGGGGGGCAGGGAGGGGGAGAGCCATAAATCTATAGCTCAGTAATGGAGTGTTGGGCTATGAAATGCATGGATTAACCTGGGAGAGGCTCTCTGGGCGGCTGCATTAGCGCCAGCACAGCGTGCAGCTGTTTATCGCTCCCACACAGCTCCTGCCTCTCGCCACAGCGGCTGCACGGGGCTTGTCTGGCCTCCTGCAGGCTCTTCTCACGCTCACCTCTGGCCATAAAGAATTAATTCAGCACTGAAATGGTATAATCAGGATCTCAGGCTCCACTAACACCTGCTTAAATAGTATGACTGTGCCTCAAATAATATGACTATGCCTCATGTAACACCAGCCCCTCTGGTCTCAGAGTGCGGCTCGGTGCTCACTGCCTGTCTGAGAAGTTTTGGGGGAACAAGAGACACGAGGGACCACCTCAAACCTATTTCTCCTCTCATGCTGAGCCCACCCTTGTCATCAGACACCCCAAGGTCACAGCAATGTTACACGCAGTTGAGATAAATCCGTAAGAGGATTTATTGTCCTTGGCGAACCACTTGTCTTGGATGAGCCACTGGTCTTGGATGAGCCACTCCTGGCTGTCAAGTAGGGACTGATCTAAACCTGCAGCAGCCTCTTCAGGCACTGCCTTTTCAGGGAGGAATTAAAAACTCCTTAAAGACACCACCAGCAGGCAGCTGCAGGCTCAGCAGGTGCTGCTGCTGTGCACCCTGGACCACCCAGCAGAGCCACATCCACCTTCCCAAAGATTCCTTCCCCACAGCCCCCTCTCACTGCTGGGATTGCTGGCACCCCTGGGGCAGCAGCTCACCCAGTGGGAAGCCCCAAGGCTGTTTCTAACCTCTCTCATGCAGGGACAATGCTCTTTTCTCCTTGCCCTGCTGCCCAGCTCAGGACAAGAGCTTCCTCCAGGTTTCCCTGCCCTTGGCAGGGTCCATGGAATGTGGGATCCTGCACTGTGCAACCAAGGGGCCTCACTGTCCAGCACCCCAATCCCACAGCTTCTCTCCATCTACATTTTTTCCTGACTCTCACCCATTTTTTAGTGCTTCTCCAACTGATTATCAACTTCCATCATGAAAATATCCACGTGCTTTGTGCTCAGTCACCTTATTCCTCTGCCAAGGGTGCTCTCAAGCTCCTGTCACTGGAAGCACCATGTGTTCTCTTTGTGCCACAGATCTTTAAAGGCAGTAGTTACACATTACTTAGGCTGCACATATTTATCCCTAAAATAACACAGGCATCTCTGCAGACCTTCACTGGGCCTTTGATGCTCTCCAGACATCTTGCTCCCCAGTCTATTATTCAGTAGCACAACTGAAATAATTGGTACTTTCCAAGCCTTGGCTGTGTTTTTTTGACTCCTAACAGTGTGAGTGGTCAGGTGTGATACTGAGCTCGGAGGAAGCTGGAAGAAAAGAGAATAGATGAGTATGTGAGGAATTAAGCCAGTTCTTGTTGTTTGCCTCTGTAGAGGGTGTAAGGCCTGCTGAGGCACAAATCATGAATAAGTATCGTTCTGAAAGCAAGTGCGGAAGGTGAATGAATGACTTGGGGTTAAATGTTTATTAATAAAACAGAAGAAAGTCAATATATATCTTTTCAATGCAGTCAAGATTTGAAGTATTCTAACTTTGAGAGACAAACTAAAGCACTGAAGGGAAAAACCACAAAGTATCTGCTAAAAAGGGCCCAGGGTCTGAAATAGGATGTACTGGTTGCAAACATATTCCATTATTTAGCTGCACCAAGGAAGCTGCCATGGGATATGCTCTTTACATGGTCTGTTCTTCACCAGGTTTAAGGAATCAGAACTGCAAACAGAATTGGGAAAAATGGTATTCAACACATTCATCCAAGGCTGTCAGAAAAAAAGGTCAGGCAGTTTTTCGCTGAATTTGGGTAAGGGGAGGTGGGTAAGGCCATAGGATTCTCCTCAAGCAAATTGTAGCACACAGTATTATCCAAAGCAGAAAATGCTCCATACCAAAAAA
>VWYP01019157.1:85173-102449 GCA_013400435.1 Pycnonotus jocosus
AGAGAGAGAATAACTCCAGAGGCAGGCTCTTGTTTTATTAGGTGTAAATCAGAGGTGATATTAAATCCATATGGTAAAGGTTAACATGTAAGAAGGATTACATATTGATTGCAGCACTTTAGAATTGGACCATTTTCCATTAACATTTTCTCAGCTTCACAATAGGCAGCAACAGCGCTACAGAATACCTAGCAATTAACCAGAACAGTAAATGCTAATGCAAGTTTTATAAAGATAATAATGCCTCCCTTACATTGTGATGGTAACAAACAACAGAGATCCCTAATAGCAGCATCAATTCTGTCTCACAAACAAGGAAAAACTAAGAACAGAAAAAGAAACTATCTAGACCTACTAATAAAATCATAAAGCTGGAAGTAAGATGATTCATCAGCAGAAAAAAAATGCAAGATCAATATCAAATATACTAATTATTGCCTTTTCCATTCCGCTGCATATATGTCCTACTCTGCTGCTCACAAAAGCAGGAAAGATTGTGGTTTCAGGGCTCCAGACTCTAAAGCTCATCTTTCTGTGGCTGAGCAATTGTCCCTGAAGGCCACTAAATTAAACAGAGGGAGACAGAGCAGTAGCACTTTTTTTCCAAGGATATCAGTGGATGGTAGGATTAGACATCTCCCTGGCACTCCTCTCAGTGGAAATGCAACACCCTGCTTCCCCCTTTTCTACCTGCTAATATCCTAAACCTTCCAAAATTCCTCCCCAGTGGACAAACTGGACTCCTCCCAGGCAGAAAGAGTTAGGTCAGACCCTGTTGCTGTGCATGTAAAGCTTGGAAAAATTCTCTTTTTGGTCTGCTTTCCACCCATCAGCACTGAATTTCACCTGCTGTTTCACTTTGTGGTCATGCAGTGTCAGCTCTGCAGACAGATTTGCACTGCTCTCAGTAACTTGGTGCCATCAGCCAGAGATGAAGTTATTTTGGCAAGTTATCTGAAATGTCTTCTTCTCCCCACAAAATAAAATCATTCTGTCAAATAAACAATCTCTCTTCTGTGAGCACACCACTCCAATTAATGGAGGTTAATTGTCTATAACAAACAACCATTCAATGTATTCATTACACTAATGAGATTTCCTTTTTAGAGGATTTATGAGTTGAAAAGTGCAGTTCTGTTCAGTCAGCTTTTAACTGCAGGAAGGAAACGTGCTTGAATTTGGGAAAATCTTTCACTCCAAGAGAAAATTACAACTTGCTCTTAAGAAAAAATGGATATTCATCCACTAGTTGACAACTGGATATACCTGAGCAAAAGACCAAAAGAACTGTTAATATAAACATGTGTGATTGAACCCACTTGTTACAATGACTATAAAGATTTTTTTTAAGCATAACTGACCCTGATGAGGCAGTCTGTCTTCTTGTGTCCCTTTCAGATTGCCACCACAGAGCTAAAGTCACCTAGTTCTAACAGCAATGCGCTGGAAAGCCAGTGGAAAGTAACAGCTACGATATTTTCAGTTCTGTTTCTTTAATGTTTCCACAGTTAAAATAATTGGCCTGATTAACCATTGTCTGTTAAAATTAAAAGGCAAGTATCATCAGAGAAATTACACTGGGTTTGGCACCGCTACAGCCAGACCACTACATCTTGTTAATTCACAATTAGGCTGTGGATTGCTGCTCTGCTCTCCATTCACACCCATATTTGCAATGCAGACTATACCCCAGATCAGAACCCAGTGCTTTCAAGATTAACAAGAATATATTGAAGCTAGTCTATAAGAAAATAAAAATCTGGTATTTTTGTACTGGAGAAAAGGAGGCTCAGGGGTGACATTATTGCTTTTCACAAGCCCCTGACAGGGAGGGAGTAGACAAGTTGGGGGTTGGACTCTTCTCCCAGGTAACCAGAAACAGAAGCAGAGGAAATGGCCTCAAGTTGTGCCAGGTTAAGATTGAATATTGGGAAAAATTTCTTCACAGAAAGGGTGGTCAAGCACTGGCAAAGGCTGCCCAGGGAAGTGATGGAATCAGTCCCTGGAAGCGTTCAAAAAGATGCATAGGTGGAGTATTGGAGACAATTTAGTGCTGAACCTGACAGGTTCATGGTTGGACTTGATGGCTTTGGAGGTTTTTCCCAACCTCAATGATTCCCTGGTTCTGTGATCCTTTGCACAAATGTCTGTGCTGATCCCTCTACACCCCATGGGTCACACTCTGAGCCACTCTCATCAACAAGGCTCCAGGCTAAGCAGGGCCAGGGGTTTGTTCTGCAAAGGCCTGTAAAGACACTTTATCCCAAAAACTTTGAAACTAAGAAATCTGAAAAGTGACCACAGTGGTGACAACTTTTAGTCTCATGCACATGACTTTATGGTATTTAACTGCCTCTGGTCTAGATTGTGCTTGGCCTCAGGTTGGAGTCAAACTCCACCATGAGGGGAAGCTCCTCCATGGAGGTTGTCCACATGGAAGTGGACATGCAGTCATGACTTGTTAAAGATGTGTAAAAGCTAAATGACAATATATAAGGCAGGTGCTCCAAAGTACTGAAAATAATTGCAACTTGTTTGATGATAAAAAAGGACATTTATAGCATGGCAAATATCAAGAGAAATGGGAAAAGAAAAATAAGAGAAGCCCCACCAAAAAGACAGATAAAAAGCCTCAGGTATTTCACTATGCCAGAAGTCAACTCATTCTGAGTCACTTCCACAGGGCCAGTTTCACCTGTCTTTTCCAAATAATCTGTTTTCAGCTTTCAAGAAGGGCTTGGCTGTGGAGACTGAAAAGTAGCATGGGCCACAGGGCAAAGAATGGTGCATGAATGTTTATAAGCATGCCTGCTTAAAAGTGAAAACTCACTTTCACTGCATGTATAGGTTCATTTCTCACTCCAGCTACGTGTGAAGAATAGATCATTAAGAGCACAGGCACGAGAGGTGAAAACATTTGACTGCAACTAATAGGATGTTAAACTGAATGAGATGTGATGGGGAACATGCATCTGTGGGCATGGCATGGATTCCACCACTGCTCCACTTGGGCTGAAGGAAGCAAATACCAGCTTAAAATCAATTGTTTTAGTCCAGGAAAAGCTGCTGTGGCCTTATTCATTATGTTCAATTGTCCTTCTGCTCACATCTCCCAGACAGCTCCTTCTCCATGAATGGAGAGAAGAGCCAGATGCCCTCTGTCAATTGAATGATACGATGGTATTTTTACCAAATACGAGTTCCAATATGCTCTTCCAGACAATTCTGATGCAGAAATAGTTCTAAATATAATCCACTTCTCTCAGCTCCCCTTGCCAAAGCCTTCCCACTAGTTCCATAAGCAATAAGTAAAACAAATAGGAAATATTATCACATCCAAATTCGTACTGAGATTACATCCTGAGGGTCTGCTGCCACCCCAGATTTACCTAGAGCTAGCATTTCCAAACCAAACCTTTATCATATGCCTTGGATATATGATACCTTCCAGGTGAATGGGATTAGGAACACTTACATTTTATTAATGCAAATAAAACAGCAAGAATAGAAAAGACATAAGATGTTTAAAAGTGGAATATTTAGTAAGAGTAAATAAAAAGAAAAAAGTGAAAAAAAAAGAGAACTCACTATCACTTGATGAGGTGATACTACTCTAATCAGCAAATTGCAATCTTGTTTCAGACTGAAGATTGTTGCCACGTGGAGCATAAGAACAAACTAAATCATCACACTTATTTAAAATGCTGCAACACCAGCAAGCTTATTGCAATATAATACAGTAATAAAGCAATTACACTCTGAGATTAATATTTATAGAACATAATCAGGTTTTCCTTATTTAAATTTTTATTCAATAATTCGTGTGCCTTAAAAGCATTTTCAAAGTCGAAGTAGGTTTTGAAATAAGTCTTTAAGGGAAGGTATCAAAACCTTGGCAGGAGTCTGGAACAACGTTCACTGCCCCTGGGAGGCCACATGTGGTGTGGCCCCTGCAAGTCTTGCATTTCAGGATTGAGGATGTGACTTGTGACTCGAACTGATAATCACAAGAGAGATCAGGGAATGGCATGAATTAGGTGATGTGAAAGGAATTTGCAACACACGACAGTGGCCATTCCATGACAAGAAAAACAAAAAAACCTCAACAGAAGTCAGATGCAGAACCTCACTAGGAAGAGGGAAAGGAGGCTATTTTTTGAATCCAGAAGGCTGTGTCAGTGACACACCAGCTAGAACCTCAGAAAATTAAGTGTGGACCTCCAGTATGAGTGGCCAGTGACACAAGGACACAGTGACACTGTTCTCCAGGTCTCTTTCCTCCTGGCTGGCTCCTTTCTCAAGCAGGAGCTGTTGGTCACTGGGCACACAGTGCACAAAGCTGTGACCAGCCAGGGCAAAAGTCTCTGTGGGCTATTGCAACACAAACTGTGTGCAATAATGACCATTATTTCTGGAATACAGTAAAATCTAACATTGGAGCACTAAAGCTATTCACTTTCAGTGTGAGAAAGGTGTATGCCTTGATGTCCTCATCTGAGTCAGGGCAAGAACAGTGCCCAGATTAGAAAACAGGTGATGGAGCTACCAGGTAGCAAATCCCTTACACCCACAGCACAGGGGACCAGTGTCTGCTTTCTACCAGCAGGAACTGACAATATTTTAAGGTTCTAATTGTCAGTACTGCCAATTCTGAGCAAAATGTCTTCTGCTGTAAGAAGCCCTGCTTCAAATTCCAAAATGAACATACACTTTATAACAGGGTGTGGGAGGGCTGTTAATTGCTTAACTGCACTCTTCAGGAAAGAATTTCTTACAGTTGAGTGTGTATAAATCCTGATCATTTTAATTTTTATCTCGTAATTCTCACTTCTTTTTACTGTATAGTAAATTCCCAAAGTGCCTTATAAACTTGGTATGTAATGCAACTGATCAAGACATGATCTTGCTTTACAAGTATGTGGGGAGAATCTTTCAGCTTCCTTGTCTTCAAGGCATGTCCTGCTTATAGACAGGACAAAATATCACCTGGTTCTGGGATGCTCAGCATCCAGTTTATCTGGTATTAACAGAGATTCTCAAATCCCACTCCTGGGACATCTCAACTGTACTCAGCACCCAAACACTGCTTGTCCAGTGGAACACGAGCTCAGTCCAACACCCCCTCAGATCAGCCTGGTGAAAACCCCTCCTCTTATCTCTGGAAATGGTTTGTGGCAGCAGTGGAGCAGAGGACAGACAGAGGAGCAGAAAGTGCAACCAAGCATCTTCATTGGGTATAATGATAGGTCACAGCAGACAGAGAAATTGAGAAAACAGAACACTTGAGATTAAATGAATTAACTTCATTGCTGACACAGCTTCTGGCTTCAGCAAATTTGTGTTCTCACATCTCATCAAACACACAGCTCCCAAGCCTCTCTTTTTTGTCTTCAGATTGTAAGAAGGCAAAATTTCATGGTTTTACTATCTGGCCAGCTTCTTGGCAGTGGCTGAGAGCAGTGGACATCTCTTGACACCAAGAGACTAAGGGAGACAACTTGCAAAGTAACAGTGCAACTCAGAGCAAAAAATTTTTGGATTTTGAATTTCATTTTAGGAATAGAATGTAGCATCTACCATGTAATTCTCCTCTACAGTCCCTGCTAACTGCTCAGAGGTTCTCAGTGCTTTGGAAACATTGAAATGAAAGAGCATTTCCCTCCTGTGACCTGATCTAGACAAGCTCAGGCTGATTGGGCTTGTTGGTAGAACTGAAAACAGTTTTGCCCTCTGCATTTTTAAAAACAGCAGCCAGCCCTGTCAATCCATCATTGCTTGGGACATGAGTGGAAGCTCCAACCAAGGCACTTCTATTGTTTGGGGTTTTTTTTTAATTTCCCTCCATCAAACAGTACTTTATTTCCTTTCACCTTCATATCTTGCCTAGCAGTCCAGTGATTCACAAATGTATCTTTTTCATCTTTTTAGCAAAGATATTCTCGTAAAAATATTAGCTTGACTTGGGTGAACAATGCCAAAGTGTACTTCCAAATGTTTAGTCTAGATTGAAAATCAGCAATTTGCTTTGATATTCACAGCACCTTTCATCCCTGTAAATATTCCTATAAAGGTTTTATTTCAAAAAAAGTCAAAGGCAAACAATATGTTTGCAAGTTCATGTGGAGATATAGAGTTATAAACAATAACTACAGAACAAAACAAATGGCAGGGGACTTAAGTGGCTATTCCAGCATTGGAAAGAGTAAGGTACAAATGATGACAATATAAATATTAACACATGTGAGAGAATAAGGGTGTGACTTCTCCTCACCTCTGTCAATATATTAATCCATAGCTCACATATATGGGTGAAACTAGAGAGGACTTGGTAATTAAGAAAATGGACCAGACTGTGCTGGATCACTGATCCTGCACCAGAGCTCACCATTTCATAGAACCACAGAATATCTCAAGCTGGAAGAGGCCCATAAGAATCACCAAGCCATTCTCCCTGCTCCTTTCAGAACAGCCTACAATTAACCATATGACCAAGGATGTCATCCAGATGCTCCTTGTACTCTGATACTCTGGCAGGCTTGGTGCTGTGATCATTTCCCTGGGAAGCCTGTTCCTGTGACCAAACACCCCCTCCTAATGTCCAGTCTGAAGTTCCCTGACACATATTTCACTCCAGGTACCTGCAAGCTTTCTTTTTAACTTTTTGTTTCAATTGTTTCTCCTTTTCCTTCTTGTCTTACTCTCTTTCTTTCTTTCTTTCTTCCTTTCTTTCTTCCTTTCTTTCTTCCTTTCTTTCTTTCTTTCCTTTCTTTCCTTCCTTTCTTTCCTTTTTTCCTTTCTTTCCATTCTTTCATTTCTTTCCTTTCTTCCTTTCTTTCTTTCCTTTTCTTTCTTTCCCTGTCTGAAATAATCACTTGTGTTTTGCATGTGAACCTGGAGGGTGCATCAGCCAGAGCATATTCATTTAGCAGTTCGACTGGAAAAGTGCATTACTGAACGTAGACTCATTCCAGAACATCAGCTCCTGGTGCTTTGTGGAAGGTGGGGAGAACACTTCATGGTTGGTGACTTGCATCTTGAAGGGAGAGCCCTCACAGCCACTGATGCCTGTGCATTCCCAAGGAAATCACACCAGGCTGCAGACCCAGCAAGGGCCTAAACTTGAGTTTTTCACTGGAGGTGCAGGAAGCAGGCAAGAGAACAAAGCAGCACAAGGCAGCGCTGCTGCAGCCTGCTCAGAGTGTCTGCCCCCTTCTCCTTCCCCCCTTCCACAGCTCAGTGATGAGCAGGCTGCTTCACCAGGGACAATGATGGGACTGCTTCGTGACATTGTTTTGCTGCCCATGAGATGCTTTCCGTGAAGTCTTTTTGACAGGTAGAAACTCCTGTGCACTCCAAAGCCTTTCTTTCTGCTTTATTTTTATTATTATTATTATATTATTATTATTATTTTATTTTAAGGAATTCTTGATTTTAACAGGAGGATATTGACTGCTGCAACCAGGAGAAAGGTTACACGGTGTCAATCTCAGATGTGATGTGGAAGGAACTTGCACAGAAAAGACTGCAGGCAAATTAATGCACGCTGTCAATCTAAACTCACTGTTGCCAGGCGTTTATAGCCTGTATCTAAATTATATTAATTTTTGACTGTCCATACTGCCAGCCTGACAGATGACTGGTTCATCTAATTGTTGTGTTTTCTTCTCATTAAAAGATACTTGCAAAAGCACCTCTAAGCAAAATACACAAGCTGCACAAGAAGAAGGGGGTGTTTTTCCAGCCACCTTTGCACTGCACATTTCTGACAGGTTTTTGCTCCACATTCCACATCAATAATGCTGCAGCAACCAAAAGGCCATGTAGGCATTTAATCTCTGAGTGCTTAGGGCACACAGCTACCGGCCCAACACTCTGCAAACATTCTTCAAAATGTGCTTCCACTCCAGGGAGTTGCCATTGGAGACCCCTCAAAGTCTAAGTTAGACTCATTTTAAAATAAAGAGCTATTTGACACTAAATAAAACAAACTCCTAGCTTTATTGAATTACATGCAGTGCTAGAGAAAGAAGAAGAAAAATTATGCCTTTAAACCATATTCTTGTGTCATCTGAGAACAGCTACCAGGAGCAGAACTAAAACTTCTAAGTGATGGCAGGTAAAACACCCTTTGTGCAATTTATAATTTGTACATATCTAAATAAATGCAAATATCATCTTTCTTACTGTACCCCACAGAGCCATATAACACAGGTCAGCAGGGGAGAAGGAGCACCAAGAGACAATGGAGAAAGGGAGCAGAGCTGTGGAATGAAGAGAGTAAGGAACAGACAGATCCTCTCTCATCCAAGGAGACTGAAACAGTGTAAATTATTTTCTCCAGACACAGCTGAAGATGCTTTGTTTGACCTTGCCCTATTCTTTGAGATTGTTCATTTCATTAGACCAATACACAAACACAAAAAGCAATTATTTTTGTGAAACGTGCCTCAAAGAGGGAAATATTATTGACTATAGCTGGTATCCATTCTATACACATTACCAAAGAGCAATTAATCATAGGCAGGCATTGTAAACATTACAGTTATCAACATTTAAAATCCATATAAATGCTTTTCCAGGTAATTAATATAAGGAAAGTATTCCCTCAGTTAAGGAAAGAAAACACCTAAGGAATAGTATGGTAATCTTATGTTCCCTCGAAGGCAAAATTGTAAAGATTTTAGTGGTGACACTGTCTGAGTAATAAATGTAGGCTGCCTGAGATGAACACAGGAGAATACATACATATAAATATAAATATAAATATATAAATATATATAATGAAATTTTAAATAAAAGTTAGATTGTTGCCCTTAGAAAAATAAGGTTTTCTCCATTTTTTGTTCCTTTTGGTACTTTCTGACTGCTGAGTATCATGAAGTTGAAAAAGCAATTAATAGTAAAAAAATTACTGTCATTACATAGCAAATAATATCATACACAATACCTCTGACATTAACTCTTAGATAAAAATCCAGTCCACAAGAGGACCTTCTTGGAAGTGTCATTGTGCAACTGCAAAAAGAGACACACAACCCTTGGTTTTCCTTCTCAGTCCCAGGAGCAGAAATAAAAATAGGAACTCCAGGGGATCAGGGCCAAGAGTGCTCAGAGGGCGAGGAACTGGGTGGCCTTCACCTCTTCCCTCACAATGTCACAGTCATTTGCTCCTGCTGGGATCCTGAGGATATCGCCATTGTAAAATCCTTTAGAAAAAAACCCACTGTGGTTTAGCAGAGGGAAAAGATACTGAGAGTAATGAAGTGAAAGGCCAGTCCTTCCTAGCCATGTAGACATACATGATAATTCATGTGTGGTGTCTCCAGAACACCCAAGAACTCAGCCTTTGCACGTTCTTTGAGAAAGGGAGTGTTCATAAACACATGGCAAACACGCTCCCAGAAAGAAAGGCAGCTGCTAATAAACAAGCACCGAATGAGGTGACAAATAAAGGGATTAGGTGAACTTGTCACTGAATTAGGTGACAAACCCACCGCAGGGGGAAGCAGAGGAAAGATCAAGTTGTAGCCCCACTGCACTGAGGAAGCTGGAATTGCTCCTGGAAGTGCAGCAGTGCAGGTCTGCGCTGGGCAGCCCCAGCAGTGCTCAGAGCTGGTGCCCGAGCTGCAGCAGCAGCTGGAAGAGTTGATTTGAAACTCACTTGAGCATCCTTCCAGCACAGCACTGCAAGAGCACTGACTTCAGACACTATTAAAAAGTACAATAGCATTATACATAAAATAATGATTCATCTACAGCAGGTAGATGGATGTTCTTTAATTACTTTTTCACATCATGCCAGCACTAGGGCAGTGTCAGTAAAATAGAAAACAAACACATTCAGACTTGCACATGAGACATAGTTACTGATAGAGTTCCCATTGCTAGGCATAAAAATAAAAAAAAAAATCCAAAAAAGGGTAGAAGTTTGGATAACTTGGAAGAATAGAGTGAAAGAGACAGATCACAAAACATTGAAAAACACTAATGCAAAGCAAACAGCAAAAACTCCCTTTTAACTCTGAGGATTTAGGAAGACTACACATTATATATTTCATTGTTATTTTCTGCACCATTTTCTAAATTGTTCGGCATGTGCTGGTCTCAGAAACTGCCAGTGTGTTGGAATAGGGGAGTTTCCACCAAGGGATTCCATAAAGGAAGTGCTAATGGTGCCAGGAATGAACACCAGAGTTGCTCAGTGAGAGAATTCCTGATACAAAGCAAGCCCATGGGTGCTGCTTGTGAGCACAGTTCTCCTGTTGTGCAGTGATACACTCAACAGCCCCCCCCCTTTTACTGAACTGTTTTTATAGTCTTTAAAGGCCTGACTATGACTTTCCATCTTTTCAGCAGTGCTTTTTCTTTATTGCTTGCATGAGTTGTTCCATTTCATTATCCAGTGGCACAGTAGATCTTCCTTGTTTTGACAGGGACTCTTCTGTTACAATTACCTGCTGTCGTTGTGGTTCAAGTGAAGGTGCTGCCAGCTGGACAGAGCTGTAAAGCAACATGAGTGAATTTCCCAGTGTTAAAGATTTTTTTGAAAATCCAGAAATCAATTAGCCACTGCTATATTTAGAAGCCTGCTTGTATTGTAACCAGATACTGCCAGCCAGAGGTTGGAATGCTTTGAGCCTCAACGCCTCCCAAACTTCAGAGATGCTTGACTCTTGCATATGACATTTAAAAACTCTTCCTCTCATCTGGAAAATGTTTAGCATGCAGGAACATGTGACACTTTGCCACAAAACTACATGGGAATAAACTGCACTAAATCTTTTAAGAAGGATGTTCTACACAAGGGAAAACACCAAATTCATGGCAGGCAGCAGAACTGGCAGAAGGTCTGTTCACCTGATGGGCTCAGCACCTCTTGTCTCAGCTAATCAGAGTAGGAACAGACTCTAGGGATTACCAGCATTGCAGGTCTGCAGGTCAAAAGCATGGAAAGGAAAGGAAGAGGAGGTGGGATATGGCAATGTGGGCTCCTACAGGTCACCTGCTCCTCCACCAGTGGAAATTCCTCATCCCCTGTGCACTCTCCTGGAGGGACACTGCCTCAGGACATACATGACACCTATCTTCTCTTTCAAGGTTTGCTCACACACTGGAATCACAAAAGAAAAAATTAATGCAGCCCCATTTTAAGAAATGAACAAACACAGCACAATATTTCAAAGCCACTTTTCTAAAAGATGACTAAAAGATATTTAGAGGCCATGACAACTCCAAAGCCTTCTACCATTAAACCAGAATTTGCAACAAATCATGCACCTTCAGCAACAGATGAGTACAGGAGGCTGAAGCCACACATGAGAGGCCATAATCCTACATGTGGGAGAGCAGCCTTGAAGAAAAAGAGGAATTTCAACTCTAATGTGGTAACTGAAGCTAATCAAAATCTGCTACAATTATCTCAGTTAGTGCTTTTTGCCAAATGAACCTCAATTATATAAATTATCTTTATTTGCCTCAATAAGACATAAGAATGCTTTTTGACATTTTTGCAACTAGTTTCTATTGAGCCACTACATAAAAAAAAAATCATTACTATCTGAAAAATGAAAATTAACCTAACTTACTAGTTCCCTCTAAAAGTTCATGTGTAAGCCATAATTACAATATTCTTTCCTTTTTGCAGAATATACTAGGAAATATTTTCCTTCTCCAAAGCAGCTTTGGTTTCATGGAAACCTGGAGAGATTTCTGTAATTTTCCAACTATTACAGTCCCCAAACACTTTACTGTTGAACACAATTATTAGATCCACCAGTTTTGTCTTTCATCTGTGTGTTCCTAACAGATGAGCTGGTTTTGTGCCCCATCATGAGCTTACAAATTAAACTCCTACATGCTCTCCTGCTTCCTAATTTGGTGCTTTGGGACAGCACTGCTGTTAGCTCTCTGAAGAACAAAACCATTATTCAGATGAGCTACAGCAAGTCGCCTTCAAACAGTAAACTGCAACTCACAAAACAAAATTGGATTGCACTCGGTATTAGCTTCAACATTCAGCTGAACACAATACAAGCTTTAGAACATTCAGTTTAACAATACATGGAAGAAACTCTTGCCAGAGAAGAAAAGTGAAATTTCCAGCAGAAGCCTGGGGTAACCTTGTGTTCATGAAAATGGTTTTGATGGGTCTTTTACATTCAGGTTCATCCCTTGCAGGCAGTGATGTGGGCAAGTGAATATGGGCAACTGTACTTGGGAGCAGCCTATAATTGTCACTTCATACAGCATAAATAATTGCTTAGGCAGCAAAAAAAATTACAGTGAACTGTGTTTTCCCTAGACTTTCAACTGGACTATTAGGTTTTTTTCAACCTAGAGAGACATACTGCAAACTCTCATTGGAGTGTGATCTAGTAATGAGGTATAAGAATAAGGAGACAAGTTAATCTATAACTCCTAGAGGCAATTAGGGTACCTAAAAATGCCAACTGCCAGGATGCTTCCAGTGGTGTTCCAGTGATGCTCAGTAAATAGAAAATTCAGAGATAGCAAGAGCCAGGTCTTTACAAGCCCCTGTATGCTCCAGGCCCAAAGCCACCAGCCATTGTAGGGGAAAATCCAGTGATAATGGTGTCCTTGGTTACATGAGAACAGGAGTATGCAGAGCCAGGCTGAATCTTGCTCTTTCCCTAGCTCTGCACTTTTGTTATGTGTGGTCAGTAACTGGTCAGAAATATTTGGCTCCATTTTCTAAAATTTGCGTGACTGCTAAAAGCAATAATTATTGACACTGCAGCACCTGCTGTGCTTCCAGGGGTGTTTGTGTGCCATGAGGAGGGAAGCTGTGCTGGAAAAGGTTTGGGCCTCCAATTTCTTTCCAGAGATAAGATCAGACATGCAACAGTCCAGCCTGGCTCTACAGACTCAGAGACAGAAGTAAATTCGATGTCCTGGTGGTGAGGTTCAGAGATTAAACAAAGGACCCAAATACAAAGAGCAGCCAGGATGGCAATGTGATGTTAGCTGAATAAAGCCTCCATTTCTTCAACTAAGAATTGTTTTCCTTTCAGGAGAGACCTGGGATTCACAAACCTGAGCACCCAAGCTCAGGTCCTGCTTGAGACTAAGTGGAGAAGAACCTTCCCCCTGCTGATGAACAAACTCATCTGTCCTGTGTCCTACTAGGATGGCTTCTGGACAAATCCCAAGGCAGGGGGCAGAACAACACTAGGCTGCTGAAAGAAGTACAGTAATGAAGAAAACAAAAAAATACCACAAACAAACAGAAAACCCCACCCCCCATCCCCAAAAACCACCCACCAAAAGAAAACAACCACCAACAAAAAACCACCAAAAACTAAACAACAACAACACCAAAATTAAAACAAAAATAAAACAAAAACCCCAAACAAACAAACAAATGCAACAAAAAAACCCCAAACAACCAACCTAGCATTTGTTAAAAAACTCCAGAGCTAAACACTGGAACTTTGATTATAGAAAGTTAAAATCTTTCTGTTTCAAATGCTTCTTAGGAAGAACACAGGGAACTACATGGAGGTTTTCATAAACCAAACAGTTCTGCATTTATGAGGGCTTATGATGCGGCAATGCCATTTTAGTAATAATAATAGTCATGATTATAATTTTAGTTTTGTAAAAATTATCTCTTAATATGATTTGTAACTCAGCAAAGAAGCCTCTTGTCTAGACTGCAATTTAATTTTTCAAAAGAAATTACCAACTGTGTTAGAATTTGAATCAGTTGCTATTGAAATATACACAGTGCTTTAAGCACATAACTTTTCACAGAATTTCATTTCATACGTGTATATATGGCCTAGGGAGGAAAAAAAGTCAGTTTTGTCTCTTTGGACTGGTAGGTGATGGGTATGGCTCTCTGCACTCTCATCCAGGTGAAATCAGGTAATAAAATTATTGTACCATAATGGGTCTGGCTACCTGTGGTAGGGTTACCCTCCTGTCTCCCTGCTGTCCTCCCTGTGTCTGCCCTCCCACCTCTCCTCTCTGTGAATCATATATTTAGGAATTATTATTAAAATCCACACTGGCTGCACAACCTTCATGGATGTCAACAAACCCAAAGAAAAAAAAAAATCCCCACACATAAAAACTATAAAAACCAAGATAACATCATCACAACACAAAACAGGCAATTTACACAAAAACCACCCCTTGTCCTTTCACCACAATTAGAACGGAAGTTCCCTACGATCTTTCTACTCTCTAACATCACTCAGCCCATGTTTTGCCCATTATCTCTTCCAACTACCATCCTTATTTCAAAATCCTCATGATCCTGGGTTTCCAAAAAGGCTATGGGGGGTTGACCCTGACCTCTCTGGATGCCAGAGAGCCACCAAAGCCACTCTGTCACTCCCCTCCTCAGCTGGAAAGGCAGAGAAAATACAGTGAAAGGTTCAGGAGTTAAGGACAAGGAGAAATCACTCACCAAAAGCCATCACAGGCAAAACAGACTCAGCTTGGGGATATTAATTGAATTTATTAGTAGCAAAATCAGAGCAGGATGATGAGAAGATAAATTGTAAAAAACAACTTCCTCCCACCCCTCCCTCCTTCTCAGCTCTCTGTCCTCCCCCCAGTGGCACAGGGAGATGGGGAATTGGGTTTACAGTCAGTCCATCACACGTTGTTCCTGCCAGTGCTCAGGGAGAGGAGTCCTTCCCCTGCTCCAGGGTGGGATCCCTCCCACAGGACACAGCTCTCCATGAACCTCTGCAATGAGAGTCCATCCCACAGGCAGCAGTTCTCCATAAATTGCTTCCCTATGGGTTATTCTTCCATGGGTCAGTCCTTCAGGCACAGCCTGCTCCAGTGTGGGTCCCCCACAAGGTCACAAGTCCTGCCAGGATCCTGCTCCAGGGTGGGCTCCTCTCTCCACAGCGCTGCAGCTCCCTGCCAGGACCCTGCTCCAGCACAGGGCTCCCAGGGGTTCACAGCCTCCTCTCAGCATCCCCGTGCTCCATTTTGGGTCTCCTCCAGGGCTGCAGGTGGATCTCTGTCCCCCTGTGCCCTCCCTGGGCTGCAGGGGCACAGCCATCCCCCCATGGGCTCACCAGGGGCTGCGGGGGAATCTCAGCTCCAGGGCTGGAGCAGCTCCTGCCCCTCGCTCTGCTCTGCCCTTGGTGTCTGCAGGGCTGCTCCTCTCTCAGATCCTCACCCTGCTCTTCCCTGGCTGCAATCACATCTGCACAGTAACTTTTTATTTCTTGAATTTGTTATCCCAGAGGTGTTACCACCTTTTCTAACTGGCCCAGCCCTGGCCAGCAGCAGATCCATCCTGGAGCTGTCAGGGATTGGCTCTGCTGCACATGGGGGAAGCTCCCAGAAGCTTCTCACAGAAGCCACCCCTGTAGCCCCCCTGCTACCAAAACCTGGCCACACAAACCCAGTACAGTGCCCAACCAAGTTAACAATGACATCTCAAAACAATGTCATGAAACACAGCACTGTTAATTCATTGTTCTGGAAGGCACAAGATATTTGGGAAGGAGCATTCACACAGTGACTGATGTCCATAGATGTACATCTCCTTGCCCTGGTTTAAACTCTTCCACCCTCAGTTCCAGGAGACCCCTTTGTCCCCATCTCTGAATTAAGAAATTGTTATATTTGATGCACCTTTCTTCCTCCCCACCTCTTTCTCTGTGTAGTTATCAGCTTCTATTTGCTGTAAATCCATTTCTTATTTCTGGGATGAGCATTGTGAGGTTAAAGCATTCTTTTTTAATTTCAAGCCCTGGGAAGAGTTAACACCTCTAGACTGGATGAAGCCAGGCAAATGGGTTTGAGGTTTTTTTCCTCACTCTGCTGTTTTTCCCTTATGGAATAATATTTCCCCCATTGTTACATCTCCCACGTAATTTTCCTTTACTGCCCTCTTCTGATTTAGTACTTGGATATTAGGCAGGGTAATAGTGAATAGATAACCTGCAAGTTGTCCAATATTGTAAATATATTGTAAATACTACTGGCACTCACCTCACTGTGCCCATTAGCAATGCTCACCATTGTATCTCCAATGATAGCATACACATAAAACACCAACAAGGCTGCAAGACAAAAGAATCCCATAGTAGAGTGGATAAATCAGAAAAATTTAAACAACATAAATTTAAGGAGCTTCCATACCTTCTACAGAGCTCCATTACTGCCAGCAATACATTTTGAGATGATGTCATAACACATACATCACAAATATCCAGATAAGCAAGGCTTGTAGCAATCTTCCTCCCAAACAGCCAGCCAGCATGGATATTTGAATATCTTTTTGACAGTACTTGGGCTGGAGGAAAAAACAACTTTTTTTTCCAGCCCCATCAAAAAGCAATTGACTTTTAAGCACAGAGTTTCATCCTTGGCTGTTTATTTAGGGGACTTTATTGGGTTTAATGTTTTGCCATTTCACATTGATACAAACAACTTATTCTATGTATATTTCAATTTTTTTTCTTTGCTGATTATGAAATTAAATAGCCTGGTATGGAATTTGAAATTACATGCTTTTATTTCTGTGTAAACAGCATCTCCCAATAAAATAACCTGTAATACAGTTATGGAAGGAAATTATTTTAGAAATTACAATTCTCAGTTGAATTTGTCTGCTTCCTTTATAGACTGAGTTACCAAATCTTTATAGACAAATATTAGTCTTTACTACATTTTGCTTTTGGAGTATTGTGTAGACTCCTAGGAGCCTAAACTGAGGTGTCTTCATCAATCATTGGACTTCAAGAATCTCACTGAAAGCCATTAACTGTGTCCCCAGTTCAGAAATGCTGCTGCTGGTCATTCCCAAGCTGCGGAGAAGCTCCATCTCCACTTGCAGGAAATATTTGCTGAGCTGGTGTCTCAGAAAACAACACACCTGACACAGGAACAGCAGGCAGGTTGTCTGGAGCCCTCAGTGCCCAGTTTCACAACTTTGTCTCAGTTTAGAGCTGCAGAGTCCCAAGAGCACTTCAGGCCAGGGGTTTCTTGAGAGCACAGCAAGTTGGAG
The DNA here is from genome assembly GCA_013400435.1 of Pycnonotus jocosus. Taxonomy (NCBI): domain Eukaryota; kingdom Metazoa; phylum Chordata; class Aves; order Passeriformes; family Pycnonotidae; genus Pycnonotus; species Pycnonotus jocosus. Next base: position 102,176 of record VWYP01019157.1, read on the forward strand.
CCATGCCTTGGTTTGGATCACAAGAGCCAGGCTGAATGAAGGCTAACCCACCCAGAAACAGGGAACTCAGGGCCTGGCTCTTGGGAATTCTTATCAAACCAGCTGGATTTCTGGGAGGGGATTGTCTGAAGCCAACCCAGACAGACAAACAGGAGAGCCTTCTCTAGTCTGCCAGACAATCTTTAAAGCAGCTGCTTTAACCTTGCTGAACCAGATCTAATCAGAGCAGGTGAGACTCATCTTCTAATCACTCAGTCATTAAAAAAAAAAAAAA
>VWYP01019157.1:102492-120961 GCA_013400435.1 Pycnonotus jocosus
AAAAAAGCCTTTGTGGCACCGTATGAGAAACTCTTGTGAGTGCAGAGGACAGGCAAAGGGGCACTGAGCAGCACATGCAGGTGACCCTAAAGAAGCTGAAAGGTCCTTACTACACCCTGACAATCTGGTGACTGCCTGATCATCGTGGGCTGTGACCTCTTGCTGGTGGCACCTGGCCCTGGCACTGCCAGGCAGCTGCACTGAGCCACAGGTAGGGATGTAATTGCACACACCCCGCTGCCACCCTGAAAAAAACTCCTACACTGTGGGCTGGAGTGTTTCCAGAGCCCCAGGCAGTGTCTCACTGACAATACTTTTCGTGTTTAGAAACCACTCTCCCTTAATAGTCAAGTTAAGGTTCTGTGTATTATTCTTACAGCTTTCACTCTCTGACTTTTTAATGGCTCGGCTATTAAAACCAATGGAGTTTAAATGCAACAAAGGTAGAGCTTAAAAAAGAATCTCCAAAGCCTTACTGTTGGTAGGTGGTAATGGCTGAGTTAAAGGGGGTGGTATTTCTGGGAAAAGATTGCTTAAAGGGAAATTAGGAAATTCTGGAAACCTGAGCTGTCCATTAAAGAGAAGGTCCTGGCAGAGGGAGTGAAGTGTGACAAGACAGACACTGGCTGAGTGAGGTTCATGCAGGCTGTGGGATAAACTGAACAGAGAGAGAAGGGATTGTAGAGAGGTATGAGGAAAAAAAAAAAAGTAAGAAATTAGGTAAAAATCAGAATGAGGCACATAGACAAACATGGGAATATTCTCTAGAAAGGGTTTCAAAGTTCAAAGGTGTACCTTTGGTTAGGATTGATATGGACAGAGTATCACAGACACCAGGATTAAGAGAAAAAATCTTTTTTATTTACAGGCAAAACTAAAGAACAGAACTATGCATTTTTGGACCAAAGAGAGGACAAAGGGAGCTTAGGAGTACTAAAACCTGAAATTATTTCTGAGGAAGTGTAAGTACTGGTTTTAAATACAGAAATAAGAAAAGGCTGGGTATAACTATAAGCCTCGTTTCCATAACAGGAGACCAAGCTCTCAGAGCAGAATCCCTTCATATTTAAGGAGCTCAGCTGTGAAAATCCCAAACTAAGGATTCACCAGTTTATGTCCAGTCAACTTCAGGCCTCTAGAGCAAGAGCTGTAACATGCCATAGGGGATGAAGGTGTTTCTAAATAAACTTTACCATCTGAGGAGGTGTGGAATGACACTTTTATGGCTCCACAAATGCTGTGGAAATACTAACTGGTGTTTTGGCAGAGTGTACTCACGGAGTGCAATTCACTCTGTAGAGCAGCAAATGGCTAAGCAGACACATACCCATGTCTTCTCCTCTGCCTAACACCTCTTTCTTTCTTCATCCTGGTGGAGTCTGAGCAAACTCCACTGCCTTTGGAGCACAGCAGTGGAGCATGATCAGCTCTGGCAGGAGAGCAAAGGGGTCCCAGTTCAGCTGCCGTGGTGCAGCTGTCAGCTGAGTGCTCCTGACTGGGAAGCTGTAACACTGGCACATCCTCAGCAGAGCTCTCTACATACTGAGTTATACAGTAGAAGATAGGAACCAGTTGTTTTTCAGGAGAAATATATATATATATATATATATGGACTGAAGAGCTACAGCAAGCTACTTAAATGCAACTCTTTAAGTGCTAATTGAGCAATGTTTTAAAAACAAACTCTTCCTCATTACGAGAAAAATGAAAACTCTTCAAGGTTCTGCTGAAATTAGTTCTTTCATGAAGGCAAGGTGACTTTTAATAAGGTGTTTAAGTAAGAGCAGGATGGGATGGAAAGGCTTCTGTATCACCTGTGTCAGGAAACTCTTGGTTATTTATACTCAGTTACACTCAGCTGGAGGCAGCCCCAGCCCAACAGGGGTTCACAGCTTGGCTGCCAGGGCAGTCACTTCTGCCACTAACCTGAGGTGCTGCTGAGTTTTACGTGACCAAAAGGACTCAGGTCACCACACAGGTCCCTTTAGTTATGTATTCTGCCTGCCCAGCACCCATGACATGTGAATCTCTTTCCAAAGGGAATATATATGCTAAAAAATCACATCTGTGCCGCTTAATTTCTGCCTCCATTCCAATTACATCAGAAAGTGAAAGCTGTCTTCTAGGAGATGTATGGCCTTTATTTCACATTGCATCGAGCCCATCAAAATTTAAGATCAATTGACAAGACACAGCTCCATGAGACTTTTCAGTTTGTGAACATCCACGCTGTTAGGGGAATGGAAAAGACACAAACTCAGCGGTACAAAAGGATGAGATAATGAGCTGGGACACACCTGAGGCACATTCTGTTGTTCTCTTCTGCAGGATGGAAAACCCATCCACTGAAGCAGACAGGAAGAAAACAAAGATGGAGACAGGAGTCTTCAGTGGCTCTGTGGAGTAACCTGCTATTCTACAAATGATTGTTTATTTTAAATGGAAATAGTTCTGACCTCCAGTTTGCTCAGATAGCTACAGCCGGGGTCATGGTGCAACAGCAAAATTACTTTGTTCTGATCTTTGTTCTGATGTTCATAAGACAGTTTAGGATTTCTGGTTATTAATAAATTGGTCTTAGCTGCATTTCCTTTCTTTCATGAAGTAGTTCAGTGAAGCAGATTTACCTTGGCGTAAGAGATGGGCAGATGGCAGGGCTATATAGGTCATGTGCTCCTCAATGCTGATAAAGGAGCTGCTCTGTGCCTATACACTGACTGTCTCCTGCTGACTGGGACTGAAAATTACCAGAAAAGCATTCCTTATAAACAGAAATACCTGAATCTAAGTATAAACATACTGCCTAAACTAATTGTTATGGTCAATTTTATATACTCCCTGTGAAAATAAACTCCCTGATTAAAAAGAATGAAGTATCTGACTATCCCAAATATGAAAGTGGCACAATCTGCTGTTTTTTCTATTGTTCATATTGATTCTTCTAATTAGCACCTTTGACTTCCAGATGGGTAGACTCAATGACACCAGCTCATCTAGGATCATGTCAGCAGGTGTTGACAGTCCCTGGTGCTTCAGATGAGGAAGACAAAATCCATTTTTTTAAGCAAAGATGAAATAGCCACTTCATTTCCTTACTTTAAGGTTTGTTTTTACTATCTTTTCTCTTCAGTTCTATGCATTGTGTAGTGTGTTCTAATTGAGGACATAAATATCTTTTACATTCCTCCATCTGGTTCTACTCCTGGCCTCAGAAGGATAATACACTATTGCATCCATTGCTACCTATTACCTTTATCTTTTCTGTTTGATATTTGGATTGTTTGAACATATTTTTTGCTCTTGTATTACAATTAAAAACATAATAACGTAAAATATCTTCCCTTAACTTTTTTAATGTGCATTCTACAGCTACATATTCACTTCTTATCTAGATAATCCTAATATGGAAATCCTTTATATGGAAATTTTTTCACGTCATTCCTCCCAGTTGCTTCTAAACTCTCCTGCCACTTATTCTTTTCACGTGACACCTAGAATTGAAAGGTTCCAAATAAACAAACCACAGATTTATTGCACATAAATCCATAAATTCTTCCATGCCACTCCTGGGTTTGCACTGACATTTGCACTCAAATTTTTTTCTTTTTACTGGTTGCCATTAACTTTGACCTCTGACAGCAGTTCAGGTAATTCTTCCAAAATGCAATACCCACATTAATTTTCATCTGATGCCCAGTGACCTAGCTTAGCTGTCTCTACAGTGCTCTTTGGTCTTTTCTTGTTTTAATTATCCCAGACAATTTTGTCATATTGCAAACATTGCCACCTCACTGATCATTCTTTTACAGATTGCAAATTACATTAATCACCAAGTACTGGTACTCAGCCTCAGGCCATTCTGCCACTTCTTCTGACATTTCTGTATCTGTCTCTCCATGTTTCTATAACAACTCTCTCTTCTTCCACTAACAAGTAGCTTTTTTCATAGGTTTCTACAAAGAAATTTTCCGAAATTAAATATTTATTGTTATTATTATTAATTTCTGTAGAAAATCTTGCATTTTTCTTGATGGAAAAATGTTTGTTCCTACAACATTACATCCTCTTATGTACCTTGTACCTATTCATAATTGTTTAATCCAATTTACCCAGCAGTTAAGCAAAGCTCACAAGGGCTGTAATCACAAGATTGTCCAGAGTGCTTACAATCTGTTCAGCTGTCTAATACCTTTGCAGTGTCTCTCATTTCCCATCTGAGCTGTAGCTCCCTGGATTAAAAGCCAGCCCGGTGATGCAGGCACAAGGCTCAGAGTTAACACTGGATTCTTGCTCCGGCTCTGCCAGCTACTGGCAGTGAAACCTTCAGGAAGTTTCCCAACCTTTCCACATCTCTCTCCTTTCTCCAGTGCAGGTGGTGCTCAGCATCACAGATTTGGCAGGTCTCTGTTTGTCTCAGTGCTGATTCCTGGGGGTTTCTTTGATGCCTCCATCAGAGCATCACAAACCAGGGTATGTGAGCACAGGGCAAGCAGCATCTTGCTCCCCTGCACATCCCTGAATACTCTGACAGCTCTCCAAGGATTTCTTTTCTGGGTGCAACAGGGAGCAGAGGCAGAGCTTCAAACCACCCTCCCCCATCAGCAGACACATCTGGAAAAGCTGTGCTTTAATTTTTTATGAAGCCTGATTATTAACGTTTTGTAAAATGCTTGGAGAGCCTTGGTAGGAAAATTTTACCACCTGCTAAGTATTAGCCTTCTATAAATATTTCCAAGCAGGGCACAGTTGCCAAATGTTTGGGTTCAACTTTAACCATTGTAATGCTGGGCTGGAGGGATATTTTCATGAGAAACCGAGTATTCTTGCTGTAAAACAAATGTTTTACACCACTCATTTTTCTGGTTTCTATCTCAATAGCCCCCACTGTTTCCTGTCCATTGAATGGTCCTTGTAATCCTGTAATCACATATACAATGTTTTTTGTCAAATGTGTATCTTCCTCCTCAAATCTATTAAAGCACTGAAATGCTGCAGACATTAGTTTCAAGGTCTTGACATATTTAACATAATTAAAGAATCTGAACTGTTGGTTCCAGTATTGTCATTTTAGCACTGCATTGGGTTTTCACTACATGAAGTATTGCACAGTACCCTAACTGCAGAAGGTCTGAGATAAATTACACCACTTGAACTTTTAATATATTTACTCAGGCAGTAGCTTGAAGGAAAGTTCATAGAAGCAAATCTATTAGGTAAATTAGGGTTGTAACTTTTTGGCAGCTTCATTTAAAATATTAGTCAAAATTAGTGAAGCAATTTAGTCCCATTCAATCAAAATTATGCAAGACCAAACTGCAAATAGAAGTCAGAGAGAGCTTTAGAAATGTAGAACAATTACTATTTGAATATGTATGTATTTAAATAAATGCACCACAGAGAGACCAGCCAATGACAGCTGGTTATCCTACAGTGTAGGCTGGCTTTGATCTCCGTGTTCCACGTACTTCTTTCCTTATTTCAGCAGAACTTTTGACTTTCTCTCTGCCAAAGCATCTAAATGGCTGACTTCAGAGCAAACTTTCTTTTCTTTTCTTTTCTTTTCTTTTCTTTTCTTTTCTTTTCTTTTCTCTTTTCCACATGCTGACACTTGAATCAAAAAATATTATTCTGATTTTGTGTTATATTTGTATAAGACACAATTCTTCCTTACCTCTGTACACTGTGTTAAAAACTGATTAGTAAAATTGTTTGATCATTCATGCTGAGTTCCTGGCAACAGCCCGCCATACTGTAAAGATAACTTTTCACTGAGTCTCTCTCCCATAAGTGTATTAGAAAGACAGGAGAAAAAAATGCCATAGAATTCTGTGTGGCAGTAATAATTTCTTCATGTTTATGTCCAGTTTATATGACCTGAAGGTCCACTCTAAAGGCTTGGCATTCAGCAGCAAGAAGAAGCAGCAGCAAAGAAATTACCCAGGGCAGGCTGTATACTGAATTTTGTGGAGGATTCCTTAGTTAGTGTTTCCCCTGCATTATCTCCCCCTTGGAGAAAGGTGTTTTTATGTAGTGGCTGAAAATGAGCCAGGCATGCTTTCAGAGGGCACTTGAATTTAATTATCACCATCCAGAGGGCTGATTCAGGTAAACAGACAACACAAAGTTTTCAGATACTTAAACACACACTTAGCCCTACATATTAGAGGTCCCAAGTTTAAGGAGCAGATTATACATGTGATCTTTCACCATGCAACAGAATCAAACTTCAGTTCTAAATTAGGGGTTTAGAACTGTGTGGGGAAAAGCTTTCTCTGTGCTATTTCTCTTCAAAATGTTTTCCAGAATATTGTGCCTATCTGCTGCAGAATGACAAAGGTGCTTAAAATTGACCTTGAGTCAAAAAAAGAGGAAAAAAGAAGATTTAATTTTTAGTCAAGAACCAAGTTTAATCAATTATTTTAATAAGATTAATTTAAGAGAGTCTCATGAGAAATCTTCTGCTATATTTAGGGCTACCGTGTCATTTGTGTAACATGGAAAATCAAAGAATAAAGAGGAAAAGGTAAAATAAAAAATCAGGCAAATGCATAATCCAGTATCTAAGAAACGGGGCAAACAATGTTACCAGCTTCCTCTTATTTGAAGCGAGAGGTTAAACTTACAAGAAAACAAGAATCAGTTCTTTTGAAAACCTTAACTTTTTATTTCAAATGTAATTTTAATAAAAGCAGGGTATGCTGAGTAACAGCACAGTGGTCTGCTGAGGGTGGCAGCTGCTGAGATCTGTGATGTTTTTGCATTGAAGAAGGAAACTCCCAAGTGTTGAAAATGGAAAACTTTTAATTACTATTAAATTGCCAGCAGTTTTTTGCCTATCCACAGTAAATTATTTCTGTAAACACTTTCAGCATTGGGGAGAACATTTCAGAGAGGAGTGATTAGTTATGAGTGACAACCAGAGACTTCAAAGTGCAAGACCTGAACGTTTTCTGAGCCACAGCAACTGTGAGCTGACAGCAGCAGCTGTAAAGTGGCCAGGGCAGGGAACCACAGCTTTCCAGAGCTTTGGAAAATGCCAAGAGCTGCTGCACAGAGCCAGGTTAAGCCATGGCAGTCAGAGAGAGATCAGACAGGAATTAATCACTCAAACATCTTGGTTCTGCAGGCTTGGAGAATAAAGCCCAGGACCAAAAATATAACTAAGGGTGTAACTTCACTGAAGACTGCAATGGACAGCACAGATATCTGAGGCAATTTGAAATCAGTGAGCTTTGAGGGGAGCAAATGAACACATGCACAGCTTTGTGCTTTCATATACAACTAGGTTAGCATGTGAGAACACTCTCAGAAATTTTGTCATAGCTGCTTTAGTTTATGAGGTTGAACTAAGGCATATCATTTTACAACTGGGATGTGCTGGATGCTTAGGGACCAATAGACATCCATTCTGGTTGTAGCAGTCGTGGCAGAAGCTCCTGTGTTCAGTCAAAAATGAGCTGGATACCTTCAGCAATTTAAATAAAAAGTCCTCATTAATCCATCTCATTTTCTAGAATGGTTTAGGAAATGATCACACGAGGGAGGTTGATGTTATCATTAGTACACCTAGCCTGACAGACAAGAAAGGGTTTAAAGATTCCTTGGAGAGACAAATGTTGCATGCAAATTTGTGCCTGACAGAGCTGCCAGAACCAGCTTTCTAAGCCTGGCGCTTTGCAGAGCAGAGGACACAGCAAAGCACTCCAGAAACAAGTGCCTCTGCCAGTGACAAAGCTCTTGAGAAGCTGAAGGAGTGAGAGGCCTGTGAAAGTAATCACAACAATAAATTTTTCTTCCACCCACTCCAAGAATGACAATGGTGCAAGTTCTCTTACAGTGACGGTGGTGAGGCCCTGGCACAGGCTGCCCAGAGAGTTTGTGTCTGCCCCATCCCTGGAAACGCTCCAGGCCAGGTTGGATGGGACTCTGAGCAACCTGGGAAAGGGAAATGTGCCCCTGACCATGGCAGGGAAGTTGGAATGAGATGATCTTGATGGTCCCTTCCAACCCAAGCCATTCTGTGACTCTGTGATTCTCTTTGAGCTGCATTTGGGTGTCAATAGCTGCCAGCACCACAACTAAAAATGTTCATGCTTTCATTCCCCTCAGAGATAAGTTTTAGCAGAAATTGATTGTCTGCCACAAGGACCTGGGAAATAGTACTTTAAAGAACAATATTCAAGCTACAGAAATATGATTCGCAAGTTAAATGCAAACCTAGGAATGTTTTAGTGGCTGCAGGCACACTCATCCACTTAAAAATTGGGCTGTGGTTCAAGGTCCAGAGTCAGATTTTACATGAATCAAGCAGATTAAAAAAAACCCCAAACCAAACCAAAACAAAAAAACCCCACAGAATACAGACTTCATTTGTCAAACCTGCTCTTACAAACAAGTTTTTTACAAAATGTAATTAAAACTATTTACATACTGTGCCCAGTATATTATTCTGTCTTTACTGATAATCTTTATCAAGCTCAATATGGGGGAGAGGGTGCTCTTAGTGTCAGATGGATGCTTAAAGAGACTGGAGTGGTCATTTTTAAGATGTCATTGAAAAGGTATAAAATGAGCAAACAAAATTCATTTAGGGATTGAAAGTGCTAAGGAAAGAGTATAGGGATTTGTCCTGATCCTAAACAAATTAATTCATCAAGGAAGTGGTAAGACTTGTCATATGATACAGCAAGTACTTGTTCCCAATGCAAAGGAGAAACGAGCTTGCATGTCCTGGCTGGAAAGGAAAATCTACAGTCAGCAGTCCCTTATCCTGCATGTGTACTGAGAGTATTCTCATTTTCCTGGGACAGCATTGCTAGAAAAGATAACAGCTTAGAAAGATGACATCCCAAATTTCAACCCTTATGCTAGGCTTGGCATACCTGACATTTATCAGGGTCCTGTTTAACCATTCTGTTCTGAAATATAAGTTTAGTCATATAACCACAACCTCCATTATCTCCAGCCTCTACAGGCCAGCAGAAAATGTTAAAAGATACACAGGAATGAATGCCCATTCTGATCTGTACCTATCTGTACCTGTTAATAATGGAGTGGTACCATTGTAACATGATTTGTTACTTGCTTACATTTTATTCAACTGGAAACTGAAAACAAGAGTGCCTGCTCTTGAGTGCTTACCAGGAATTCATGTCAAAGTCATAGCAACCAGCGGATACATGGGGAAAAAATATGAGGTGTGGGAAGGTAAAAGGGAAGCATAATCTGGGATACCAGGAGCTGTCACCATTTTGCAAGAAACAACAGTGGGAATGCCTATAATGAAGAGCAATGACTGCAAACAGCAATAAAGTTTTAAGAAATGTCCTGTGGCCAGAGACAAACTTGACACACCAGGTGGACAGATGCAGAGGAGTACGTGACACTTTCTCCAAAGGAGAAGTATCAGCACTGCCATTTCACCTGAGAAATTCTGACAGCCCCAGCAGGTTGAGATGAATTCGTTTCAGGACACGGCACAAGTGGAGCTAACAGACTTGCTGCCATCTGACAGCAAGAATATTGATACTCTGGGAGATATTTCCAATTCCATGAATCAGTGCAGAGTACCTCAGAGACTAATTGAACATGTGCTTGTTCATTAAGTTAGATTAAGTTAGGAACTGAACTTCCTTATTATGTTAATGTTTAATTTCATGATGCAGAGGGAAGTTGCTGAGAACCTTGTCTTTAAGAGGTTCTGGCTTGAACCAGTTGTTAAATACGAGCTACAAATTACACTGCTCTTGTTAGGAGCTCACACTCCAAGTAGACAGATCCCTATCAAACTCCGTGGTGCCTGCTGGGTCCAGAACACGGAAATATTGAGGAGACTTTTTTTTCATTTCTGTGAAAGCCAGACAAGGAAAAACACCTTTCTCATTACTTTTTTAAAAGCTAGTGATCTTCTCCTTTTCTTTTAGGGCATCTATTACTGTATTAACAGAAGAGTTTAAAGCATCCCCCTTTGAAAGATCAAAGGAAAAAGTCTCTATTTTTTTTTTTAAGGGAAACTTGCTGGAGCTCCTTTCTGCCTCCCCAGCATATCCAGAGTGATTATGCCTCAGAAATGTCTCTACCTGTTGACTGTCTGTAAAGGAAGCCCAGACAATTAACTCAGATGGAGACCATTGAGGCCTAAAGTTAATTAGATGATTTGTATACGATTCTTTGTCAGAAACCCACAGGATGAGAAAACAGAATTGACCACTTCTTGTCAAAATCTTGGTTTACCTGACCAGCTGGGCACTGGCTGTATCTGTACACCAGAGGCAAACCAAGTGCCTTTCCCTGTACATGATTCATTCCTGGTGTTTGTGCCCTTCACATCCTTGAGCTGACACCCTTCTGGACAGGCACAGCTACTCTGGGCCACATCTGCTCTCTGATTATCTTCATACTTCCAACTAAAGGCACCTAAGGAAGGACAGCACAACCCCAATCAAGCCTCTTAGTACTGTGAGTCACAGCTTTTCCACTTATGGTAGGATTTACTCACTGATCTGACAATTACTGCAAATAAGTACTTAGCAGGTAGAAGATTTTTAGACAGCATCTCTGTTCTTCTGAAAGGAGAAAACACTTGGCCCTGTCTGGCTCTTGTTTGAAATAATCAATTATTATGACTGAACTCAAGCTTCCAGGCTAAGAGATGTCCTTTATTAACATCTGTAATGACTGAGCACAGGCACAGCCAAAGTCTGTGGGTGTGGAGCACAACACGGACACCACGGCACTGGAAAATCCTCAAAGAGAACTCAAACAGCAAGGGAGTCTGAGGGATCTGAGTGCTGACAGCATGGGAAGGACACCAGTGTGTATTTCTGCTCTGGGCTGGCCTCAGAGATGCTTCTCTGTCCCTGTGCCTCTTACAGGACAGAGGTTTGGGTGGACTGTCAGCAACATGTGTTACTTCTGGCTATTTTCCTCACAGAAGAAATAATTATTCCTAAAGTTTTGTCCTTCTTAAGTTACTGTAAAAAATATAATCCTCAGAACTTAGTTCTGCTAGATTCTTTTGTATTCCTTGTGCTAAGGACATCACCAGCATCAGACAGAGCTTCTAATTAGGAATCATCATGCATAAGATGAGGTTAGAACAGGCATTTGCAGCTCTTTGGAAAGCGTTTACATATTTCCATGATCCTTGGTTTTCCTCTGCTTCTATGATAGCATATTTTACACTGGTGAAGGAGCAGAAATGTTTGACGATGCTGTACCCCTGGAGCTGAGAGAAAATTGAGGACAAGTCTTGTCTCCAGATGAGCACTGATGGCCAAAAAAACCCTGAATCTGAACGTATTAGACTGATGTAAAAACATCGAGCAAAGCATCACTGGGGACCACACTTTACTACAACATAAATGACAATTTGCTCACCTATGTGTCACTCTCCTTTCCTTACATCAAGATCTTTCTCCCACTTCTTCTTACCCTCTGTTATATTCTCCACTGACGTTCCAATAGTGAGAGCAAATAGGGCAGCAATCACAAAAATAGTCTTGTACTTAGCACACAAGTGCCTTTTCCCAAGGGAAAAAAAAAAAAAAGAAAAGCCTTTGTTGGAAGCATTTCTTCCTTCCAGATGAAAAGGCCCTAAGCTACTCACAGAAGTCTCTGCTGAGATTTGGACCATGTGCAGTGCACAGGTGATCATCAAGGGAGAATGGCTCAAATTTCCTCAAAATAAGGGAGAGCCCATAAAGGGAGTGATCAGACAGATGCTATGTACTGGGTTGAGAGAGAGCTGTTATAAAGTCTTTTTCTCTCTCTGCTGTCTCCAAACTTCACTTCCACAACAGCTTTTCGGCTGCAGCCAAGATGTCAGGCTCCCAGCACAATGTGAGTGCTGTGGACACTGCCAGGGATGAGGATGCCCATGGCCAGTCCCCTTGGGGGACTGTCAGAGTGCTGCTGCCAACATAGCCATAGCAAAAAAAGGCATTTTCCCCCCAGTTTTTCCCTCTGACAGACCTGGACAGAATTTCATGGGACATGGTAAACCTTACACCTTTGCCCTCCAGGAGTTTTTTCTCCTGATAAATTTCAAAGATATGTTGCAAATCATCTACAGCTTGGATTCCCACACGTAAAAAGTTTGCAAGAATTTTCTCAATGGTAACTTGGCCAGTCTGAATCACGAAGTCTATACCAACCCTTTCCATTGCAGGTGGTTTTGCTCTTGAAGTATAAAAAAATCTTGAAGTTTGGGTATGAATAATTATGTAGTGCCAGCATAATACCCCAGAAAGGGAAAGCATAAAAGAGAGAAGGAAATGAGAAGTAACTAAATGGTCAGGCAGAGGATATTGACTCTTCTGTGGAGGTATTCTCCATCTAAAAAAAAAAAAAAATGTAAGCTGCAAAAACCAGGAGAAAAAGAAAAAAGCTGAATGACAAAGAGGAAGATGAAATACTTAGTAAATAATTATTTACAGAATTAGTATTCTCTTCTAAAGTTATAAAATGTGGCAAGCTTAGCTTACCCTGAGGCTATAGGATAAGTGGTAAAGCCAAAGCTGTGTCTTAGAAGCCTTCAACTGTAAACCTTGTCAGCTTTTGTATTGCATTACTGCACATTAATAGAATAGTGATCTGGGAAATGCAGTAGGAAAAATTAGGCATCTAAAACCTCCTAAATAGGGTTTGGAAAATAAATTGGTGGCAGAATGAGGACAAAATAGAGGACAAAGTTTGGAATGAAAAACGAAACACAATAAAACTAAGAGGCTGAGAACATGAGAAATGCCCTAATAGGTTCACCTAGCCCTCCTTACCCAAGAGGGAAGACTGAGATCAATAATGTGGCCCTCCTGGGTAAGGATATTGTTTGAATTTCAGGTGAGCTGCCTCTTAGGATTCACCTGAATGTGGAGAAGCCAACTGTATAATTTGTAGTGAAAACTGAATTTTGAAATGAAAACAGAGTGGTGGCAGTAGGAGATGGCTTTGAAAGTGCATGAAAGCCTGGTCACAACCTGCAACCCTTCCACTTCCCCAGCACCTATGGTTGTTGTACCAGGCCTGCTCCATGGCACACCCCTGCCTATTCCATCCAGGGGTTTTTATAATGATGTGCCATCTCTGAAATACTTTAGTTCCTTTTTGAATCTTCTGTTATTATTGGTGTCTACAGCTTCCTGTGGCAGCAAGTTCTCAAAAAGTTTTCTATCCAGTGTGTGTGTGTGTATAATATTTCTTTAAAGTAGGGTCTGCCTTAAACTACCTTCCTACTTACTTGATGATCCCTTAGTTTCAGTAGGGCAGGGTTTGAACAACAATTCTGTTCTCATCTTCATGCTTTTGTAAACCTCAAATACACCTCAGGTGTCTTCTCTGCAAATTGACCAGTCTCAGCCTTTTGCCCTTTCCTTGCAAGGCAGCTGGCTCATCTCTGAGTTGTTTTTGTTGCCATTCTCTCTCAGTTCCTTTGCAAACTCCTTAACCATCCTCCTGGAGATGGGAACGCCTGAAATGTCCCAGCCCTCCAGCTGTGGATGCACCAGCGTTTTCTGTGGAGGCAAAATGACACTTCTGCCTTGTTTTCATGCCTCTCCGGACACACACAGTACTGCCCTAGCTTTTTTTTTTAGTGTCTCTGCACCTCGCAGCAGTGGTTTCAGAAAACTGCCTGGCTGAGTCTGAAGGATCTTTCCAGAGCTGCAACCACCAGTTCCAGCAGGGATGGTGTAGATGAGGATTTCCTCTCAATGAAGTATTCCCTCCCATTTATCTACATCAAAGCTCCTCTAGGCACTTGCTCTGCTTTGTGGGGCCCTTCTGGAGTTTCTATTAGGGTGGCACCTGTGTAGTCAAAAGAGCTTGTACAAAATACTCTTGTACAAAATACAAGAGAGTGAGAAATGCAAGAAAGAAGGAAAGACGTGAAAGGAAAATAAAAAGGTCATTATTTTTCATTTGTTTGTGCTAGTACTTAGCATTTTGATATTGTCCTTATAATGTGATTTTTAATTATTTTTCTCTATATAGGTGCATAACTATAGCATATGGTTGCAAATAAAGAAAGGATTAATGGGATTTTCAATTGATTTTATTACCTGGTTTTAACTCCTCTAAGACATTTTTAATTTTAAAAAGTTTCAATAAAAGCATCCTGGAGACATATCTCTACAGTTCTTATAATTTAATCACATCAATGAGGAAAAGCTGCAGTTGGAGAGAAAAGAAATAAACACCTCCAGTAATGCAATCAAGACACAGCAACATGGTACACAAGAAAGGGGAAAATCAGCAGAACGGCAAGGAATAGCTAAAGAAACTCCATTAAATTAGGGTTTGTAATTTTAAAGTACTCCTCTCTCTTTTGATGTTGTCAGCTATTTTTACCTGGGACTCTTTCACCTTTGGAAGTTGATTTTGAAAGGTAACTTGTGATACTTCTGACAGTATCAGATTGGGTCAGCTTTGGTCATTTAGTTTAATGCCCATCCTCAGTAGTGTTACCATAATTTCTGTTTAATTATGAGTACAGGCTAATTACAAATGAGGAAAGCCACTTTTTCCTTTGACCAAGGCCTGTCTGGTTACTGGCCCTGGGTCAGTGTGAGCTGAGTGTCAGAGGAAGGGAATGTGGTCACCATGTCTCAAGGGCAGTGAAAGAAAATTCCTCATTACAAAGAGGCACCTCTCAGCCTGCTGCCCAAGGAAATGAGGTTTTGCCATGTTCACACTGCATGTAACTTTCCCAGAAACTTTTGAACCTGGCGCTCAATTCCAACAGAATTAATTGGGGGCAAGGTACAGATCCCTGAGATAAGCTCCAACTGCTTTTTGAAGAGAAGTGGCTGCAGAAAAGAGACCTGGTGGTGGCTTCAGTGAAGAAAGGTGGCAGTGAGAGTCCTCTTCTAATTGAGCAATGCAGAATTGACACTGTGAAGGAACTTAAAAACAACTCCACTGGGGAAAAAAATGCAGTTGGAGATTTATCTTCCCAGACAAACATCAGTCACCCGTTCAGACAAGCATTCATGAGAAACCTGTCCTCCTTAATTACAGTGTGGCACAACCTGTGTGCTACACCTGAGCACTGCAGCTGCAGCCTACCCTGCCACATGGTAGATTCTGAGCTAATTTATTTAGAGACTTTTGCAAGAAGTCGTCCAGACCTATTCCAGGTCAACTGATGGCTTTTTAGGGTTCTTTTCACTGACAGTTTTTACAGGGACTGAAAATGTCTGTGCCTGTTCTGATCAAAACATTTTCTCTTTTGATATCAACCAAAACACACTTCTACTGCCCAAAGTATGAACTATTTTCAGCTCATAGAACTTGTACACCTAAACACTCTGGCAGTTTGTCAGAAAACTGGTAGGCCCACAATATCTTCTCTTACAAAATACTAACAGCTCCTACTCCTCTTCAGTGTCATTCTCAAACTTTGTAAGAGGGAGGGAATTAATACCTGGGTTACAGATCAAAGCACCCAGGACCCTGTTATAATTGGAATCTGAGGAACAGGATTTGGTGCTTCCTACATCTGTGGGATAACAGAACGCTGTCAAACCACTGAAATTTCTTGTTCATCAACATCATGTACCTTTTACATCAAACTTTTAAATGAAAACACCATAAAGGCTCTTTGGGTAACTGATAACTACTCTTCCAAAACCAACTTTTGAACGATTTACCTGCCCTGTGGTTCACACTAACAGACTGTACGTGCAAATCCTGAGGAAACCTCAGGAAAATAAAACTTGAAAACCCCACAAAATTGTAAGAGATGAGTTTTCTAGTGCCCAAGCCCACACTCAGCTACTCCTTAGCAGTTTTGGAATGCAATAGTGTTTAACTTAAACATACACAACCTTAACCAGCCCGTCCAGGATCTGGCAGACAGGCAGCTCAAACACGTGCAGTGCTTTGGGGGAGGCTATCAGGAGCTGTAGTGCATTTCCTCATGTGAACACTCACCCAGAAGAACAATGTCCTTCTCTTGCTCTTTCCTGACCAAAAAGTCCCTCTCCCAGCTCTGAAATCTGTTTTCAGACCATTACCTTGCCAGTAAATAATTTCAAGCCTTAAGTGCAAAGTTTCTTCTACTCATACGTCAAACATTATGGTTACATACTTTTTGATGAGACGTTAGATGTATGTATTTCAGAATTATTAATTTAATCCCAGAATCTATAAGGATCCATACTGGATACATGGATGAAAATCAAGAATGCTTGCTTATAAAAGGGAATGACTACTTTTGAATTTGTGGCTGGAATTTCTGATCACAAACATACCTGTAAATGCTTTGCTTGGACTATCATGCCACTGGGTCCTGGCTGCTGGCAGACTAATGCTCATATTTTCCTGAGCCCATTCTATCTGAAACAGAGTTACAGCACAGTTCTCAATTGTTCCAGTAACTGCTGATGCAGTGGTATCCTTGCTGCATTTGCTGGCTCACTCTGCAACTTTTTATGATCCAGATCTACACACAAATCCTGCTTCAGACAGATTCTTCTCATGCAAACGAAACGGGAGGCAGCACCCATGCTCACTCTCCCCCTGTACTGAGTGTGGACAAGTGACAGGTCTGACAGATCCACCTTGCTTCTTGTGAGCCTAGCGAACGCTATGGCTGCTCTAACAAGTGCATGATTTGCTCAAGGATGGGAAAAACAAACAAACAAACAAACAAACAACAAACTCCTCCCTCCCCCCCCCCCCCCACAAAANAGTCCATTAGATAAAAAAGCAGCCACTACCCTCCTTCCTGGAAGGTAGGTAGCAGGACCCCTCAAGTAGGCTAGATGCCCACAGGCACTCCCTGGATGCCAGGGAATGGACCATCTCTCTTCAGCAAAAAAACATTTTTGTTCAGCATCTTTCAAGAGACTTCCTTCCCAAGACTACAACTAACCACCAACCTGTGCCCCAGGATCTTGTCTTTTAGGAGAAAGCCACATTTATGTGCTGCCTACTCCCAAAACCAACCCAAGTGTCCTCTGAAGTTCTTGAAGCGTTTGCTCTATTACAGTATTTTGGCACAAGTGCCCCCATATGTTATGCCTGGTAAACTTTTATTTAATTTAAGCTGCCATACCTGGGCAATGTAGCCTGGTGTGACACCAAGCACTCAGCATCCAGAGGAAGGCAATACCTCCATCAGGTGATGCTGCTGAGGCAACCAAAGCATTTGCCCCAGCTCAGGAAGAGATCCATCACCAGCAATTTTCTTCCTTATGCACTTTTTAATTGTTTTTTTATGTTAACTTCTCACGATGGCTTTGCAAATGATTTCAGCTCAAAGCATAGGTGAAAACTCACCCATATTCTAAAAATTCTTACTGAGTGACCTGTGTGGGACTCAGCCTTGTGGGCCTCCAAAAGGAAAAAGTGGGTGTCCATGTTTAGCTGTGTAAAATTTAGAGAACAGTTTAAATATATCAGCATTTTGTTTGCAGTCCAAAGAGCAGATGGTGGTCTAAATATTTTTTTTAAAGGTTTGTATGGGATGAAGCACAGACCCACAGGAATGTCTCTCACCCTGTAAGACTGTGCAGTAATGTACTTATTAGACATAATTAATTAGATGTAATTATTTTCACTGTTTTTCTTGAATTTTTTTTTTCCTTTTAAATTTGTCTGGAGACAGGAACAAGGTAAAGTCAGCTCTACGTTTTAAAGCCAACCTTTAAACCATTTCATCAGGAGATTCTGGTCTGACAGTTTTTTTCTCTTTCTGGGGATCAATTCCATAATTCAACTCTGTTAATGAGTTTTAAGAAGTTGCACGTGTGCTAAAGTACCTGGACAGAAATAAACTTTTTGTACACTGCAAGAGTTCCTGACTAATTCCTCCAAGTGACCTTTGCTTTCTTACACAAAGCAGCCAAGTTTTCAAAAACTTGGAAAAGTACACACGTGCGACACGCTAAAAACCACGGAACAATGAATCAGGTAAGCGCTCGGGTGTTTTAAAAACCCACCCGATGTCTCGCACATTGTTTTCACGCGGCTGTTGTGAGAAGCCACAGCCGCCGGTTACTCGCACAGCTGGAAGAGCGTCTGAAGGCGCATCCCAAAGGGTGAATTCATTACTTTTAGGGATAAAGAGCGGTTTTCCCAGTAACAAAGACGGTTCAGATCCTGCTGCAGAGAGTACTCGTATCCTGTTGGAATACACAGAATGGAAAATAAAGCACTGGACAAAGCCGTACAAGTCCGGTTCGCACAGAGGTTCTTTATTGCCACAGCCCGGTTCATGTGAACGCTTGGGCGGGGCGGCACCGCCGCTCACCCACCTGCGCGGCGGGACCCCCTCGTGCCTGCCCCGGGCGCTCCAGCCGCGGGGGCGATGGGGGCGATGAGTGACAGGGACGATAATGGCGATAAGGGCCGCGAGAGCGATAAGAGCGAGCGGCACCCGCGCCCCGACCCCCCTCACCGCGCCATGACGTCACACCCCTCCCCGCGCCATGACGTAACCGCGCCCCGCGCCTGCGCGAGTCCCCAC
>VWYP01019158.1:0-24838 GCA_013400435.1 Pycnonotus jocosus
CATCTTTTTCTCTCATACTCCTTCGTGCTTGTGTGTCATTTAACAATAGGTGCAAGCACAGGTGTGCATAAGTAACTGATCCAAGATTAAATCTGAAATGAGATGATGAATGTTTTCAGCTGCTGTGTGGCTGGCCATGCACAAATGGAAACTCAGGGCTGGCAAGTTGGTAGCTGTTCCTGCAGTTTTCTTTCAAGAAGGACATATTTCTATAGACATTCTGGGAGGAGGGAGCTCCATGAGCTGCATAGCTTGGCTGGTAGCTTGTTTCTTTGTTGTGCTTCCCAGGTTGTGCCATGCCTTGTCTCATATTCTTGGGTGCTGTGTGATGTTGTGTAATGCTGATTTTTCTCAATGTGGAGAGGGGGGATATGGGTGAAAATGAGGGAATTGAATTAAGTTAGAGCTATGTAACTTGTGATGAGTTATGGTCAAGGTGTTGCCCTTAGTACATTTAAAGTGAGATAACCACAATTAGGCAGCGATTGCTCTGATAAACAAAGGCCAGAGTTCAAGGTCTCAAGTGAAATCCTGCTAATTTTCATCCTGAAAACTCCTTTTTTCCTCTCACTGTGGTGATACTGTGTGGTTTTGGTTTGTTTTTAACACATTAGAAAAAGGTGCAGTTATTATTGCTGTCTTAGTGCTTAATTTTTATTTAGTATATTAAATCTAAATTTCAAGATATAAATTCTTGTGATTTCATTTTCTCTCCCAAGTGGCTTTTGTTATAATTTGTGACTGGTCTGCAATTCTTGGATTCTTAAGCTTATGATTTTTAATTCAGATTTTTTTATACTCAGATGATGCTTTCCCAGCACCAACTGTGAGTAAAACAGTTTAGAAACTTCAATACAGTTTCCTAGTTTTCAGTGCATAGGTGATATAGACATACCAAAAAATAACAAATAATTATAATGATACTTGGACTAACAACCATGAAGAAAGACGAGCATGCTTCTCAAGATTAAGAAGGAAGTCACCAAAAAAGAAAATATTTGCCCAAATACTTAACAGAAGCAAATTATTTTGAAGCATTTAAATCCCTTCTGAAAGACAGAAGTTATGCTTGCAATATATTTTGTTACTTTTGTTTCATTCACAAGGTCAAATGGTAGTAGCACAAACTA
Organism: Pycnonotus jocosus; assembly: GCA_013400435.1. Lineage (NCBI taxonomy): Eukaryota > Metazoa > Chordata > Aves > Passeriformes > Pycnonotidae > Pycnonotus > Pycnonotus jocosus. The sequence continues at coordinate 1,131 of VWYP01019158.1, forward strand.
CAGTTATTACAATGTTACAAATGACAAGAACAGGCATTGTTTAAAATGCATCCAAATGGATGGATCAGGTGAATGTCTTCTGTGCTGTAAACATAGCGAGCACCATTTTGCATCTTTAAAGGTTTGAGTGAATTAGAATCTCAGGACATTAGCCTGTGTTGAATATCTAAATCCTTAAAATTTTGTTCTTCTGCCCACCTTCCTTTATTTTACTCTTTTTAAAGTGACTTAAAAAGCTTAAAATAATAATTAAAATGTTGGATTTGTTATTTCCCTTTGTGCTTTCTCACTTTTTGTTCAAGCCCAATATTATTAACATTTAAATTGGGGAAAACACATAGGAAAAAATATGAAGATCGGGACTATAATAGTAAACTTGTGAGGTGAAGAAATATTGATGTCTAAGAAGAAGCATTTCCTTTTATTTCTGATTTATTTCAGTGCGATCGCTGTTTGCCATTGTACAATGAGAAGCCTTTTCGTCCAGGTGACCAAGTTCATGCCTATAATTGCAAACCATGTCAGTGTTATGGCCATGCAGAAAGCTGCCACTATGACTTAGCAATGGATCCTTTTCCTCAGGAACACCACCGAGGTGGTGGTGGAGTGTGTGATAACTGTCAGCACAACACAGCTGGTAAGTCAAAGAGAATGGACTGTTTGTTTTACAGCTCCTTTTTGACTAAGTCTTGTGTCAGCGGAAATTAGTAATGCTCAATGGCTGACAGTCCAATGAGAATTTTTATATGTATATGTATTTTTAAACTATTCAGATAGTGCAGTAACAACAGTGGTGTCAACTCTTAAGCCATGTGAAAATACTGTAAAATTTAACCCAGTCTTGTATAAAAACTTTAATGCAAAACACATTCAAATAAATAATTAAAATATATGATTTCAAGGCTATTCTCTTTGTATGTGCTAGAGCATAAAAAAACAAAATATTTTCTTATTGGACCAGTTTAACAAACAACATCTAAAAAGATTGTCAAATTTTGCTGTAATGTCAGTTTCTTGCTTACTAAATAAATCTCTTTCAATGTAGGTAGCAAATTTGAATACTTCTTTAAAAAAATCTCTTCTATTTCGGTTTTCTTGGTTTTATCTAGTAAGGATAAAAAAAGAAGTTTCAGGTTTAATTTTTCAAAAAAAACATGTATAGGCATTTGCATGGCACAGCTTTTATATAAGTGTGGTATTATATAACAGATGGAAGTTTAATGGAGTAAAACATAGTTTGTAACAGGTTCATTGTTTCATATGCTCTGGATCACTAAATTGGCAGGTAGAGATGAAAGGTGCATTAAAATGGACGTCCTGAAAATTATAGAATTCTCTCAAAGGAATAGTCTTTAATTTTGAATTATACAGCTAATTTTAATGAATTGGAAGCCATAATGCATAACCTTTCTTTCATGCAGGAAGGAACTGTGAGCTGTGCAAGGATTTCCATTACAGACAAGCAGGTGCAGATCTTTCAGCCATTGATGTTTGCAAACCCTGCGACTGTAACGCAACAGGCACCAAAAATAATAGCCTTCTCTGTGATAACGTAAGTAGCCTCAATAGAGGAAAAGGAGAAAATGTTTCAATCAACTGGGTAGACAGCCAGAAGATTTCACAAAGTGTATTCAGATGGTAACTAGTCTATAAAAAACAAAATGCTTAAGTTCAGCCTTTTGAAAATGATAATTGACTTACATGGGACATCTGAAAGCTGAGAAAACAGAGAGAAATTTGAGCTGTACTGCTGAAGAATTACTCATCTAGATCAGCAACAGACATAAAAGATGCTGTATGAATAGTAGTTTTGGGATGCTACCTCTGCACTCAGTAATGTTAAAACATCTAGGTTCTGAGTGTTTTTGAAAGTCTTAGTACTGTTTTAAAGTTACTAAAAGGTTTTGAAAATTCAGGCAATAAGCTGAGCCTGAAATTGAACTAAAATTAAGCTACTTTTCCCTATAATAAGACAAGGATTGATCTCCCTTTTAATTTATAAAGTCCATTAAAAATAAAAGAAACTCACAAAGTGATGCTGAAAAGAGAACACCATCATCTATGCTTTTAAAGCCAATGGACCTCATTGCCATGCAAGCTGTCTAGTTCAATAATAAATCTATCTGTAACTTTTAAAACGTGCATGTTGGAAGAAAACAGGAAAAGTGATTAAAATCTTGAACATATACTAAAGATATATTGTGTTTTGTGTTCTATTCACATGTCCTGTCCATTGCCAAAATCTAAATTTTGTTAGGAATGGGGAAGAAATAATTGTTTTGAAATTCATTTTAAAGGTAGAATTTATTCTGCAGATAAATGTGATAGAACTTCTTCAGCTTGTTGCCACTTTTCCTATCTCTTCTTTTTTCAGCACTTCTATTCATAAAGTAATCTCTAGCTTTTTTCATCGTATGTCTCTTGTCATTGAATTTTATTTAACAGTGAACTCTTGTGGATCCTATTGTACTTTCATCCTCAGTTACCATCATGGAGGTACAGATATGTGCCCAGTTTGACTCAGTGAACCTCACAGGATTCATGCACATATTCTGTGTGACATGCAAATTTAGCAAAATATGTTTTTTAAAATACTCTGCTGTATTACTAAGAGAAATTATTTTATAGTTTTCAGTCTTCTGAAGTAACATATGCTGCCAGTAACACAGAAGTGGGAAAAAAAAAAAAAAAAAAGCTTGCAAAACATACATGCTAGGACTGTTTTTGAAGACATGGGAGGAATGAAAGCAAATGTTAATTTATGTATCCAGGGTTTGTGGTGAAATATTAACCTAAATCAGCTTTAACTGTGATTAGTAATCAGAGGAACAGTAGTTTACAGAGATCAGTGCTTTATACTTAAATGTACAAGAATGTTGATTATGCCTGACTATGAAAGTATGAACAGGGAGATAAAATGGGAAAAATAGGGGAAACTGTATTGCTCAATAAAGCATCAATTGCTGCAGTAGAAGCAGAGCAGGGAGAAATGATTGAGAGGTATTAAAGAATAGATTAATAAGGCTGGGGACTAAAGGCTGAAATGAATTACATGAAATAGGAAGGCATCATTGGAGGAAGTGTTTCCAAATTTGACCTGTGGAAGATGGAATCATAAGGAATAAGGACCCTACTCATGAAAATTAATTGTCACATCACACTGATAATTTTCAAGGAAATTTGCCAAAAATGGGGCAGAACACACTTTTAGTGCATAACTCATCACTTTCTTCAGATCATCAACATTTTTTTCTTTTTGCAAAGTGCCACTTTAGTCACTAAGTTCCAAAAGGTACAGAGTTCTAAAATGAATCCGTTGAATCACAAAACAATCTAATCTATTGAATCACACAGAAAGAACATTCACTCATCAAATGAAGTATTATTCATGCTGATAGTTTGCAAGATGTGTAGAAGAGCTGACTGCAACACAGTTGCTACCATCTCAGTTCTTTGCACTGAAAGAAGTACTGAAAACTTTATGCTTCTTCTGCTCCCTACTGCACTCTACTCTTGATTAGAAATGCATGTAGGTATGGAGAATTTCTCCCTGCAGTGCTTCTCACTTCTTGTGCATCTGAAGATCATGTCCACTTACAGATCAGTGTGAAACTTCCTTTGTATTTTCAAGTGCAATCTAACATAGTAAAACTTCAAAATTGTGACTTTATGGCTTACAGTACCAGGTGAAATTTTAGAAGAGTGGTGTAGCAGTGCATCCACAAGAAATTCGTTAGGTCTTTTTGCAGAGTGAGGTTTTCCTTTGAGACTGGTGAGTACAAGTGAGAATTGCAGCAACCTGATAAAATTTGTCCACTTCTGTGCTGGTTATTGTTTTTAGTCATTGTAGAAAAGATGGTTGCATTGTCTTTGTGAGCATTTGTCATGAAATATTTCAAACAATCAGAAAGTCCAGATGAACTGTTAGGGGTGCTTGAGTCTTAAGAGAGTGAAAGAAGAATTGGCTGCCTTCCTCCTTTCTCCCTAAACATTCACAAAGGAGAAAGTTCTACCAGAATACTGCTGACATGATCATTCTTGCTCCAGTTGGAGATTAATGTTTTCTGGCCCTCGTACCAAAATCCTTTACTCATTTTCCTGTGCTGCTTTTTACCCAGACTGCTCTACAAATGCTTACATATTCTATCAGGCATGGCAGCTTGTAGTCCTTTTGTGATTCTGTTTCAGTAAGTCATATATAATGCTGGGGGGAAAAAGCACTCCTTTCCTGGGCATTTGTTTTTAGGCAAACCTGAAAATGCTGCTGTTGCCTTTACCTAGTCTTTGGAACTAACATTCTGGTCTCAGTGAATTTAGTTATCTTTCTTTACTCAGCTTTTGCTGATTTTTAAAAATTTACCCTTAACAGCCAAATAAATATGTATCATGTACTTGTTGTTGTGAGGAAGCTGTATTTTACTGCAGAGGATATTGTTCAGAGTTGCAAAGGCTTAATTTTCTTCTGTCAAGGTGGCAGCTGTATTGTCTCATGTTACAAGAAAACTCTAAGACAAGAAAATGAACAAAATGTTAGTTACTGTTTTCTCTGAAGAGTCATATGAAAGCAGATGCCAGTGGTACTGGGTAACTATCTGAACAGACTTCAGATTTTACCTTTCGGCACACTCCCTAAATACTCCCTAATTTTTTTTAAAAAAATTATGTGTATATATATATATATGAACAAAATGAAAATAGTATTTCTATTTTCACTTCTGAGTTAGTTCTTTTGTCTAAAATTAGAATGAGCATTCCCATTTTCATTTATCCATCTACACGAATTTCAACCCGTTTATTGTGATTGACAATAAATAAATAAATGGAATATGTGTTTCAAGAGAAAGAACATGGGTTAAAGCAGTTAATTAAAGGGATTTGAGTCAACAGATATACCAAAGAGAAAAAGGAATGTAAAGGATGCAAATGTGGCAACGAAAAATATTGTGCATAGTGGAATCCATAAAAAATCAAGTTATCAAACACTGTGTGTATTCTGAATCCTGGGTTTCCCTTAATGGGAGGCCTTTAACCTTGTTGCTAAAATGAGGGAAAATGAGCTTTTTTGTGTTCAGTAATCTTGTGGCTTCATTTCAGATGGATTTTATAAAGTGGAAATGCTGGTTTTCTGTGAGAGTTTATTTGTGGGATTTGGTCCACTCCCACCCCTTGGATTGTTGGCGGCAGAGGGTAAATGCCTCATTTTCTGTTTTGAGCAAAAGTAGTAGAAAGGTACTGACTTTTGAAAGTCATCATACGTGATGACAAGAAAAGATATCAGGGGACTGCAAAGGAACTTCATTATTGCTGCTTATTCAATTTTCAGTTCCCAAAGCTGACATCCTGAAAATACTCTCAGGTATTTGGTGTCAGACCATTAACCTATGTGTGTGAGCCAGCGCACCGTACCATTCTCATTTCCTAAACTGGAGAAAAGGAAAAGAAAATAAAAGTCCTCAACCCCCTTGCTTCCCCCTTCCGGAGATGGCAGGCAACTGGATGCTGGGGTCCTTGCCAGATTTACATCAAGTAAGAAGATAGTGAGAAATATATGATTAGCATTTATATCAGAAAGGCAGAATGTTGGGACTGGTACCAATCAATTACAAAATTCGTGATGACAGGATGAACCAAAAGAATTTCATGCCAGACTAATATATACCCCTGAGTCTTGCAATGCCCTCAAACTTGCAGTGGGTCAAGGGAAGGTGCTTCTGCTGTGGGAGAGAGTAAATAATTGAAATTAGTAATGACTTGGCCTATTATAGAATGTTATTTTTGTCAGGTGTTTTGGGCTTCAAAACCACAAGTTAACTTTGGAAAAAGAAAAAAGTGTCAGCTTTATTTGTTTCATTTAGTAAGATCTAGCCTCATGTTGCATTTATTGTCCAGAATTGGAGAGACTTTCTGATTATGTTTTTGACACTATGTTGCTTCTATTACAGACACCAAAGAATAACAGTTTGAAATTACAAGCATATCCAAGGGGAAGGACTTGATTTTAACTTTCAGAAAGGCTTAGGCAAATAATTTTTTCAGCAAATTGCATTTTGTAATGTAAGAATACATATGGCAAACAGGAGTTTAAATAGTCAGAAGTTATATTTCTGATAGTATGATATGTTGAATATCTACTAGGTGAGTGCTATGGCTGAACAGTTCGCTGTACTCTAACGAACAATTAAGGCAATTCTTTGAAATATGTTACCCTTTGTCCTGGGTGATTAAATCTCTTTTTGAGTGTGTGTATCAGTCTAGTAACAGGACATTGGAAAGGTTGCTGAACAGGCTTCAGTTTGAATTTGTCATTCTAGATGTAATGTGTTAAAGTGCCCTCCAGTTAAAGAGTGGTATCACAAGAGTCTAGGGCAGGTGAACTCCTCAGTACATCTAAAATTCAGAAACATTAAGTAGCTGGATTCCTGATTAAGGACGAGTCTGCGGCTGTGGTTTATGCAGGACAAGGTTGCTGGCATACCTTTTGTAACTGTTTACACTCAAGGATATAGGAATAATGTGCATTTTGTATGTAAATTAAAAATGGCACAAGGGACACATGTGAACTCAGCATCAGTGATTTTCTGTATCAAATAAAAAATTTAATTATGAAGTCCCAAGGCACACTACCACTTGATAGTAATGCTTGGCCAGGTTCATTTTCAGAGTGAACAATCCAGACAGATATTTTCCATCAGTGATTTAGTACCAAGATGGTCATGTTAATATACAGGCTATTTGTGTCTGCTGACTGGGTCAGAACCAGGCTTCTCAGGCATAAGTAACAGGAGCACAGATTGCTTTCTGCTCTTCTATAGCCAGCAATGGTTATAGAAAATAGAAATATCTTTCTTTAAATGTCAGATAACATATGAATCAGGGAAGGAGGGAAGTTTCAGTAATATCTCCAGTGAACAACTGGTGAAGTTCTGGTTAACAAAACCTTTAAATATTCATTGCTACCAATATTTTCAATGATAACATAGTTTCCAGAGTAAGCTACATTTACAGAAATAAAAATAATAACAAAAATAGCCTCTTTCTTTTGTAATTCACTTGGATTTTTATGCAGTTATTGAAATGGTTTGTTCTCTCCATTTTGATGTAGATTTCCATGTTATAACCAGTGGTACACCTATTTCTGCAGCATTATAAACATCTATCAGCTTGTTCAGCTTCTTTGAAATAGTATTCATTGCCAAACATTTTACAGATTATTTTGGTGCTCCTCTGTCTGTACAGAGAAATTAAAGATAATCTTTTTCTCTATTTCTTATTTTTAAATCATATTCCCCCCAGACTAAGCCCAAATATTCCTTTTACAGGGAGATCTGTAAATGTATTTGTTGGCTGGTTCCTGGATAAAATTTGAATTTTTTTAGTTGGCTAGACATTTCTCCATTTGAAGACTTATATTTATTCTTCAAGCATAATTTTTTTTACCATGTTATGATAAAGTTTGGGGATGTACATTTTCTGCAAGTGTATGTGATGAAAATTACTGCTTTCTGTCATAGCTTGACACAAAATTATGCTGAAGATCCTGGTATTCTTTGCTTCTTTTAGCATTTAGTAATCTACACATTTTCCTCTGGAAATCCCTACACTTTGCTCACAATTAGCCATGGGTTTCCAGGTATTTAGGATCAGACCAGCTCTGGTCTATGAAATGAGACTAATCCAGCACAGTATCTTCTCTGCTTACCAGAAGCATGATCCTGCTGTGATGTGCTTTTCTAGATTTCAGCATTTTATGGGTTTAGGGCTACCTGGGCTAAACACAGGATTTTCATCTGAGTAGTCACATGTTTTTTTGTCCACATATGAAATTAATCTAACTAATTTTTTAAGCAATTAATTCTAAGTTTACTTTCTTAGAATTTCCTGGGTGTTCTATGTTATAACTTGAGGAAAAAAAAGAATATTCATTCTATAAGACACTCATGATTTTGTAGCCACGTATTCCCTTCATTTCCATCCTTTATTTCCAGCCTGTAAAGTCTTTAATCTCTTTTCATTTATATTTTTGCTTATTCTACTCACTCTGTGACCTTTTATTTTAGAGAGGGTAACCAGATACACAAATGATGTAAAATGTTGATACAAACCAGATTTTTACGACAGAGTGAGATTTCCTGTGTAATATTCAGTTATTTTCTTGATAATCACAGTATTCCTATTGCCGTTTTAACTGCTTCAGAGCTTCCAAATGATTTGTAGGGGAAATGGAGCAGCTTTAACAGCTTCTTTCTTGACTGGTAATAGCTAATTTTGGACATATTGCTGTCTACCTATAGTCAGTGTTGGTTTTCCCCAGGCATTAAGGTTGTACTTCTTGATGGAGAAATTAGTTTGACTTTTTGATCATCCATTTGGTTCAGTGTATGTTCAGATATATTAAGATGTTGCTGACTTCAAGAAATGCAGTAGTATCATGCAGCATGATTTTCCTTTGGGAAAAAAAATACCAATCTTTTCCAACATATCATTTTAATTTCTAATAGAATGTAGAATAATAATACAAAAAAGCCCACTAAAATGTAGATCTCAGAAACTTCCTTACAGCTTTTTTAGGAGATTTATGTAATTTTATTCCTCTTTTACTGGTGTTGATCTAAGCAACCATTAAATATTTCAGTAGTGTTATATTTTGTTTCACCTAGAACTTTAGTCTCATGTGTACTCACTTTTCAACAGATGAGGTTTTGCTAAAATATTTTTCTTCCAACTTCAGTTTGCTTCCTTCTTCCCGATGTAGAAAGGTAGTACTTCTTTCAGAGTGAAGAGCTGTGATCTTTGTTATGGTTCTCTTTCCTGAATGCTACACATAATCATAAAAGCATTGGTTGGTCATCTGCTCTCCTCAAAGCAGAATTATTGTCACTACTATATCCAGTCAGTTGTGATTTTGTCTGGATAAATTTTGATACCTCTGGGAATAGAGATTCCACATCCCCTCTGGAGAGCCTGTTACTGATGCTGCACTTCTTTTTTAGTGAAAAGTTCTGATGTCCACTCTGAATCTGCAAATCATACCACTTAATTACTTCTTACCCTGACTCTCTGGTAATCTTCCTTTGTTTCTGACATTATTTTTTTTTTTCCTATGCTTTAGGCATGTTGTTAAATGCTCATTTTTGTGTTGGCTTATTCTAGTTTTAAAATTTGGTGGTGGTTATCCTCTCTTATTTAGCTATCCTATTTGATGTTACTCCCACTTATTGAAGATGAAATTTTGCATGTAATGCTTTCCTTCCTGTGGTAACTTTTGGAGTTACTTCAAAGTATTTTTGGGTATGAGCTGAGTACTGTTGTGTAACCTGTGATCACTAGTACAAAAATATTTCTTTTACAGCTATGCATTAGACTGGGTATTTTTCTTCATTTAGGATTAAACTCAAAGTTGCTTTTCACATGTGAGTTCTCTGATGAATGGCTGTGATGCATGACTGGGTCTCTTATAATACACTAAATATCGAGATCAAATCCAGTCTAAAAGGGAATTAACTTGAAAATCCTTTTTGCTGAGTTTTCTTCTATTGTGGTCTGTTAACTCTTCTCATACTTGCAGTTCTCCTGCCTTTTTAATATCTACATCTTCCTGAAAAATAAGGCTGATACATCAATAATATATCTGTATCAAGAAGTCATATTAAAGAGATTTTATGGACTACAGAACCCTTTTATGAGGAAAGGGTACGAGTATATGCTTCTCTATCTTTTATTCAGTATTTCCTGCACTGAGAATTCACTCTTAGATGTTGAAATACTCTATTTTGTATTAATAAAGCTTAAAGCTTCATTTTAGATTTGAGGGTGTGATGATAGTATTTAAGTGGAGCTTGCCATTAGCTTTGTCTCTCCTGTTGTTTCAGCTTGGCTTGACTCATGGATTAAAGATGAAAAAGGCAACTGTTAAGAGAAATTTTTGTTTCAGTAGCTATTTAAAAGCAAAGTACATTGAACTTTGTTGAAAGTTGTTGATGTCATAGATGAATACTGGTTTTGAGTTGCTGTACTTTTTCGTATTTGTAAATATTTACATTGAAAAAAAATACGCTGACCCAAAGAAAATTCCTTATAACACAGTTTCTTTATTTCTGCATTTCCCAGAACATTTCAGTTAGAAAAGTTAGGTTTTGTTCTTTGATTATGAATCCCAAACCTTCTGCCAATTCCCATCTCTGTGTTGCTTTCACTCCCTGGGATTGTTTTTATGTTGTGGATTAATCGATGTCTTTGTTTCTCCATGTCTGTGCTGTTGCCCTTTCCTTGTGATTGGTTTCCCCACCATACTGGAAAGTGATGAATGTAGAATGGTGGTTTTCCCGTGGCTTGCAGAGGTCTGAAATTGAGGTAGCTTTTCAGGAGTCCTTTAATCCTGCACAAGATGTGAGACTCGTACTCCCTGATCGTGGGCCAGATATAACAGAGGGTGTGTCGGCTCCTTCTGAATAGCAATTGCCTCACCTTTAGGGAGAGGGTGAGGACCTTTACATACCTCCACTGAAGTAGAAGGTTTTGACCCCAGCTGAACCAAGAAAAAAGGGAGAGAAGTCCAGTTGCTGAGCCATTGAATCACATCCTTGAGTAAAGGGAGAAGAAATGTACCTTGGATGGGTAATCAGAAAGGAAAACCTTAAATTTTGCTTCCTTCTTATTTAACTAACATTTTCACTAAAATAAATAAGCATATGGGCAGAACAAAAAATGCAAAATTTGACCTTTGAAGATAATAGTTCTTTATGGCAACTGTTATTCAAAAATATTAATTTTAAAAGAAGTCACCATTTCTACAATGCAGTTTTGTAAATATTCTTTGCAGCTTCTCTGTCCAGTTGGTAAATATGCCTGCATTGTTTACTCACTTCTTTTTCCCTTCAGTTTTGAAAGAACAGGACTTTTAAACTCTGTTTAAAAGTTGAATAGTTACACTCTGTTCAATATTTCTCTTTTTTCCTCTCTCTCAACAAATTAAAAAATTCTCACAGGCTTATTTTTTTTTCTGTTCCATTTAAAGTTTTCTCCTCCCCAACTCATACTCCCATTCTTGTTGCTAATGAATGTATCATCTAAAAATAGATATGTTCATCATTCTATAATATTTTGTATCTTTCTAGATTGGAGGCCAGTGTAATTGTAAGAGACATGTGTCTGGCAGACAATGCAATCAGTGCCAGGAAGGATTCTACAATCTGCAACAGTCAAACCCTGATGGCTGCAGTCCCTGTAACTGTAATACCTCTGGGACAGTCAATGGAGATATTACCTGTCACCAAAATTCAGGACAATGCAAGTGCAAAGCAAATGTTATTGGTATGTGTAATGCAAGAATTCAGAGCCATTTTTCTTGTTTTCTCTGGAAATAAAACACACTTGGTTCCTAAATGAAAGGTATAGAAAGCTTCTTTGCTGAAGGCAGATTGCAAAAATGAATGAAATTAACTGTTGAAAAATTATTAATTTAATAATTCTATCAAACTACAGCTTGAAGCTTAGTTTAATCAACCCTTTAGAAGTTTCTTTATGGCATAGCTATGTTAGCTTACATAGCTCCATACTAATAAGTCATAGAAATAATGTAATTTGCTTACTGTGTAGATGTTTCTTGTAGGAAATTAGCACCTTTTCAACGTGTTTTGTACTTAATGAGTTCTAAGCAAATCGTTTCCATGCTAGTTTTCTTAATAGACCAAAATAAATGGATTTTTTTCTCAAAATATTCTGTGCTACAGGGTCCTTTGTGATAAATCTATCAATTTTTTTCTATTATATTTCTTTGAACTGTTCCTATGAAATGCAAAATAAGTCAACATAATTCCACAGATCATGTACATAGCTAGGGTTAGTTATCAAGGGCCACATAATTTTAATTTTGTAATTCAATGCCAAGCTGATTATAATAAACTGCTACCTTCTGTGTTATTTATCATTTTTTTTACAAGACGTGCTTTTTTGTTTGTTACTCCCACAGGTATTTTTCAGAAATTAGATTTGATTATAGCAATTTATTACTTCCAGCATATTTGAGGGGAGCCACAGCCACATAAGGACAAAATTTATCAAGTGCCCAAAATACACAGTATATATAATACACTTTGAAATGTTGATGTATGGGAATATTATGCAAGGAGAATTTCCTGATAAAGTGAGCCTTGCATGGTAACTGTACATGTCTCAGACTATACATATGTCTCAAAAAGAAAAATTCCTCTTCTGCTTTGTTATTAAAAGAATTAGTAATCTGTTTTTTTCTTCACCCTAACCAGGTTCTGGGTTGCATTAATAATGTTCAAGTACATGTTAGTATATTTGATATTATATACACCCTCACTTATGAATGTTGGCTCATTTGTAATGTTGTCTTTGTTGCTTTTGGAAATTAGAAGAAAGAAGAAAATTCAGAATAACAGCAGATAATGAAAATAGCTCTAAGCAGATTGAAGCCGGAACAGTTTCAGTCCTTTTTCCTGTGGAATGCTGTATTTTTCGTACAATGAAAAGGGTGCTAAGAGTAAACCTCTGTGCATCTTAAACCCTTTCTCTACCTTCAAGAAAAAGGACTTCAGAGCATTCTTAATTCTATATTCTTTGCTCATGTTTGACATTTGAGCCTGTGAAAACACTTCTTAATTTGGTGGCAGTTTGGCAGACGAGAAATGCAGTCTGGTTCTCACGTATTTGGTTATCTGCATATCACGTTTTCTCCCCTTGATGAAAACATTAAAAATTGTTTTTATTTTCACTGAAATCGTTGTTTTAAAAAAAGTGTGGATCTGTGCATTCTGTACTTATGTGTAGCTGTGATGGGAGGCTGTAGTTATGCAAGTGTTTGTTTGCAGGATAAAGACCTAATTCTTTCCAGACTAGATTCTCTCTTTTGTTTTCCAAACCAATTGTAAATAAGCTTCTGTATTGAAACGTGTGCAGCAAACTTTACCAGGGAACTTTCCTCTTTGGATTTCTAAATTGGTTTTTAGAGCAATCTGTCTGTTGCCATTTTATCTATTTAAACAAACACGTTAACAGAAAAATGCAACTATGGACTGCAATGTTATGAAACATGAACTGTTAGAGTTAACACAACTGTTAAATCTTACTAATGATTCTATCACCAGTAAAATACATTAGCACCAATAATTTTATTAAAGTAGGTCATTCATCTAGAATAAAAAGGTAGAAGAATGTGAATTAAATGCCAAGCGTGCTAACTCCCCTGTACTTGTTAACATTGAATGTGATGCCCTGTAGGCCTTCCTCAGTATCGTTAGGAATAGATTACCTGTCAGGAATATGTATGGCATATTCAAATAAGCACTGTGCATATTTTTAAAACTGATATGATATGAATCCATGTAGACCAATTTTAATAGTTCAAAATGAGTCATAATTCTTGTTAACAATACAGTTATTTTTAAAATTTGCAGCAATAGTGGTCCTTTTTTATTTTCCTTATTGAAATTAAATGATATGCCTTAGGTGAGTCATTCATCACTGTTAAAGGAACTCGCCTTCTGTTGGAGTTTTTGAGTTTTTATCCATATATATAATGCATTCCCTACCATTTTTAGTTTTATTTTTCTACATGTAAGTTGCTAGATGTATTTTTGTATGGTTTTGTATTTTTTTAAAATTATGACAATATTTTGATGGAAGATTGTATTTATATTTTGCTATATGAAACAATTAAGTCATAGCTTCATAGTGAAGGATTTTCCCACTGCAAGGGAAAAATACATAACTGAATTTGCATTTTTCGTATAATAATCTAGTTTGCTTTCTTGTAATGTACATTTTATAAACTAACATAAATGCCATCCCTTGGGGCAGGGATAAAGCAAACATTGACTTTGAAAACAAAGCTAATAAAACTACAGGATGAAGCATAAAGAAAACAGTTTGTTTTAACGTACTGTAGGAGTTAACTAAATCATACGTTTAGATAAAAATATTTCATTTTGGATTATGGAAAACATTTTCTGCTTTCAGAAAGGGCTAACGATAAAGTCTAACATAAAGGCAATCAATGATAAAACTGAAGTATGGTGTTAAGCAAATAATTTGTTATAGTTAGTCTAACTGTGCTGTCTTAGTGTATATTTAATGTTTTAATACAATATATAAATCTATTATCAGAACAGATTGTGAGCTCAGTGCAATTCTCTGTGTATTGCATTTCTACAATACAGGGTGAAGAGTTCACGTAGGCATTGATTGTGCAACAGGTGCTGTTCTGGGGGACAAAGAGATTAATTCTGCTTTGTCTTAGAAATGCTACAAAGAATCTCTTGCAGAAGTACCCTAAATTGTATTGAGAGGCCAGCAGAAATGCATTGCTTCTGAAACAAATTGGAAAAGTAAACAGATTTTTGGGATGCCACAGTTATTCAATTCATTTGTGCAGCCTTGTCACTCCTGTTAATTATGCTGGTGAAGAATATCGGTCCTCCCTCTCTTTTTTTTTATTTTATGTGTAGGATACTTACCCTTTTAAAAAATGCAATAATAGCTTTTAAGATTTGGGGTTTTTTTTAAAATTAATTCCTTTCCTCTTTTCAGGTCTGAGGTGTGATAGTTGCAATTTTGGATTTAAAGCTCTCAGATATTCTAATGAAGATGGATGTGAGCCTTGTTGGTGCAACAGCCACGGCTCAGTGAGCCAATTCTGCAACCCTCTCTCCGGGCAGTGCAATTGTAAAGAACGAGTGAAAGGGCTCCTGTGTGACACCTGCATGGACAACTTTTATGGGCTGGATGTAACTGGTTGTAAGGCTTGTGAATGTGATGCTGCAGGGTCGATTTCGGGAACCGTGTGTGATGCAAGGACGGGGCAATGTGCGTGTAAACCAAATATCGGGGGAAGGCGCTGCGACGAGTGCATGGATGGGTACCACAGAGTGCAGAAAGGTCACTCCTTCCTTTGTCTGCCATGTAACTGTGAGAAGGCAGGGACAGTCAATGGCTCTCTGCTTTGTGACAAATCAACAGGACAATGTCCTTGCAAAGCTGGTGTGACTGGCCTTCGGTGCAGTCAGTGCATGCTGCAGACGTACAACCTCAGCGTGAGCAACGCCCGCGGCTGCCAGCCCTGCGACTGTGACGCTCTGGGCACGTTGGCAGGAACAGTTTGTGACCACGTTTCTGGGCAGTGTGTCTGCCTGCCTCAGCGCCAGGGGAGAAGGTGTGAGGAGTGTAAACCAGGTAAGGAAATTGGAAGGCAATTGATTTGATGTAGTAAATTTTGCTTTGTTTGTTATAATTTCCTACAGTTTTTAATATGTGTTTAGACAACTTCATGTCTGACGTGTCTCTGACATATAATTTTTCTGTTTCTTTCTAACTGTGAGTGAGGAGAAAGGATTAGTTTGTGGATCACCATCCAATATTTATTCTATTTCCAGATGTTGTAGCATTTGTGTTATTACTGCAGTTTCAATATGTCCAAAATAAGGTTAGGCTACTTCTAGATATCGAGAAAATATACAAATTATCATGTCCCAATCCCTGAATAAGAGGTAAATTGGCATACTCTAATGAACAGCAGCTATCCTTGTAATGAAAAATGTGGATTTGGAAGGCAGAGTGCATGCTCTTCAGGAAGGACACTTCATGCATAAAGCTGAGCATGGCAGGAGGCACAGAGATGGTTGCTTAAACTTTGATGAGGCTGGCAAATGTGCCACTTAGAAAGCATTCACCTGCCTTGCTTTGTTGGGTCGTGCTGGCTTGCACAAGGACTGCTTACAGTTTGGCCCTACAAGTAGGTGATATTCACAGTTTGCTACATATTTGTTCAAGATTTTGTGCCGTATTTGTAAACAGAGTTTAAAAGTTTATCATAAGTGGGGAGCTCTGTAGTTATATTTCAATGTTTTTGTTTTAAAAGGTAGATGGATAAAGTGAAACTATAGGTAATGTTAACCTACCCTCCATCATAATATTACGCAGATAGATTTAGTTCAAATTAAATACATATGCAATTTATTCAAGTAGCAGGTCACATTAAAAGGTACATTATAGCTCCATTGGTTTTAATATGCCATTCAATAATTTGAACAGAGGTTAAAAAAGCTGCTTAACCTCCATTAAGTATTTTTAAAAATGCTTTCATTTAAATTATTTTAGGTACATATACTAATAAATAAGGCAGCATTCTGTTTTTCTTAGTTCTTCCTCCAGTGCTATTTGACCTGCTAACCCTCTATAGCAGCCACTTAATCAGAGATCGGCAGAGGAGTGATGTCAAGGCTCCCCGAGTCAGTGACCGCCCTTGTCCTTGGAAAAGAAAGGCCAGGGTTTATGCAGAACTAAATGGTTTAAAAAGGTTTAATTGATAGTGTGAACAGGCTGGTTTGTAGAAAAGCTTACATGGCACTCGGAGGAATAGTCCCACAATAGTGCCTGGTAAAAAGAGAAATAATTTTAAAAAGTATTTTTGTAAGTAATATTTTTAAATTGTCTAACTAATAGCTGTAAGCATGTATGTGCTGAGTGCTGAGCTCTCTGCTGCAGGTGAAAGTATAATTTCTTATCTTTGTAAAAGCACTGTATTGATCTTAGGAAAGCACAGTGAGCTGTGCTCTTTTCACTGTTTTAGTGAGAGCTCATTTAGATGTTTAATATTTCTGACTTTTATATAAATATTCTTTGTTAGTATGTGCCAAAAGAGACTTTTCCACAAAACAAGGAAGGATATAAAAAGTCTTCCATATAGATGATTTTAATTGGTTTCAAGTACTGTGAAAATGTCCTATGGCTTTGTCTTGGGACAAAGATAAGAAAACATACTCCAGAGGTATATAAAAATTACTCCACATATATATATAGCCAGCACAGCCTAATTAAAGAACACACAAATGAGTGAATACTGGCAGCCTTCAAAACATACTGAGGATTTCTGAGTCGGTTGGGACATTTCAAGTCTCTGATACAAGTTAAGTTGCACTTAAATAACGTCCCAGTGTAGCATATCTTTTTTGTGCTTTGATAAAATCTGAGAAATTTCCAAAAGTTACCAAAATCTTAATGTGAGAAAAGTTGCCATTTGAGAAAAGGTCAAACCAGTTGTAGCTTTTGGAAATTGCTTTATATGGAAATTTTTTCTCCTAAAGGTCCTTTTGGTGCATTCAGCCATGTGTTTCATCTATTAGGCTGTATCCATGACCTCCTGTTTTCCAGTTTATTTTCATATAAGTAACATTTGGGAGATTGGTGTATATTTATTTTTCCTTTAAACTAATGGTGTATGCAAAGAGAGGAATGCTTGATTCTAGCATGAAACAAAATGGAAGAGCAATTTTTCCTTGTACAGAAACTTGCTTTTGAGATGTCCTGGGCTGCATTGGTTGAAACACAGGCTCTCTTCAACGCCCAAATCATTGTGAGCATTTTGTCCTTGCCTCATTCTGGAACAGTGTTGCTGACTGGGATTTGTGCCACGTAAATCCTATGCAACACAGGTCTTGGATCTTGTTACAAGAACAGCAAAGCTGTAAAAGAGGTGTTTTGTTTTGTAATTCTTTACTCCACAAACAGAGGTTTGCATAGAATGCTACATAGTATGGAAAAGATGTGAAGTAACATATAGGATGTGTGTCTGGGCACCAGTACTGAGGGTTTGTGTACATACTAACTCTCTTGGCCAGAAGAATGTGAATTATCTTGTGACAACATTGCTGCTGTAGTTAACTGCGCATTTTGAAGCCCAGCCTGTGGTTGAGAAATGAGCATTACTGCCATATATGGTAAGCATGTCAAAGTGCTAAGGAATTGGTCATGTGTTCCTTCTCTATACGAGAGGATGATTAAAAAAAGAAGCAGAATACTTTGCTATGACTTTCATTCTTCCTTTCGAAAAGTGTGTTTGATGGACAAATGTCATCAGTTATGGTTGAATTGGAAAAAAGTCTGAGAAAGAATAAGCATAATACTAGTTACATACATAGATCTCAGAGAGATTTGCAGTGGCTGTCTTAAAATTGGAAATTGGCTGTATTATACAACAGTGGATCCTTCATAAAGCAACTTTTATGAGCCCTTCTAACCTTGCTGTAAATTAAGCTTGCATTAAGTTGTTACTCTTCCCTAGATGGAGTCAAATTCTAGATGGTGAAAGTAAATAATAATGATTATGACAAACAGTATGAATTTGTAATCTCATGTTTCCTCTTTTTCCTCTACATTTGATCATGGTAATTTGCTTATAAATTAGTTGGGGGAAGAAATTCTTCACATTTTCCTATCTCTGGCTTTTAAAAAAAATGTTTTGCCTTTGCCTGCCACTTCTGGGGAAAAAAAGTAATTGTGGAGGTGTCCAGAAACTTTTAGAGCGTTTCTAAAAGATTATAATAAAAAATATCCTACCAAATCCTTCACTGCTCTACATGGTTTAGGCAGTGTGGCTGTAGGAGAGGCAGGATGTTTAACACTAAGGTATAGATTATAATTATTAATTTCACTGCTTTGATAAAAGCACTGTATGCTGTAATAATTGATCCTGCTCAGGGAAAATGTATTTATTTTCTAGAGGTGTGGTTATTTGCCCATTATAGGCTTCTTTTGGATGCTATTTTATACAAAAGAATCATAGAATCATAGAATCATAGAATCATGGAATCATAGTTCTATGCAAAATTTCAGATGGACAAGGATCTGGTTTAGCCTGAGTGCTTATCATTTACTGCAACTATAAAGTGGGTCCTGCAGAAGTGCTTTGACCTTCTGCACGAGTCCAAGGCTTACACTTGTTTCCAACCTTCCTGTTAGGTTCTTCGAGTGGAGTCGTTCATTGTGCTCAGGAGTGACATTGCTGGGAAATGGTCTCCTCTATTTATGCACAGGATGGGCACTGCAGAGCACAGAGAAGTGCAGCAGGAGATAATACATGCTGCCTCACTAATAACTTAAGGCTATTTGCTCTCTGTGCTGCCTCAGTTCGGGGCCTCTCTGGAATAAAGTGCCAACAGCGTGGTTTTTTATGATGCGAATGTATGTTAACTGGAGACTGATATCACTTCACTGTCCACTTGAGATTTATCTCACCGAGGACCAGAGGCTAAACTTGAACAAAGATTTGAGCAGTAAAATTCTAATGTTTTCAATTTGTTTAGTTCCTCTGCTATTTGGATATGAGCTCACAGTGCAGCACTGCTGCAAAGACAGAGAATACCACCCTAGGGGTGTATATATAGAGCTATCTCTTGTAAGACAAATAATAAGGCCTTGGGCAATATGACATGTTACAATATAATTTTGAGCTCTTTATTATAAAGCAGGACATCGGGAAGTTATTGGACAGCAAAAAATGTTCAGTAGCTGAGAACATGACTAAGAAACTACTGATTGAACTTGATCTGGAGAGAGGGCAAGTGTCTGAGAAGTCTGTGCAAATGCTGCATATCACAGTAGCAGCTGAAATTTTTCTATTGAAGTTGTACAATAATAACTAATAGCAACCAGCTAAGGGAGATAGAAACTCCTATCAATGGCCCTATTTTAGGATTCATGTTCCAAGATATGTACTTGTTGTTGTCTAGTGTCTCTTAATACTGTGGCATCAGGATCATTTGCAGAGCTCATGCATTGCTACATTTTTAATAAACTGTACCACTCCAAGGGGGGAGGGGGAAAAACAAAGAAAAGAACAGCTTGTTTGAAAAACACAGCTAAACATTTATTAATAATCAGGTAAAAATAGAAAATATTTTGGAAACTTATGTAATTATATTTTTACTAGCGTGGCATTACTTGAATTGTTTTCTGATCAGAAAGAAATTATTAATAAGTACCTACATAGCGAAATAAATTATACAAGTGGAACAGCATTATTAAGGGAATGTGTGTAAAAGCTCTTTTGTTAAAAACTTCTGGTGAGGTTGTGAATAATGGGTAAATTCTTGAATGGCCAGATTAGAGATATATAAACTGTATCTAACTGTATTTATTAGTAATAGATAAATATCAGCATAAATAAAGATTGCTTGTGAAGGCAATAGAATGAAAGATAGCGTAGCAGAAGCATACCTAATATACTGTGGGGAATGTGAAATGAATGCTCACATTCATAATAGGAAATAATACAGGAACAGGACAGGATTCAGAGTGAAAGCTTTTTAATACCAGATCATAAGTTTATTAGTTTCTGTGAAAGTTTTTGTGTAGGTTACAAGCTCTAATTTAAAGCTGAGTAAAATATAAACAAGAACCTAGAAATGCTCATCAAATGTAGTTTTTGTGAAGAAACATTATCTTCTTTCAAGGATTGAGTCAGCCACTGTTTGAGAAAAATTAAGAGACATTCGTAAGAAGATATGTGCATTTCTTATGGTTTGCAGCTGGCCATTTTTGGGGCTGACATCTGACTAGAAGGGACAAATGTCTCTTCCCTGTGTGTTATTTTTTGTTTCTACTGCTTCTGGTGCACTCATGAGTACTTCTCACATCCTTGGGTCTTTACTTTCCCCACAGACATGTTAATGTACTTCCCCTATTTTGCATTTGCTCTGGCTAAAAATCTGAAGAGAGACAACAAACATTCTCAAAAGCCCTTTCTTTTGCAGGTTTTTATTTTTCTCCATCCAGCGTCACTGGCTGTCTGCCATGCCTGTGCCACATAGCTGGTTCTGTGAATCAGATCTGTGATAAACTCACTGGCCAATGTAGTTGCCAAGATGCCTCCGTAACAGGACAGACATGTGAGCGTTGCAAAGAACTTTATTTTGGATTTGACTCTGTCACAGGGAGGTGAGTGTTTCTTTTTTTACAGGTCACTTGTAACCTCCTTGTTACATTTTCCTCATGGCTCATTCGAGGGTTTATGGACAATGGAAAGATGCATTCTAGTTAATTAATCCTTCTGTGAGTTTGTGTGTATACTCTGATATACATGTGATACATTATCACATGATTATGTGATATACAATCCCCTGTGCACCATGAGCTGAAGGAAACAGAAATTTTGCCACAGATTTAGGTAGTAACAGCATGAAAGGTGTATAAGACTAAGTTATAGCAATTTGTTAATTGTTTCCCTATGTTTTCTCTGCATCTTTAGTAAAGTGTGTTGTTTTCTGAGGTGTTTAACATTGACTATTAAATTACCATTCTTACAACTAGGGAATGCTATTGAAGATGTCAGGAAGATGTAGTGGGGGACAGTGGGGAGGGAAAGGGAAGCCTACAGATATCCCTGACTTCCCAAATTTCTTTTGGTAACATCAGTACAAGTATTCACTGCACCTTTACCCTTAAAATTTTGTTTTTCTGAAGCAGTGCATTCTTTTTCAGCATTTTGTTATGTGTCATAGTGTAAGTTGTATTTCTAATGTACCCTGGAAATTATATGGATTCCCTGGATTATAAGGGGAAAACGTATCTGTGTAGTGCACTGTTATTTCAACAATTGCTCTATCCTTTTTTTCCCAGGATCATATTTCTTGCTTAGTCCTTACAATCTCAATTTCCTTTTAATATATTGTCCAGAATGATTGCACAGCTCTTATACTACTGTCTTTTCATGCAGACTGATGGTGTTAAATCATTTTATTTGGTATTTTTGCCTTTTAAAAAACCAAATCCACATACCATAGGCAAAAGCAAAATCTGTACAGTGTTCCCCTCCCTCTTCTCCTCTCCCCTAGCTAGTGTGGGCTAGACTTGCTTTTAGGTAGTGATTAGCAGTGTCATCCTGAATATATTTGACATTATTCTGCAGATTTTTCACTTTAACTTTTATGTTACTGTCACTCATTAGGAGATTTTTAAAATTATTTTTTACTGTTTCGGGTCACAGAGGCATCAGCTAATAGCCATAAAGTAATATGTAGGAATAAGGACTTCCTGTTTTCATTTCCTGTCATCTCTAATGGTGAGAAATAAAGTATGTGTAATATTAAAGTTCCCTTTGAAGTATATTTTCCTTATTATCAATGGTACTTTTTTTTTTTTGTTACTTGGAATGGATTCTCCCCATGCCCCTCAGTTTTAGCACATTTGTGCTAAGCAGTAGCTTTTCTGAGCTAGATGTTGGCTTTCAAATACCTGCATTTTAACCTGCCTTTTGAAATTCAAAAATGTGGAACTATAAATTATCCAGATCCAGATCTTATTGTAAAGATAGCAAGTGTTTAGAGTTCTGGAATTTGAATCTGAGTTGGCTTTAATGCCTTAATACTAGTTAATCCTCCGGGCAGTATTGAAGACTACTCTGGTCGTACATTAACATGATTAACTTACGTTGTATTTTCTTGGCTCCCTTTTCATTGTTTTCTTCTTAGGTGATGTACCTCTGTTCCTCAGGCAGAAACTTTTATCCACTGAAAATGATAATGCAGGTCTTTATTTGTTAATCTATTTTATTCCATTTCTTTAACTGTTAATATCTTCATAAAAAGAGTAATATGCTTTTTCTTTCTCCATAAAGTTGCCAGGTCATTTAAGCCATCCGTGCTCCAAGTGTCTTTTAAGGACAGAAAAGGATGTGAGCTATCTGTAGTGGCAAAGACATATCTGTCTCTGCACAGTAGCACAGAAGAAGCAAAAGTTGTGATACACAGAGATTGTGAGGCTTTAAAATTCTCCCACTCTGCTTGTATATGTGAGCTGATTTATTTTGTGGTATTTTCAAGATAAAACAGAAACTCCATATTCTTTAATGCATTTCAGGTTATGAAGCAGGAAAAATTTCTTGGGAATTAACAAATTAGAAATATTGAGTGTTTGCAGCAGTCTGAGCAGATCTGTAATGGTTGTGAGCATCTGTACACATTTGAAATGCTTTACCTCTGTATTGTTTACTATAATGAACTGGTCAATGAACATCACAAATTGTTTATCTATTTATATATATATCTTGACAGATTACTGTTTATGAAATCCATTTAGCAAGTGAGGTTTTCCCATAAGGATGAAAAATGAAGATTTTAAACAGATTGCTGGAGAGGCTCTAACTGCACCTAGAGAGTCAATGTAATAAAGGTTTCTCTATATTAATATTACAAAAACCATTTATCCTCAGAAAATCAATATCACAATTCATCTTGGCGTGACATTTCTCTTTCCATGTTTTAAAAGTCTGTTTTCCTTAATTATATATAATTCTGTTTTAATAAAACTCAAATATGTCTGACTCAGAGTACCTTGAAATAGTAGCATTTGGCAAGAATACTACAAATATTTCTCACATGATTAAAAGTTACTTATCATTTAAAAAAATTGGATATTTTTTTGAAAATTCTTAATTGACTGAATCCGTAGTCCTGAAAAGCATGAACTATGCCTAACAACAAATCCAGTTCTGTTTTTTTGCAGTTTAAGAATATGAAGTATGTGATTACACAGAAATAATGTGTAATCACATGGAGCAGAATATGGTGAAATATTTGCTGTTATTTGTAGGATCAGGATCCTCATTCAGTATAGGTGAAGGTATGAAGCCTACACTTTTCTTAGAAGAAAAAAGCAAAAAGGAACAGCCCCACTCTGCCAGAACTATCACTGTGGCTGTATGGGTATTGAGTTTGATTGTCATATATGAATGATAATCAAAACTAGAATAATCAAGAGACCCTTATTCATAAGAGGTGCAATAATATACAGGGACAATAAGAGAAGCTTGTATCTCTCTTTATCTATCAAGAAACTTCCGTTAGCATCTCCTCCTAATAAATAATCAGCATGTAATAAAATGATGAAATAATAATAAAATACTGTCTTAC
>VWYP01019158.1:24904-37688 GCA_013400435.1 Pycnonotus jocosus
TTTTTTTTGGTAACTAAACTGATCTTTTGGTTAAAATACTCTAAACAAAACCTCTATTTAAAGGGGGATTTGGATCCACTGTCTATAGATGAAAAGACTTTTGAAAAAATTGCCCTTTTCTCTTGACTGTAAAAGAGAGCAAACTACAATATAGTGGTCTCCAAGAGAGAATGTATTTTATTTATTCTCAAAAGGATATTAGTCCATAAAACAAATTTGCAGCTTATTTTGCAGCTTTAGCTTTTATCAGCCTTTTTAAGGGTGTTGAATGATTCCCCAGGAGATCACACAGCACGAGCTGCTGTGGAGTAAAGGAACTCTAATACAGAGAGCTCTGCAATAGGTAGAAAATGTATGTGAAGAGTTTTCTTAAGCTTGTTTAAAAATCTGTCACATTTAATGCCTATTTCACTGATTATTGACCTGAATTTTTTAGTGTCCAAATGTGAAAATAGTTTCTACCTTCCCCTCCTTTCTCCCTGCCTTGAAACATAATTGAACTCACTTTTTTTTTCTGCTTTCATGAAGATAGTAGGAGATACAGACCAAGGTGTGGTGGTGGTGACTGGGAAGATGGCAAAGTAACTTGTGTAAAGGCACCACCACAAATTTCGTTGGGTCTAGCGAAACTGGCTAAGGAAACACGAGCCAAATATAAATTAGAGTTAGCAGAATAAATGCAACATAGCATGACTGCCTTGGACTTCTCTGGTGTCTTCTTCTTTTTGCTGCTTTATCAACTTGGTACCTGGCATCTGGAGTAATTTTAAATTCCCTTGAGGCTGATGTTGCTTATGCCTGAGAATTGGAGTTTCCTAGCTCAGGACAAGGGCAAAGGAGTGCAGACTTCCCAGTATGTTTTAGCTGCAATGCACCTTCCCACCTGTTTCCCAGACCATAGTTTTTCAGATCTTTTAGTCTTCAGCAATTAAAATATAGTGAAATTAGAATCTAAAGTGTGAAGTTCTATTTGCTGTTATTAACTTTTTAATGAGTAATAGTGGCAGTCTTTATTGCAAGGGGTACCATAACAGTATTTGTAGTCATTTGCTTTGCTTAATTTCTGACATGTTCAAACTCTTTGAATATTTGTTCAATCTGACATTGGCATCCATGCTATAAATGAGTATCAGTGGGGAAATAGTGTATCAGGCGAAGAGCAAGTTGATCACAAGAGGTTTCACACGCACAAGCCAAAGCACAAATTAATCCTGAAAGTGTTCTACTGCTGCCAGAGAGATTTACAGAATTGAAGTGTGGCATTTGTGTGATACCAGTGCTTTTAAATTTTTCGTTCTTTTTAATTTAAAAATAATTTACTTGCACATTTAATTAATTATTCACTGTAGTTATTTCAATTTTTGTCCTTCAGACTTTCTGTTGTAATATTATAATATTTCTGCTGGTTTGTTTCCTGTCACTGTTTTAATCTAAGTTTTTTTGTCCCAGTTTTGGTCACCATTCATTCTCCTTTATTCACAGCTTGTTATTCTTTTCAACCTTAAGTTGCCTTTGTGGGCAAGAAATTATTAATTATTTTTTCCAACTAAAGCCTAGTTTTCCCTGAGGTAGAAGGTTGCCTATTTTTGTGCAGAAACCTCTTCAGCTGGTTACATATGTATTGCTGAACTCTGCAGCTCTCAAGAAAGGTTGCATGAGTAAGGATGCAGGACTGAGCGCATAATGTGGTTATTACCAAACATTATTATCCAGTTTGTGTATGGATCAATATATATAAAAGCTCTTTAATTCTATGCCATTTTTATATAAATTAGAATATTATTCTGGCAGTGAAATATTTATTTTTATAGTGGGCACCTTTTTTGTAAGTTGTTTTAAATCAGACTAATAGATTTTCTGCTCTGTTTCAGACTACTGAACTGTTTATAATGTTTTAATTATGTTGCCCAAGAATCTTTTAAACAAAACCCTACTGTGCTTAACTGAAGTGTTGATGTGTGTTGATGACTTCCTTGATTTGTTTTTGTTTATAGATGTCAGCAGTGTAATTGTCATCCTGCAGGAGCCATTAGTGGGACTTGTCATCTTGTTACTGGACAGTGTGTTTGTAAACAATTTGTAACTGGCTTGAAATGTGACAACTGTGTTCCTGACGCCAGTAATTTGGATGTCCACAACCTCTTTGGCTGCAGTAAAAGTAAGTGGATGTTAGGTCTTAAAAGCATGTCTTTCAAATTAAAGTTTTTAATTGATTTAGTGAGTATTGAATTAGGTCAGCGGTAATAAAACTGGGATTTATTCCTTCCCCACCCCCAAATATAGGGTCACTGAAGATTCGGCGATTTTTACCGTATTTTAGGATTGCTTTCTAGAGAGGTGTATAGAATCCTTCATGCCATACACACGTTAGGCTTGTAGTTTAACCCAGGGGAGAAGTGACAACCCATTGTTTCCTTGGACATTTTCTTTGTAGTGACCAATCCAGAGTTCACCTTTTAGTCACACAAATGCAACAGCATTTGTACAATTTACAGCTTAGCCCCCTTTCTTACCACTGACAGGAGGCAGGGCGTCTGCCTTCAGAAAGTCTGAAGAACAGAAGGTCTGTTGAAAACCTACTCCTGGTGATTAATTCCAAATATTCTCCTCAGTGCAATGTGGCTTTGCCTTTCTCCTCATGGGGTGCTTTTTCAGGCAGTTTGGGAAAATATGTGATGTAAAATATGTGTGAGTTGGGGCCAATGCTATATTGAGGGTCAGATCATGAACTGTACTGAAACAAATTGCAACGGAACATCTGGATATGGCGATCACCAGCATGCAGTCTCCAGGCTGGCAGGGTTTTTAAAGAAGAAAAAGCAAAAGTATATGTCATAAGAAAATTGAGTACTTAAGTTGTCTTTGGGTCAATGTTCAGACACAGGTTTTGAGGGCATCATGCTATACAATGCCAAAGCATGCACAGAGGAGCTCAGCTCACTCTGAAAAAGCTCTGTTACATTTTGGTGGCACACCTTACTGCCATACACAGTTAACAACCCAGCCTCGGAAGTCCTGTAAGCAATGAGTGAGGACCTCTGCAGATGCTAACTGGGTATTTCTGTCAGCAGGCTTAATTAATAATGGCCACACTAGTCACACTGTGACAGTTAGCTCAGGTAGCCATGTATGATGCAACAACAGGGTTAGATGTTCCCAAGTTATGTCTGGAATATGTTTCTGGATCTTCCTTCAACAAAATATTTCTTTGTGTATTCTGCATGGGTATTTATATGATTTTCATAACTGTGATAAGTAAAAACCACAGATTTGAGAGCCAGATGTAAATGCACAAAGTGTTTACAGGTAGAGGCAGCTCTCACTTTGATATCAGTTTGTATTTCACTGTAAATCAGTTTAAATTTCAAATAATGTGCATTGCAGAATGCACAGCATTATAAATGGATATCATAAAGAGACTGATTTATTTCCAAATACTATTTTTTTTAGCTTTCCTCAGAGTTTGGAAGTGTTTAAATAGTTTTGCTTTGTTTTTCACCATATTCTTCTCTAGAAGGCACAGTATCTATTCGTTGTTTAAGCAGTTGATTGGCTTGTTGTTTCTTTAAAAAATATAAGATGTTTCAACTGAATGTGTAATAGTAATAATACATGGCACTTTTATGATGCTGTTCGTCTTCAAAGTGCTTTACAAACATAAGCCAACCTACTCATTTGTGTTGGGATACACATTGCGTAAAGGTCAATAGCAATTCAACTATAAAATTGATTAATAATAGTATGACGTAGAGAAATAATATAATAGATTTTAGTTAGATTAAAGTACATCAGGCACTATTCTAAATGACAAGCGGAGTCCTCTTCTGGACACAGAGGATATAGCAATTGAAGTCTTTTGGTTATTCATATCAAAATATTTGAACTTGTTGCACACATACGGAGCTTTGCCTGGCTTGGCATTTGTGGTTATTTTCATTGTAGAACAGTATTTTGCTGACACATTCATTACTGGCTATAAGTCTTTGCCAAGGGAAGCAAATGTAAGTTGCTCACACTGTCCAAATAGTGTTCTTTAAGAAAAAGATCTTTTTCCTTAGCCATCTTTCTACTTAGCAGTATCTTAGATGCTGCACAGAAGTGTGCAATAAAGTAATTTGCTTACATATTTAAAATTCAAACCAGCAAACCTAAGGAAGCAATATGCAATATTGTGAAACTGCCAGTGGAGAATGAAGATGATGCTGGTAAATAGCTGTAATTGCTCAGGTCTTGTAAATATGTATTACATGAAGAGAAAATCCTTTAAATGCCAAAGGGATTTAGGAGCACTTGTTTTCTCTGATTCTCAGACTTTACTCCTGTAGACACTTTAGCATACATTCACTTCCTAAGTGAGATGAACTCAAAAGCTCCAGATTGGCAGCAAAACAACCTATGCTTTTTACAGGGAGATGATGATGATGTTCAGTCCAATCCAGTGAATTCTAGAAATATTTTGTGCTATTTTTTGGCTGAGAGACTGCAGTAGAAGCAGGGCTTTTCATTATCTTACTCTAAATAAAGAGCTTCGTCTCACTTTCTAGATTTGTATTAAAACCTGTATATAGTGTCACCCACTGATTTTGGCATAAGTCTCTATATCTATTGCATGTGTGGCTTGAGGTCCTCATGACATTTTCTGTCTGCAACTTCATTCTTTGCTTCTTCTCTCCTGTTAGCTTGGCTGAACAGATTTTAGTAATTAACTTTTGGTGATACTAAGCAAATAGCCACATAATGAAGAAGATGATAGTTTATAAAAAGAAGAGAATAAAATCCATGCTTCTAATCTTGATGTTCTCCTATAATACTTAATGTAGGGAGGAAAGTTAATTGGGTGGTTCTGAATCCAGCTCCTGGTAGCTTATTCCGTGTGCTGATTTCTGTGCTGCCCTGGGCTATTCTCATTCCTTGAGCAAAATGTTTTCCTCTAGATGCACACTCCCTTGGTGAAGAGGATGGGGAAATGGCAGTTTGCCTTTGATAGCAGTTACCATCTGCCAAAACAGACCTGTCTTGTTCTGTGTGAATGTACGATGTAAGGAGGGACAGAGAGCAGGGCTCTCCTCAGTGTAACTGGATTACTGGAGGTCCTACAGCAATCTGTGGACTCATGCTCTGACCTGAATAATAACATAAATATAGAATCATGGAATCATCTAGGTTGGAAAGGGCCTTTGACATAATTGAGTCTATCCATCAAAACATATGTTTAGGTAAATATATGTGTATACATGTATAGAAAATTTAATTTCTGAGTAGTAACTATTATCTTAGGAAGGACCATGATCACACATTTGAATTACAAAAGAGACACAGGAGGGATTTTGAATGCTCTTTCTTAAAATGTGAGGCACTTGGCTTTTGAACTTCAAGTTTATTTTTCTCTTTATTGATACTAGTGCAATTAAGTAGCACATTTTTCAAAGTTAATGGAGGTGGTAGCAGAGTCGTATTTTGGCAAATAAGCATGTCAAGCTGATTTCTTAAAATGTTAGATGCCTTACTCTCATGGGTTTCAATTTCAATGGAAACAAATGGAAGTGAATTGCCTAAATAAACTTCAAAACTTTGCCCATTATGTTTTTTGTGATTTTATTATATTAAGTAAGCTTATTTTAACATTTCAGTAAAATCTGGACTTAGTTGGACTTTTCATTGTATTTTACTAGAGGAAGTTTTGCCTGGTCTATGCTAAAATGGAATGAATCCTCTGAAAAATAAATCCTTACTGAACCAGAAACTTCAATAAAGTGACCATGTAAATAGGTTCTCATTTTATAAAGGTCTTGAAATAAGTTAAACCCGTCCCCTACCTGTTTGGAAAACACTTGCTTTATTTTGGGGTGGAAAGGGGGATTAAGTTTATTCATCATTGGTTTAAATATATACACTTTTTTCACGGATAAAAAGCTTTGTTGGAAAGCATTTGGCTGGATTGGTTTAGTCTATTAGTGTCTTGCCCTGATGACTATGCATTTATTCAAAATATTTTTAGGGTGAAGAGTGCTTAGCAGGTTTTTTTGCATTTTTTCTTTAAATTTTTGTGATTACTGATTACCTTAATTTTTACATCCTCAGTTTTTGTGTGTGTTTTAGCTCCTTCACAGCAACCTCCTCCTACAGGAGAAGTTCTCAATTCTTCTGTTATCAATCTTTCATGGAGTTCCCCTGACTCTCCAAATTCTAACAGGCTTATTTACCAGCTGTATAGGGATGGGGAAGAAATTTATACAACTGAAGACTATCATCCTTATAGTAAGTAAGAGGACATCAGAGATTTTGTATTTGCATGTGTGTGTGTATCTATATCTATGTGTGGTGTTTCTTAACGATTTCTCATTCCTGTCATTATAATTCTTTATGGTTTTGAATACATTATCCTGTTTCCCTTTAATGAGTTACTGTTCTGTGTTACTAATTTTGCTCCAAAGGAATGAATACCTTAGTCTAAAATCTGGCAAATGGAATCACCCAAAATGGCTGATAATTATTTTACTTTTTAATCTGAAAATTTTTAAAATTGACTTACCGAAAGTATTTCTTGAAAATATACATAGCTGCCAAAACCTGAGAGTAAAAGTTGCAGATAAAGAATTTGGGTGAACAGAAGAGACCATTATGTGCTTAAACTTCTTTTTTTCATCTTCTTGGTTTTAAACTGTTAACAGATAGGAAAGCTTTTTGTGGCCTCTAACTTTTAGCACCTTCTGTTAAGCTATCAGTGTAGCTCCTGAATTGTCTTTAGCAGCACCACTTCTCTCATGTTGAGGCTTGCCAAGGGATCCTCAGAAGGCAATCCTAAAGGATTCGACACTCTGTCCAAGCTGGAAAGGCCATTTTGTGCTAATATTGATCCACTTATCAAAGAAAAGGAGATGGACTTGGATACTGTTTGTAGGTATACATGGCACACAAATGGGTTTTTTTGAGAGGATGGGTGTGATTTAATGCCACTAAGGTTTGACCTCTGTTCTAGGAGCTTCTTCAGTTTGTTGCACTTTCCTACCAATGCAGCATTAATGTTTTGCAGAAGTTGAGTCTCTCTAATTGTTAGTGTTTACCTGGGAGGGAAGAAGAAGGAAAAAAAAAAGGATATTTTTCAATGGAAGCCCAAATGCTTTGGAATGCACCTCACATTTCTATATTTTGGTTCATGCTGCAGTGATACAGTTCATTACTATGTGGCTTATGTTGTGAATTTGGGCACTCTGCAGTACATACTGTGAAGAAAGATATGTGACCCCATGTAAGCATGGGATTAAGTGACTGAGAGAAAGAAACATTAAAACAAATTTAGAGATCTAATAGAGAATATTCCAACTCCTTCGATTGGTTTAAAGGCCTAACTTTAGTAAAAATATGGATTATTTCAAAATAAAACCTATGATATTTAATTGCTGTAAATCTATTTAGCAATGTACTTGAAACAGTGCATAGTTGAAGATGTTATTTCATTATTCTACCTACGTATTTGTAGAAAGCAAGAAAATTCTGGACATATTTAACTGGATAATGAGACATCAACATGTTTCTATTTAATCAAACATTATCTTCTTAAAAAAAAAAAAAAAAATTTGGTTTCAAAAGACATTTTTATATTTCCTGGAAATCCCCCTAATTAGTTTTGTGAAATCATCTGCTGGTGTTTGGATATCAAAGATACATTGTTAATGCTGATAGAACTTTTCCTAATGTTATTTTTTTTCTTAGTATAGTTTGGAATTTGTAATGCTTATGAGCTGAGAGTACAACTGGATTAACATTATCTTATAGCTAAATGAGAGTTTTATAGAAACATTGAATTTCTCAAGGAAAATTAAGAATGATCAGCGTGGTGACCTGGGTGATAGTATTGCAGAATGTCCAGTTAAAACGATGTTTTCTTAACTGCTCTGGAAAACCTCAGCCTCAGGTTTCCAAGAGCAGTCTTTGTCTTGAGGATAAAATTACCCGCTTGGTCTAAAATGTGAAAAAAACCCCCCAAAGTTACAATTCTAACTCCAAATCAAGTTTGAGGTTTTTTTGGTTGTTGTTGTTTGTTTGTTTGTTTTCTATTACTTATAAATATAACTAAATACGAAATCATAAACTCATTAAGGATGGAAAAGACCTTTAAGATCATTGAGTCAAATGATTAACCCAGCACTGCCATGTCACCTCTAAGCAATGTGCTACACCTCATCTCCAAGTGCTACATCCTTTTTGAATACGTCCAGACATCTTGGGTCTACCATGCTGCCAGATTGCTCATTCCAAAGCCTGACCACCCTTTCCATTGAGAAATTTTTTCTAATATCTAATTTCCTAATACCAAAATACCCAAAATCCTCTAGTACAATTTGAGGTAATTTCCTCTCATCCTGTTACTTGAGAGAAGAGCCTGATCCTCAGGCTACAACCTCCTTTCAGGA
The DNA here is from genome assembly GCA_013400435.1 of Pycnonotus jocosus. NCBI lineage: Eukaryota > Metazoa > Chordata > Aves > Passeriformes > Pycnonotidae > Pycnonotus > Pycnonotus jocosus. The sequence continues at coordinate 33,319 of VWYP01019158.1, forward strand.
AGTTGTAGAGAGTGATAAAGTCTCTTCTGAGGCAGACTGAACAACCCCAACTCCCCCAGCAGCTCCTCATAGGACTTGTGCTCCAGACTCTTCTTCAGCTCCATTGCCCTTCTCTGGACATGCTCCAGCACCTCAATGCCTTTCTTGTAGTGGGGGCCCAGAACTGAGCACAGGATTTGAGGTGGGGCCTCACCAGGGCCAAGTGCAGGAGGAGATGCTGCTGCATCTTCTGCCTGTTCACTACTAACACACAGGGAGGTCTCAGGAGCCTCTCTTCAGCTGGCAGAGTTGTTCCCCAGTCCTACCTGGAGTACCATGGTTTGCAAGGCCTGAGAATGACATAACGTGAGTCTTGTTATTGCTGGACTCTGGTGATAATGTTGTGATTGCTAGAAGGTGTAGAAGTGCTGTAAGCAATTACGAGGCTAATTCTGCTGCTTTTGTGCTACAATGTCAAAGGTTGAATAACTAGCAATACTCCAAGTTTTGTGGTCCTCTTCTTTAAGTTGTATTCGGGGCTGGCTTGCCAGTGTGGATGTACAGAGAGAACGTAGAAATAGCTTCATCCTCTTTATTTGCTTTGCGAAAGTTTTTAAGTATCTGTGCTCTGACACATATTACTCAATGTTAGCTATTTCTTAAGGCAAAAGAATGTATGATGTTATGTCTGTACATGAATTCATACTGTGCTGTGGTGGCTAGAATGTGTAACTGCTTCTGGGATATGCACAGGAGCTGTTAATGGCCATTGGTACTAAAAAGATGCTAGAAAAAACACTAACTAAGAATAATGGAAAGTAGGGATGAGGAAGGTTAATACAACCTTTGTATATATCTTTTTTAATAATTATTTACACTTTTGTTTCAATTCTTATCAAATGCTTTTCAAATGAGGTATTAAACTTTGTTGTAGAAGTGAGGAAGTGAAACCACAGGAAGTTGAAATATTTGGTCTTACACCATCAAGTTAATCAAAAACAGAGGTCTGAAAGTGCTAAATGGTTTGGGGCTTTTTTCTAAATTATATTCACTAATATTGATGCTGATTTAAAATAATTATTTTGAAGAAAATGAGGAATGAGAGGATAATTGTATTAATCTTCACGATTAAAGCAGGATCTAGAAGTTCAGTGGAAAAATAATTTGCCTAATGATGCTAATGTGCAGTGGAAGGTGATAAAAGATAAAGGGGACCGTTTTTTCCCATGCTAAAAGAAACTGAGAAGTTGCAATGTTCATAGTCTCAAGAAGAGCATGTGAACAGGCATAAATATGTCTTGGATTAGATCTAGACAGACTTTTGAGATTATTTTTAATGTCTTAGGCTGATACAGTTTTCTTCTCACCTGTTTGTTTCAGGTGTTCAGACCTTCTCTGATACCATGTTAGCTCCATATACCTTCTACTCCTATTTTATCCAAGCCAGCAATGTTCATGGTTTTACAAGAAGTGACTCAGTGACATACAGAACAAAATCTGGGATGCCTATAGGAAGCTTGGATTTAAATCCTGTCTTTCCTGTTAGTCACCACTCTGTTTTACTTTACTGGACAAGCATCTCCAATGACTCTGGGCCCATAGAGAAATACATTTTGACTTGTACTAGCTTGGTTGATCTGCAGCCTTGTGGTCAGTATGAAGGCTTAAAGACCTCAGCAATTATTTGGAATCTCATTCCATTTACAAAGTATGTTTTTTCTGTGCAAGCTTGTACTAGTGGAGGCTGCTTAAAGAGCCAGCCAGTAACCGTAGTTACTGCACAGGCTCCGCCGGAAGGGCTACACCCACCGACTGTAGAAACCATCAGCTCTACAGAACTGGCTGTGGAATGGTCACCACCTGAGAAACCAAATGGTAAGATATTGCGTTTACTTTCGTCAATCACATTCTTTGCAAGGGAAAAGCAGCATTTCCTCAAATCTCATTAGAATATCCTTGTCCGTGCACCATACACTGAGAAATGAAGTAACGCATTTTCCTAATTTGCCTATTTGCCATTAAGTGTATCTCCAGTGTCTGTGTTTTATTCTTCTGGAGTCCAGAAATCCACTGACTGTTGGGTCCAGGATTTAGCACTCAGTGGCATCTGCTGCGGCAAAAATCACATTTATAATCAAACATTTACAGTAAAATTAATTTTTTTCTAATTTGCCAGATTGCTTAGTTCAGACAGATGTGGTAGTATTGCCTGACAAGAAATAAATAAGCAGATAACAGTTATGAAAAAAAATCTAAGAATTAACAGAGAAGTCTGTTTTTGAAACCATCCGTCATGTGCAGTAGCCAATTCTATTACCAGTATAATTTTGTTAGGGATTAGGTGATTGCCAAGAGTTGCTGGTCTAACTTGTGTAATAATATTTTAGGTTTTTGAAACAGAGAACACAGCTGTTGTAGGATACTTCTCTGATACCACAGATTTTATTGGTAAAACTGTCTTTTAATATATGAGCAATGGAGTTTTGTGAACTTACACTAATATGCACAAATATTTGTGCATGTGAAAAAAACCATTTTTATCTGTTCACAGAATGGGCGTCTCTCTGGGGACCTCAGCTTTCACTTTGAGCACCTCATTTTCCAACTGCTTCCAGACTGGACAGGAAGAATGCCCACACAAGAATAACTATGTATTTAGAGGGGCAGTTTCTACAATGCAGGCCATGATATTTGCTGTTGGCACCTCAAGCTGTGTCATACACTCTTCATAGTCCATAGCCATGACCTGCATCTAATGGCCAGCACAAGGAGATTTAAGCAAAATTCTCATATTTGCCTTGATGTCTGGTCAGATTTCCTGGTCACTCCAAAATTAAAGAGAAAAGCTCTTTCCCCCAATTCACTCTAGTTTAGTGCACAAATACACACTCAAATACATAAATTTTATGGCATTTTTCTCTTGGCTTTGCAAGAAATCTCTGGTCAGATTTCTTATGATCTTGTAGTTAAACTACTTTCACGATCCAACCTAAATCTTGTATTGCTTCATATCACAGCAGGTTGATTTTTTTTTTACCCCAGAGTGGTGAGGCCTTCCTGTGTACATAAATTTGCATTGATATAAAACTGATGCACATGTATCTCCTATCCCGTAATATGTTTTAAAATGTTAGCATTTAAATTATTAAAATGTCACTCAAAATTCTCTTCTCTTTGTCTTAAAAAAAAAAAAAAAGTTGGTGTTATAGTAGAACTCCAGATATCTTTTAAATTCACTAATTTTTCTGGCCTTTTTCTCTAGGCATAATTATAAGATATGAACTTTACATGAGAAAAAAATTAAAATCAGCTGAGAACTTTCTTCCTCCTGAAATTCGTGTTTTCCAAAGCAGTGGATGGCTCAGTCCTCAACCAGTTGTGGAATCTCAGAATGAAAATGCCTTGGCTCCACCACAGACCAGTACCACAGTTGTTGATCTGGAACCATTCACAGAGTATGAGTTTTATGTGCTAGCAGTAAACATGGCAGGTAGCATATCTTCAGATTGGATATCAGGACGAACAGCAGAGGCTAGTAAGTACTGGTTTGAATTTATTTGATAGAAATTAAAGGAAAATGTAGAATAGCATGTATTCTTGATTTTGGATAAAAGTGATGGTTAACTAGGGATAAATTCACATTTTTAACTAATTAAAGATAGGTCAAATTATCTCAGGACTGAGCATCAAAAGCAAAAGCATTTTCTTCACCATAATTTTGTGTTGTTAAGGAAAATAATTCATGTCAACTAACCCTAAACTTAAGCTACAAGATTGCAAAATATACCAAGTAGTGTTTTAATTGGAAGACCTTGAGAGAGTTACCTTTTCAGGAGTATAGTGCTTGAAACTTCTGCTGAGACCCCATTAGTGAGAGATGCCTCTATTTGAATTAAGGTTCAAATGAGACCATATGCCAAAGCCAATAACATGGACTTTATTTAGCAATAAATGTGACGTGTAGAGATAGAAAGAAAGAGAAAAGAAAGGGGGGAGAGAGAGTGATCAACAGAAGATAGTTACCACCCATGGATCCAACTGTGTCCTGTTGGTCCTTCTTCACTCTGGTCTTCTCAGTGGTGATTCTGAGGTCATTCAAAAATTGTCACTAATTATACATTTTAGCAAATAAAAGAACTAATGCTCATTGGTTTCACAGTTCTGTTATTCTATTGGTTGAATGATTCCCTTGCTTCTAATGCTAACTAGTCCTCATGCTCAGTGTTTCTCTTTTCTTGAGTCAGTGTGTTTCTTGGGTTGATGGACTGTGAGCCGGTGGTCATGATCCTTTCTGATAGAATTACTTTTACCATGTCAGAGCTGATTTCAGCACAGTTGCCAAGTTGGCTTTTGTTGTGGTCCATAAATCTTGCATTCTTTGTGTCCACTAT
>VWYP01019158.1:37693-64188 GCA_013400435.1 Pycnonotus jocosus
GAATTAAGGTTCAAATGAGACCATATGCCAAAGCCAATAACATGGACTTTATTTAGCAATAAATGTGACGTGTAGAGATAGAAAGAAAGAGAGAAGAAAGGGGGGAGAGAGAGTGATCAACAGAAGATAGTTACCACCCATGGATCCAACTGTGTCCTGTTGGTCCTTCTTCACTCTGGTCTTCTCAGTGGTGATTCTGAGGTCATTCAAAAATTGTCACTAATTATACATTTTAGCAAATAAAAGAACTAATGCTCATTGGTTTCACAGTTCTGTTATTCTATTGGTTGAATGATTCCCTTGCTTCTAATGCTAACTAGTCCTCATGCTCAGTGTTTCTCTTTTCTTGAGTCAGTGTGTTTCTTGGGTTGATGGACTGTGAGCCGGTGGTCATGNGGTCATGATCCTTTCTGATAGAATTACTTTTACCACGTCAGAGCTGATTTCAGCACAGTTGCCAAGTTGGCTTTTGTTGTGGTCCATAAATCTTGCATTCTTTGTGTCCACTATCAGTGATACATTCTTCTTCCCAAGGCTTTTTAACCTCCAGCTGTATCTGAGAAAACATCTGGACAATAGTACCATCTTTATCTTATCTCAGGTTCTTGCTATGGGGGCTTATCTTACAGTCCAGGTTCCAGGTATCCAGAGAAGCATATTCAAGGGAGTGTTAGGGGTTCTTGGTGTTTGCGAAAGTCATCTGTCCCACGACTTGGGATGATCTTTGTTTGACCAGTGATATGTGTGTTAGCGATTGCTTCTTCACACAGTTTGCTGAAGTGGGAATTTTTGTCTGGGNCTAGTCCCCATGCTCAGTGTTTCTCTTTTCTTGAATCAGTGTGTTTCTTGGGTTGATGGACTGTGAGCCAGTGGTCATGATCCTTTCTGATAGAATTACTTTTACCACGTCAGAGCTGATTTCAGCACAGTTGCCAAGTTGGCTTTTGTTGTGGTCCATAAATCTTGCATTCTTTGTGTCCACTATCAGTGATACATTCTTCTTCCCAAGGCTTTTTAACCTCCAGCTGTATCTGAGAAAACATCTGGACAATAGTACCATCTTTATCTTATCTCAGGTTCTTGCTATGGGGGCTTATCTTACAGTCCAGGTTCCAGGTATCCAGAGAAGCATATTCAAGGGAGTGTTAGGGGTTCTTGGTGTTTGCGAAAGTCATCTGTCCCACGACTTGGGATGATCTTTGTTTGACCGGTGATATGTGTGTTACCGATTGCTTCTTCACACAGTTTGCTGAAGTGGGAATTTTTGTCTGAGTGCATTTAACCAGAATGAACAAAGCAGATTTCTCATGCACCAGGCTTGGAGTTAACACCATCCTGTCGCTTCCTTCTGTGCCTATCTCATGGCAAAATCTTTTGTGTTTGGGACAGCCAGCTGTGCTCTTTAACTCCTTAGAACTCTTTGTGTGCTTTTATACTGGCCAAGTGTCATAATATGTCCCCTTTGTATCAAAGTGTAACCAGTTTGCAACCTCTCATTTTATGACCCTTGTCTTCAGATTTTCAAAAGGGTTTTGCCACTTGACATGTTATTTGAAAATCAGCAATTTATTTCAATGCTTTCAGCAGAAATCTATGGTTTTCTTTCTGATAAGGCCCATGGTTAACAATTAAACATCTCTCTTACGTTACTTATGCTTTTGTTTGGTGTTAGCTTGAAAATTGTGTCCTCAGTCATTTGCTCCAGCAAAACAGCAGGCTAAACTAATTCCTCCTTCAAAATGAGCCTTTTTGCTGATCTGTTCCTAAATACTGTATGTTATAAAAGTGTTAAATTGTATTTGGGAAGAGGTCCATTAGTGCAGTTGTTTGTACGTAGCAGAAGTGCTGTGAGTTGGTATCCTATTATTATAGAGGAATCAGGTGGGGATTTAACTGCAGTGCAAACAATCCTTTAACAGATTTACTATAGAAGACAGGGGAACTGTTTTGTGAGAAGTGAGAGACATGTTAATTTCAAACTGGCCTAGCAAACAGAATCGCTTTTAAGATGCTGAGGTATTGAACACTTTTTGCTTTTATCAGTTTTTTCCCATGTTGCATGAAGTTTTTCTTCAAGGCCTTTTCATTCACATATACTTTCTTACCTGCTACAGGGGATAGGACTGTAGTGTTGATTAGTAGTTCTTTGAAGACACAGGCAGTGTTTTAATCTGCATTCACAGCCAGCGTAGAAAACAGGAGAATGGTGACTGAAGTACTTACCAAAATAAGGTGAAAATTCCAGCTAGACTTGAAAACAAGGTTAGAAAGGGAAAGGAAATGATTGTCTGAAATGATGTTTTACAAGTACAGTGAGGAAGCTTACATTATACATATTGCTCATTTATTTTATGAATATTATTAATTTAACTTTATTTCAGCCCCAGCATTCATGCCATCTCCATCAGTATTCCCTCTTTCACCATATTCCCTTAATGTGTCATGGGAAAAACCTGAAGACAGTGTATCAAGAGGAGAAGTGATGGGATATAGCATCAGTTTGATGACTGAGCAAAGGTCTTTGCCACCATTTTCCCAGGTATTATTGTTAGTTACATTAAGTTTTTTCTAACTGGTAATAATAAAATTGATAAAACTTGATGTCCTCTGAGGTGTTGTGATGAATTTTTCCCTGGTTTGTTGTGTATTCTCTGATCTAACTTTTCCACCTACAGGTTTGATGTGATGTTATATACTACTTCTGTGTTCTAAGTTGTCTTTCTGATCTGAATTGGTTTTGGTAGGAGGTGCAATTCAAAATTAGGAGAGATGAGATTGTGCAACACAATTTCAATTACCTTGGTATTTGTATATACTGTTTCTGTATTGTTGCTGTATTTGCTAATATGCTTAAAGTCTTACTATGTTGTAGGTATCTACATTTTCTTAGGAAGGTATTTGTCTGTTTTTGAAGTGGTGAAACCTAAGATATTGGAAAGAAACAGATTTAAAAAGCCATAAAATATGTGATTTTACAATACTGTTGTAATGTTTGAATTGCTGTGTTTGGCAAACAAACATCATGGCATTAGTAGTAAGTGGAAAGCTTAGTAATGAGCAAAAACATGATATATAATCAGAATGTGGGAGTGGATCTGGTGCTCTCATATTGTATTTCTCATTCAGAGCTGATTCTCTCTTTTGGTATTACCACAGATGGGCCTCAGTTAATTTGCTTATCAACTAGGGATACTACAGTTCTCGGGGCTGTTGTAACAATGCATAAATGCCAATTGCTTCTGGTCACTGGCTTGCAAGATGTTTCATGTAAAAAAACCCTCTGATAACAAAGATATCTAAAATGCTACAGTTTATTCAGTTCCCCTCTCACTGATAGCTTATACTGTTGTGAAAGTAAAGCAGATGCAAGTGTTTGTAGGTATTTGTTATTCCCCTCCCTTCTAATGCCTGCTAATCATGTCACTCCTTCAATGGTGGTCAGATTTCACAACTTAATAGTGTCATTTTCATCATCTCAATTGTAGCTGCACTGTTTGTAGTGATAACTGCACCACCACACAGTTTTATGAGACAATAACTTTGTTTCCTCATTTATCCACTCAGGAACTGGCTTATTACCTCATAAAACAGTGTGATGGGAAGTATTATCACCTAAATCTCAGCTTGTTCAGACTCTCCAAAATAATCCTCTCCCTTAGTGTGTCTGTTCAGGCTTTCTCATGTCTGAGTGAAGGAACCTGCAAGTTCATAGACAAGTTTCTTATTAGTGAGCATGTCATCAAATGACAGGAATGAAAATGTTATTAACCAACTGTTGTCTTCCAATCTGTTTGCTTTGCAGGTTTTGCATATAGCCGAGCCTCACGAGCTCTCCTACATAGCAACGGGATTAAAACCTTACAGGACGTACAACTTTACTGTTACTCTCTGCAATCAAATTGGTTGTGTAACCAGTGAGCCAGGCATGGGGCAAACCTTGGCAGCTGGTAAGGAAACAATCTGTAGCAAAGTGCAAAGCTGACACATGGTTTACTAATGAATACCATGATGATGGTCCTAGTTTGATGCACAGTGGCAGGGTAGGTGTTGTATTAATACAAAGTGACTTGCTTAATTATTATTTGTTTGTATTGACAAATTAAACCCCAAATGTTTTCAGTGGAGGTTTAAGGTACTCTGCTATGGCAGTAGATTTGTGTACTGCTCTCTCAGTTGCAAGTTATGATATGTATAGTTTTTGTTCATGTTTATTTAAATGGAGAAGGTACATAAATGTGGCTGCATCCACTCATTCGTTTATGATGCTAAGAAAGTTGTTAATTTGTTGTTAGGGATTTTCAGTGTGTGTTTGCATAACAAGAAACGTAAAATGCTCCAGCTGTGCCAATGCCTTGCTTAACACATGCAGGAGGAGTTGCAAGGCTTTAAGAGTAACATAAGTACATAGTGTATTTGTGTGTCTAAATCAGAAGCAACATACATGCTTTGGTTCTGCTTTTTAAAAAATTTAGCCCCTAAGATCTGAGATTTTGCTTTGTAGATATGTATCTACATATCTATGGGAACAGTGCTAATGAAACTGTATCTATATTCCTGTGCACCTTAATACATTTTTAGTCTTCAAGTTAATATCAGTAGCATTGTCATGGATTTCAAAGGTGCTGTCTACAAATTTAGGGGAAAATACACATCAACCCAGAATAGAGACGGAGAAAGCCTGTATTTACTTTGAAGAAAGGACTGGCATAAACTCACTTCTTGGACATGAGGGGTTCAAGAGGGTTTAAAGAGAGAAATTATTAGGAATATCAGCTTTACAAGTCTCCTTATTCCTGGAATGGAGTAATCATTATGGTTCTTTAATACTATAAATACGAACTCAAACCCATGCTACATGACATACTGGTGGTCATCTGAAGAGAGCTGACCACTTAACATTGTGGTTTCCTTTTGTAAAGAGATTTAAAACATGTTAATTAATTTCATAATATTAGCAAAAATGCTTAAATAAAAATATTAAACAATTAGAACTAAAAATGTTAAGCAATTAGTGATGTAGTCATATGGATGTTGTGATGATGATCTTTGCAATTACCTCTTTCATGTAATTTCATCTCACATAAAAAAAAATCTGAAATTTTCTGCTGAAGTGAAATTTAAGATGTTGTGATATTGCCTCTAGTCTGTCCTCAGTTCTTCATGTCTATTTATTTCGTTGCCCTTCCATTTGTTTTCAAGTGGAAGGCTGGCCATATACAGAGCCTCCTACTTGTATGACTTTTTCCATTCCACACAGCCATGAGGAACGATGTTGCAGTCTGTGCTGATAACCATGGAAACAAATATTGCCTAAACAGCACACCTTATTACTACAAATGATCCAACTTTGCATTTATACATTTATTAAAAGATTCGGGAAGAATAGCTTAGTTATGCTTGACAGCTTGTTTATGACCATCTCCTCCCTGGTTGTGTTAATACTCAGAGACCTATCACATTAGAGAAGACAGGAGAATACAAAATAGCATAGCAGGCATGTCCCCATTTATTAGCTGTTTTGCAGTGAAGCCTTTTCCTACTTACTGCTGTAAGCCTTGAAAGAAAAGAATCAGTGCTGTGTTGTGTTACTTTTATGTTTTTAAAGCATATTTTTGCAATGTCTTAAATTTTGGCAAACTGAAAAATGAAAAAATCACATTTTGCATGCAATTTTGTCTTCTACTAGTCACAGTTTTTGTTCCTGGAGATATTTGTTTTATCCTATCCATGCAGGGTTTCTTTGTGTGCTTTTGTTGTTTGTTTGTGTGAGGGTTTTTTTTTTTTCTTTTTGTGTGTGTGTGCATGTTTCATTTTGTGAGGTTCTGTAAGACTGCTGCCAAAGACAATTTAAAAGAAGCATTGCTTACGTCATGACAATCAAAGGGAGTTAAAACTTGAAACAAAGTTGGGAAAACCAATCCCTGGCATTTGTAAAAATAGATAATCAAGTCTTAGTCCATTTCTATCCTTTCTTTTTTTGTCATTGAAAAGTGAAAAATGAAATTAAAATGGTCTTTCTAGGACTGTTGGGGAGTTCTTTTTTTATGGAGGAATGTCTCCCTGGCAAAGAGACAGCTTTCCTGGCTGCATGCCAGTCCCCCTCCATGCCCTGGCAAAGGCAGCTTTTTGGAGGAAGTCTTGACTGAAATGTGTTCCAGCATGATGGTCCCCTTGCATCGTAACACAATCCAGGAGCTTTGAATTGTGTTTCAAGTCAGCCTAGAGGTTATACTAAATTAGACTAATTCTTCTCCTCTGATCCTCAGGAGGAGGAGGAGAACAATAACAGAAAACCATGTCCACTCCCCTTCTCTGTGTGGAGTATACAGGTTTATCACATGGACACTTTCAATTAATGGGCATCTTGATGGCTGTGCTTTTGGCACGTCCAACAGATGTGTATTAGCAAGGGGCTTCTTTTTGAAGTTGCCAGTGACTTCTAAATTTTGCCACTAGAAGTCTCAAGTAATTTTTAAGCTTTGTTCAGATCCATTAGGGTAATTTGAAGTCTAGATATAAAAAAAGGTACTCTTCAAAACCTAACCTTTTTCCTCTGAAAACTTGTGGGGGTTTTTTTGGTTTTGTTTTTGATTTTTTTCTTAATAAATTGTAAGACAGAAAGTGAAAACAAAGGCAGAAACAAGGGCATGAATCACTAGAAACAAAATTGTTGAGGAAGAAAAGGGATTTGGAGATAAGATTGAAAAGACAGAGAAAAGAGACTAATTCATGCAGGAGCAGAATTTAAGGATACCACCCAAGGGAGCAGAAGCATCAGGAAGACTCTGCTGATTTTTCAGTGAGAAGTCTCTTGGACTATGACTGATTAAAATCCAGAAGCAAACTTAATGAGTGGATTCATTCTAACTTGGTTCAATATAGGCATCTGTACTGGGAATTTCTCATGTGTAGCTTTGCAGGAGCAGAGTGAAAGAAAACTCAAATTGACCACATGTCCTTGTGTCTGTCAGACTGGAAAAATCACTCCTCCTCACCAATACATACAACCATGATGTTTGTAAATGGTAATAAAGAAGATAAATCAGAAGAATGGGAAGAGAGAGTGTGAGAAAACAAAATAAAATTGCTAAGAATAGTGTTATTTTATAAAAATGCTGAATGTTACAAATGCATATGAAGCCAGGAGGGTGAGCTAAATAAAAGAGCAGTTATGCTTGATGCTCCAAGAATGGTAAAAAGTGTTGAAAGATCAATGTTAGTGTAAATGCAGTGCTGGGATGAAAGATCAAAACAAGCATAGGAAGGTAATAGAAGAGAATTAGTAATCCCTGTTACTCAAAGAGAAGGTGACTGGAGAGAAAGAGAACCTCAATTTGATCTGTTCAGATAAAAATGCATAATGGCAGACTTTTAAATATGCAATTGATTAAGAAATGTTTCATACTTTTTAATCAGTCCTTTAAATGGTAAATTAAGGTGCTACAGCTTCTATAATCGTTGTGGTATTTGAAATACCTTTATGTGCCACAATATTGTGCGCATGTTACTGAAACCCTTGGCTGATAGATGAGGCAAAAGTTCATTGTTGATACTTTATTTGAAAATCTGAAATCCAATTTAAGCTCTGTTTTTGTCTGTGCTTTCTTGAGATCAAGTGAATCTGCATATATGTAACTGAGAGCAATACTGGACAGTAATTATACATTTTTCATCTCAATACATAGAGAAAAATGTTACTTTATTCTTCTCTCTGGGCTCTGCTGTGTTCAAATTCCTATTTATTTGTGAGAATAGCATTCAGCCTGTTGTTTTCACTAGGTCTTAGGCTTTTTTTTTTTTTTTTTAAATTTCAAAGGCATTTTTGTTGCATGGTTTTCTCTCATGCAGGATTCTGAACTGGTGCCTGTAGAACTCTACTAGCTGGTACCACTGAGAGACCTGGTCCTTTGAAAGTTTTTCTGTGATAATGTGTCTGCATGAAATTATGAATTACCCATCCAAAACATGCATGTTTTCAAAATTTTTCAGTGAGGCAGAGAAATGCCATTTTCTTCCCATCAGTTTCTGTCATTTCAGCAGGATGAAATTAGCCATGTGAATGCTTGGACCAGTGCAATTGCTTACGCTACTGATCTCAAATCATATAGTCAAAGGTTGCCTTAAACAATCTATAGAGCTATGTTTCATTAGCTGCTGTGTGACTAAGCTTATTTCTTGTAATTAAGTTTGCCTTTCCTTCGCCTTTAATTTTTAAAAAAAATTAGTTTAAAAAGCACTTTTTAAAACATAGCAAAGTATTTGCTTTGAGATTGGTGCCATTTACCCTAGCACATTGTATTCCTGATCTTTTGCTTTTGATGGCAATTACAGGGTTCAGAAGCTAATTTGTAGGAGATATTCTTCCAGCACCAGCTGCATCTGGCCTCTTGGCAGACTTCTCCAGCAGTTGTATTTGGGGCTTTGGAGTTGCCTCTGGGTTTGCTGGGGTAATTCTGGGCTGTCTTACACTCCTTGTTATTTTCTTTTTGATTATCCTTTTAATCTGAGTAATTTGTCCTTTTTTTTCCATTTTTTCCATTCATGAATAATGTCTGATGCAGACCCTTTTCAAAAGCCTCATTTGTTTATGTCTGTCATAGATGGCTTTTCTACAAAAGGCTATGCCTCAATTTTAAAATCACCAATATCCATTAAACAGGTAGTAAGAAATGTATAGTTTCCTTTGTTACAGAAGAGAAATACGAGGGCCATTTGCTGCTGGCCTGGAAACACAGATTGTTTTGCATGCATGTACGTGAGTCTCTTCATTGTGAATAGGACCCAAAGTGATTAAACAAGCACTCTTAATATGTTAATTTATAATTTTAATTACAACAATCTTGTATATATAGTCATTAGTGAATACTAATATAAATATTTTTCTACCTTTTTATTCATAATGCATAAACCAATCATCCAGTTACTTCTCGGCAGTTGCCTGTTTCCGTTTCATAATACAATCTTTGTTCTTAGTTATGAATGCATTTTGTTCATTCCTGTCTTGAATAATCCCTCATTAAGCTAGTCACTTTCTGCTCCATGCTAAAAAGGAAAAATTATCATGCAAATGTGGCATGCCATATTAAAAAGCACATTACCAAACACTTTTGTTGCTGTCCTTCAATTAGTTTCCCTTCTTTGAATTTAATTTCATTTGTTGTTAAACTACTGACTTGATGTATGGACTCATGAATTTGAGGCTGCTGCCAAGAATGTAGCAGGAAAAAAAATCAAAGCCTCTTCAGAAAGCTACAGAGGCAAAGCTGAAATGAATTTGCTTCACCTTTGACAAGAACACTTGAGCAGCACTGGAATCCTCTGATGATTCAGCTTGGCTAATTATCCAATTATTTATTCCAAGAATAAAGACGCTGTTTTACAATTAAAAAAGTGTAAAGTAATCTGAGAAATTTCGTAATGACAGATGACTTAAGTAACTTCTGAGATAAATAGAATCTGCTCAAACTTGTCATGCCAAGTGTTCAAGCTATAGTTAAACTGCTCTTTGAGTTTCGGGGAATCAGTAGGGAACTAAAAGTTATTTGTTTCTTCTCCCCTACCAACCACATATTATGTCAGAAAATAGCTCAAAACAGCTCAGTTTGTTCTTTTTCCTCTCTGTCAAATTTGCAACATTTTAAAGCTATGTTTAAGTTGCATTCCTCTTGATTAAAAGCTTTTGGTTCAAAGCAATACTTTTTAATTGCCTAATAATATAAGTCAGTTCTTAGGAAAGAACCGTGCATTTAGGAGTTCATTTGCAATATAACTGAAAAATTCATTGCATGGCAGTAAAACAATTTACTGTTAATTACAAGGAGAAGAATTTGCTGTACCATGCTCACAGATTGCCATGAATCATGCAGCACTCCTAGAGATTTATAACAGATGTGTAAGTGGGATGAATTAGCAGGGTTTAATAACAGAGACACAAATCATGCAGACTTCAAGGAGCTTTAATTGATATACTAGAATGTGACGGGCATGAATCACTCAGCCATTCAACAGCACTGTAACATATGGTCAGCTCAATATGCTGCATCTTAAATCGGTTGGTGAGTCGTTGGTTGTCCCATATGGTGGAAGCAATATATTTTTCATGATTTTTACAAAATACAGTGGATTACATCTATTTTAAAAATACAATTGCAACATACTCGTGTTATTAAATTTTCTTTCAATGTCTATTCTGGACAGGTTTTATCCTTTTTTTGGGAAGGGATCTAAAATGAATCTCTTAAAACTCAAAATATTGTCAGAAGATGTAGGTATTATCGCTTGACTCATTTACTGTTGAGGTGACTGATACTATTGTGAAGTGCTGAAAAAGAGAACATACCTGAAATGCAATGGCAAACTTGGGTTCTTCTGGACTAATTATTGGAATCAAAAATAAAATGCAAAACCCATAGTGAGGTGTGCAGTTTTACCTGCAATATAAACTCCAATATTAAAAGAAAAAGATATTTTCTGTAACTTTTTGTCCTCGAATTTGGCTTTTTTTTCTCTTTTATTATGTACATATGCATTTGGGATTCAACTTAACAGCAGTTAAAAACTGTATGCTTTTCATTGCTATTACCTTCCTGAACTGATCAGTGTCTAGTTGAGGAAGAGTACACAAATACCTACCTACAGTAAGCTGAGCAGAAGTTACTCAAACATATGTAAGCCTGTAAAATTTAGCCACAGTGTAAATATGTTATTCCTGGGACAAGAATCTGGCAGAGTATGGAAAAGCTTTAGCAGTTGTATTAGTAAACCTGACAGACTTGAGAAAGGAGTATTGTATCCTTAGAACCATGGCTGCCAGAATTTAATGTCAACAATTAAAATTTATTTTGATCCTTACCTAGTGTTTATTACTGTTTGTATACACAACAGACCTTACTAATACAGAGATGCACTATTAGATGGAATTACCATCTGTTCAGAGTGAAATGCTGGCATCTGTCTTCCAGCCTAAAACTAAAATGATATTATTTCAAACAAAACAAAATTAACTGCTCTTTACTTACCAACTTCATTTTTGTGTACATGTGTGTGCATAAACACATGGGAAAGGCTTATTTGTAATGACCTGTGTAGCAACATCTATATTTAGATATATGACTTCAACATAAGCTGTATGGACCATCTGTCTTTATTGGTCTTTTCTATGCCCTCCACTACACAATGGCATGCAGCAATCATGGGCTTTTAAACACTGTTTTAGCCTTATAATATGTTAAATATGTATTATATAGCAAGACATTAAAACTACATAATTAAAATACACAAAAATGTGACTTTGAATTCACTAAAATGTGGTATGCTCATTTTTTTGACAGATGTGTTTTAACAGAATATGACTAAAAAAAATTAAATAGGTAAAATTATACTCAATTAATCTTTCAGAAAGTAGCTACAGGTACCACAGTGACACCTTTAGGAAAATATATACTGTATCTTTTAGTGTTGAATATTTTTAATTTCAGCATTTAATACCCTGCTGGGCTAGTGCTACAGATTTATTTCAAGACCTTCTGTTTACCTGTGCAGTTGGGGTTTTTTTTGTTATTTTTGGTTTTTAAGTACTTATGTGAGCTGTTTTGTACAATGTGCTTCTGTCTTGATGCACAAGAATTCTCAAACATCAAGGAGACTGTAGTTTAAATACTAGTGCTATAGCAAGGATGTTGCTTTCTGAAAGGGTAGTCTTGTGTTCCATATATCACAAAATAATAAATTGTGTCATGCCAGTGTTTAATGCGTGTACACAGTGCATTAACTGTAACTGTAGTACATTTATTTGTGCTAGAGGAGACTTGAAAATGATTAAAAAATCAATACTTCCCTGTCAGAGAAGCAAGTGTTACGATGCATTTAAGTAGTTAATTGCATAAGCCCCATAAAAGCTTCAGGTTTGGGTATCAGAGATGCCATAATTATGGTCCAAGTAACTGCCGTTTATTAATACCAGACTTTAAAGGAAGATGTAGTTATTGTCATGAGTGCTAGTCAGCTGTATGCATTTTAAAAATAATGAATTTTAGCATTTCTGTTTTGCCATCAGTAATCTGAACTGGAGGGCTCAACCTCTTCAGTTTGCATTTAAAATGCTGACGTAGGCTGGTTCCCTCAGAGGTGAAGTTTTGATTGTTAAGCCATGTTTTCTGTTTAAACTTGTGCATTAATATCACAATTCATTAGTGCTGTGCCCTACTTATTCAGGGAAGCTTATGACCTCACACTGCATTACTTCAATTTTGACACTGTAAATTTCTACCATCGTGTGAGATACTAATTAGATTGTGAAGTCATAAATGATACCTAAGCAGGAATTTACAGCACATAGTACCTTTGGCAGTTTCCCAGGTCTCCCACTCCCTGCTTTCTCCAAGAAGAATATCTATCAAGTTATGGGGTGTGGGGGACAAAGAAGAAGAAAGAAGTAATATACTACTGGCAAATAGCAAAAATAAAAAAAATGTTAATGATCTTGGAAATGTGGGAATGTTTAAAAGGATGTTATTAATTCATGTTAAATGAAGCAATCTCCTCTAAAGAACTCATGCTATGGACAATGCTGGGCTGTGAAGTAATGTGTCAGATTTTGAAGGCCTACATTTAAATTCAGGTTTTATTGTTCTTGAAAGGTGTTTATTGCTCTTTACTGTGTCATTATGGGAACAAGTAATTTTTACAAGTTGTCACTGTATTTTGCTTCCTGGACACAAATGAAGTTCCTGTTGTTAAATCCTTCTCTTTATCGGGGAAAGCAAGATAAGATGTATAGAGACTCTGTGCATAGCAAAGTGTTCTCATACTTCTCCAGATGATGTCTTCTATTGTTTCAGTGATGGTCCATTTCTTTCCACCTGTAGGACCATCATGTCATTATCCAAACAAGTCATGCTGCCCTCCAGTGGCTTACTGTACAGTATTTTATTAAAAAATGGAATAAGTTTAGTTAATAACTCAGCTAGAGAGTAGCCAATGCTATCAGAGTGTTTAAAAGGATATCAAAGTATTGGGTTTAATGGTAGGAGGATCATGCTATAATGTAAAACTAACTTGTGCTGCTACCTTCTTGGAAACAGTCTTGTTTGGAGATCTGGTGTGTACCAGAATTTGCGGAAAATCAGAGAGGGTCGTTTTCTTGAAGTGAGTAATTATCTGAACACAAACTGCTGTTTGGTGTGCACATCTTGAGAACAACCAAATGGGCCTGCAGGACTGTGCACAGAGAGCTGTTCTGCTCCTCTTGGTGAGGATAAGTCCACCAACAAGAGACCCCTGTTGTCATGTACCATACTGAGATGTAACAAGAGTTATAACTGTCCAAATTCTCCTTCATTTTTTTGCTCACATCCACTTGTGAAAGTCATACAGATACACACTTACAGGGAGTTTGGCATGAGAGGCCCATGAAGGAAGGAAAGTTTCTCATAAAGATTAAGAATATTTTTGAGTTTTTTTTCCTCTCATAATTAAGCTTCTGTGGATATCTGTGTTTATTCTTAAGGTCAGAAAATGCAACAGGATGTTTTGCCAAGATTATGTTATGTGCAATAAGTAATTCCCCAAATGTTATGGACAATGATACCTAGATAACTTTTTTTATCCACAGCTCCAAGAAAACTTAGTGCCCCTCTTGTTAAAGGAATAAACAGCACAACAGTAAAGATAATTTGGAATGAACCTGAAGAGCTTAATGGGCCTTCTCCCATCTACCAGGTGGAAAGGATGGATTCATCTTTAGCTACAATGAATATAGAAGTAATAAAAGGGATCCGTTTCCCAGGAAATGGGTATTACAGATTTGCGAGTTCCACTCTCCCCACCAATACCTACTTTACAGGTAAATGAGTTTAAATTACTTAGAAACTGTACTAATTGTACTCTGCATTTGTTTTACCATTTGGTATCCTGTTCTATAAATCTTTTATGTTAAAGCAGGTAAGTTCTAGTTTTTTGAAGTAATGTAATGATTAGTGATGTATGGGCTATTTTGATTCTCACTTTAAAAACCTGTGGAAATCATTGACATGTGGGATTTTTATTACCTCATGTTTGGACAGGGAGATGTACATGACAGTGAATGTTGCTGCATATTTGACTTGTTTCTGAGTTATAAATATAAGATTTTATTTATTCTCCTTGGATAAAAAACTTTTTAATTAATTTGCTGTGAGTGCTAAGATGTGTTTTATTTGTTACCTTTCTGGGGGTTCCTGGGGCTGCATAAGCACTCAAAAAGCTCTGCCTTCAAGGTTCAGAGCATTTGTGTTGTGATCCTGTTTGTTTCGTTAAGGAAAGAAAAAGCCTGCCACTATTTCTGGGCCTTCAAGTGTTCTCTCTTTTTTCTTGATTAGTTACTTTACTTTGGAACCAGGAGATATTCAGATTGAAGCAGACCTATGTCCTATTTCTGTGATTCTCATCATTTGCTGGTGTCTTGACTTGTGGGATAAAGCAAAGATACAGACAAGTATATTTTTTGCAAAAATGAACCTGATTACATGTTTGAGATGTTATAGCGGTCTGTAAGTGAAATCTTGCATTTTCAGGCATGAAGTGTGAGTGTTTAAAAGAAAAAACAGCAGAGCTGAAGACTTAAAAAAAAAAAAGTGTATGAAAGATATGTGCGTGTGTATGTTTATGTTAGGTTATGAGAATGACAGCAGGAAGGGGAAATCCAAAAGGAATCTAGGTAACTGTAAGAGCAGGCATTAACTAGCACACTGATGGTGCCGGGGCCACACCAGTGGCAGTGACACAACTGCACGTGGTATGAAGCCTTGTTTGTTAGGAGAGAGAAGGGCTGCAAAAACTGTGCAGCACAGTTGACACAAATAAGAATGCTGGAGCTTTGAAGAGCACTCAGCTGACATTCCTTGTCTTCAGGGCCACCACAGGTAATTCTGGCAAGGTTATTTGAGCACTTGGTACTTGCAAGTGTGTATGTGCAAATTCAGGTTTTGTTTAAAACAGAAATCAGCTTCTCGCTTCTCTATGATCACTCAGTGAATCTGACTTTAAAAAAAAAAGTTGAAGATGACTTCACATTTTTTTTCTATCTAGCTGCTTACTTGATGGATAAATAATAATACAAAGTGATAATGTGTTCGTTAAATATTGACACCGTGTTGACTGGCACAACCTGTCTCTGTGTGGGAATCTGTAGGAACAGCTGTTGGACTCCTTTCCTCATCCAAATTGCCCAATGGTTTTCCTGACATCAGTTTGCACCCTTTACTGCATACTTAGAAAAACACCCTTTGATATGTTTCTTCTGTTGTTAGTTGTGACTATTTGTAACCAAGCAAGCCCGACACAAATCTACCCAAGTTTCAATTCACTCTGGGGTTTAGTTCTGCTCCATAAGCTGAGACTGATGTCTTGAGTAAAGTTTATTGTGATGGCTGAGATGATTTGAGAGAGTTTGGACAGGCAGGTTGGGAGATGTTAAAATAAAGCTCCCTTCATATTGACAACTGATGGCTGATAGCCCTGTCTGGATACATATAATTTATCATAGCTTTGGATTGTATTCTTTCTCTTCTACCAGTCAGAGTATTAGTCAGAGTATTTGGAGACAACGTAGAACTAAAACACACAAGGCAATTTGTCCAGATGTCTGCTAGTAATGACTAGCAATCAGATTAAATCAGTCTGTGTTTGGTACCTAAAAATGTGTAGTCTGGGTTTGGCAACTCAATAAAGATTTTGAGAAATATAAATCCGGGTTTTTCTAAGTGGGTCATCTGTCCTTCTTCCAAAACATGATAGAGGAGAAAATGATAGCAAATCCAGGAGAGTTTACCAAAGACAGACACTTAAGGGGATGAAAAGTACTCTTTAACAGCACTCTGCAGTTGTTTTGTTGTTGAGACCCTCTCTTATTACCCATTTCTGAAGACAAGTAGTTGGCAATTGTGCTTTATGGATGGAACAGCTTTAGTGTGCATGCAGCTGTGTACATTTTTGACACAAAAGTGTGCCAGCTTGTATGTGTCAGTCAGCAGACAGATACTTCTCGGTGTGTCTGGGATCTCCCACTGTTAATCCAGAAAAAGATTGATCAGTTTATTCATTGCTAATAAATGCAGTTGTCCTCACTACCTCCCTGGCTGGTTTTACAGTCCAAGGTGCAAGTAATAGGGGCAGATGTATTTTCTGGGAAATTTTCCAAAATCATCTTTTTAAAAAAAAGTTATTCAATAAACACTGGCTACACTAAGCAGTGTCCTGTCTGTAACAAAGCCTCCAGCTGCACAGGGAGATGTGTTTAGAGTACACATTAGATGAGAGGAAATAAGTAAAAAGACTTTTTTTTTTTTTCTGCTGGAACTGTCCACATGCAACTTTTCAGCTCTTCAAAATGTGAAGAAGTGTTTTAGCCGTGTAGAATATCATTTCCCAAATGATTTTTAGTACTTATTTGCATTCCTTGAAGTTCTTAGATACAACAGCATTTGTTGTAGCTCTCAAAATGCCACAAGGCAAGGGAGAGCTGTTAGTGTTCTTCTTTTACCTAAGGAACTTATTCATCTCCCATCACTCTGAAAATTGGGGTATTTAGGGGTTTATCTTCATATCTTCCCTATCAGACAACAAAGTGGTGTGATTTAATGTGTGGAGAACTGAAATTCCGTTTCTACTTAATGTGGGAGTTTATACTTAAAACGACCTCTAGAATTGGCTAGAAGGTTTTACAAATTATTTATTTTGTGTGGTTTGCTTTTATTGGTCCAGCTTGTGTGCTGTGGCTGTGCGTCTGGAGTCAGAATGCTGCAGTACCAGTGTTGTGTTTGCCTTTCTGGTTCTCTTGTCATCAAAAGAAGTAATGTCTATTTTACACAGGGTGTAGAACAGGCAAGTTTGGAGTTCAAATGTCATTCCTCTTGGATACTATTTGTTTTAAAAGAAAATTATTCATGTAATGTTGATCACAATGCAGTCTGCTCGGAAGAAAGTTTTGTGTTTGGCCTTGCTTTGATTTCAAGTTTTCTGAAATAGGATAATACTCTTAAAAAGAAGTATGTCTTGCCTGGACTATGTAATCTTTGCTAACCTCTACATGATGCGTATTCAGCTCTATAATAATTTGAAAATAACTGTATGAGGTAAGATGTTAATATATTAAGCATTACAGGGAGAGCTTTTTTTACAATGACATTTTTAACATTGTAAAGTGGTCTTAAAAATGTGTACTTAAAAAAATATTTATATCTGTGCTAGTGTTTTTACTGCCAGATTCTGGCTCAGATACACAGACATTTCTCAGAGTGTAGAATCTTTCCAGTAATGATGTTTCTTAGTGAGTTTGCCATGGAACACTGCACAGGCATCGTTTACATTTGTTCTGGGCAGAAGTGCTGAGAATGGCTGTGGTCATTTGGTGTCAGATCTTCCCATAGCTCTTCATCTCAGTGAACTCTCTTTGCAGTAATGTAAAACAAATTCCACTCCACGGAATCTTGAGCAAACATTTGATAGTTAGTCAAAGGGGCAGATATTTTCATTAGTTTGAGGAGCCAAATAAACAGGCCTTTTCCAGCACCCCAACAGAACTTTATGGGATGCATTATGACTGAGCACCAAGAAAATGAACAGGATTAGAGGTCCTAAAACATTGTAAGAGGAGAGGCCAAAGAAAATGGTGTAGTTTGGAAAAATGAAGACTAAAAGGAGACACAATAATGGTGTTAAAATATATAAAAATATGTAGTTTAAAAGAAGAGAATGAACTTTTTGTGTTTGCTGTGAGTAATGCAGCAATGCACTCATAATAAGCTTAAAATACAGCAAGGTAGATTGTGGGTTTTTTTCTAAAAGATTCAGGCTAGTTGGGCAAACAAAATCATTGTTGTGAGAAAGAAATGAAAGCTCTGACACTGCAGATTTTAAAGAACAGTTGGATGAGCATTTTTCAGGAATAACCTGGGTAAAATTGATTCTGCTTTGGAGTAAATGGATTGTTTCTGTGACCTCTAAGAATGTTTTCCAAACATATATCCTATTATAAACTCAGACTAACCCAATGAAACTCAGAAAGATGTTCATTTCACCAATTAACTTTTAGTAGGAAGGAGCTGCCTTTTTTTTTTTCTCTGATTGACAATTTTCCCTGTAGAGGGAAGGTTGCATGAGTTGAACAAGTTTTGCTTCTATTTTATTATTTTTTTCTTTAGATATTTTCTGTAATTTCTTTATACAACTAATGATTTGAGATGGTTAGAAATTAATTTTAATCACTAATTCAGAATAATGTAATAATTTAGTGTTGAAGAGAAATCATCTAGTCTTCCTGCTCATATTGAGTCCAGCTAGACCCGTTCAGGCCTTTTTCTGCTTGAGTTTTCTCTCCATATGTAGCTAAGTATGTTTCCAAACATTGTTCCAGTTTCCAGTTTTACCCATCTTTTGGTTTACTTTTCTCCCTTATATCTATACAAAATTTTCCTCATATGAACTTGTGACCATTGCCTTTTGTTCTGTCATTGTAGAGGTCCAAAAAAGTGTGTGTTCATCTTTAGATCCTTTGGGGAGGTAATTGAAGAAGGCAGTCATCTCCTCCATCCTTCCATGCTCAAGACTAAACAAACCCTATTGTCTCAGCCTCTTGTTGAATGTTGTGTGCTTTGGTCCCCTGACTATCTTGGTGCCACTGTATTTGTTCCAGCCTGCAAATACCTTGGGTTTTGGGGGTTGTTTTTTTTTGAATGCCAGGGTACCCAAACTGCACTGTAGGACTTTCATTTGCATCTGCTGGATTTCACGAGATTTCTGTCAGCCCACTTCTCCAGCCTACTAAGGTTTCTCTGTGTTGCAGTGTATCCACTGCAGCCCTTAATTCTATTTTTTAAATTGCCTCCAAACTTTTTGACAGCACACTCCATCCCATTGCCTGGGATCTATTTTAATGAATAGAAATGTTAAACAGAGTTGGTCCCAGTACCAATTTGTTGTAAATGCTGCCCACTGGGCTTTGTGCCACTTGTCACAAGCCTTTGAGTCCTGCTGTTTAGCCAGTTTTTCACTCAGTTTTATAGTCCACCCGTGGTCCATCTATTTCTCCAGACTGATGGCAAGGACTCCCTAATCTATAGACAAAACTTTACAGCAAATGCAGTTAAATGTTTGCTTCAGCCTTATACCAAAAAGATGGAGAGAAGGGAAGAGGAGGAGAGAAATCTGACCTTTTTGCTTAGTTTGGCTTCATGTATTCTTTGTCACTCTGCTGGTGTTTTTTCCTTTCATAGCTTTTGAAGAATCAGCCTTTTATTTCATTATGTTGAACTGAAGACAGTAAACAAGATTTTCTGAGGGAGAAACTGTTACAAAAGAAATTCTTACTCCAAGCTTTTGAATACTCTGAAAGAAAGAAAGAGAGCACATTTGTTTTGTGGACTTGAAGAACATACTTTTTGTCAGGGAACTTTTCACATTGCCAATCATTTTTCAGAGTTTCATATTAAATCATACACTAAAAAGCTCTTGGAGAACTCACATTTTGTTGTGTCCTTTCTGTCTAGGTTGTTGCCACAGGACTTGTCCTTAGAAATGCTTTTAATTTTTATACCAACTTCTTATATTTTCTCCTCTTGTCTTCACAAAAGAGTGATTTGAACCTGCATCTTTATCTTCTGTAAAAAAAAGATAAAGATCTTCTATATCACCGTCAAGTGGCTGACTTCAGTAAGAAAGAGAACCATCCTTTTTTCTGCCTGAGAACTGTTTGCACAGAGATTTTAGGTAGAATTTTATCTTAGTACTTAAAATGAATTCAGAGCTTCATCTTGAAAAACACGTTCCTTCCTTTCTTCCTTTTGAATCCCAAGAAGCCTAAAGATAGGGAGTGAGAGAGGAGCTGCATATAGAGAAAAAGGAGTGATCCAGCACAACAAAGTGAACTCTGCTGCTTTATGAACAAAACAACTTAAAACATTTTTGAACATGCACAACAGGGACTTAGGCAACAAATAAGCCAAGCTGATGCTGACCTTGCCAGTGTTACAGGGGTAATATTTTCACTAAGATGAGCTGGTTTTTTAGGCACCGACATACTTTCTATCGGTATGAAGTAGCTGGTTTTTCTTCCTTTTTCTTTCTTTTTTGTTTTTTCAATTGTAGCCACTACACAAAAGAAGAAAAAAAGAATCTCACCTTGTGTATTATTTTTCATGCTTACCTCTTGTACTTTAACAGATCAACTATGCAGCACAAGCTTTGGGCATACAACCACAGTATTTTTTTTTTCTGCATCTTCTTGGCTTTAGTGCCAAAGCAGATTTTTGCCAGTGTTGTGCATTCTGCACTGCATGGTTAAAACCATTTTTTTCTGGTTGTGCATGGTAACTTTTAGAGAACACAGTAGTGTTGTACAATGGAAGTTGTAAAAGCAGGAGGTTTCCCATTATTATATCAACCTGCCAGTGGAAAATCCTTTCCTAGATTAGATCATAGTTTCATCTGTCTATGCAAATAACCAGTTACAGAATTGGGTCTTTTGATTATCACAAACACACAAGATGACTGTAGCTTTTAAAAGAGCAGTTCTTCCCCTTTTGTCACAATTCTAGTTGGGCTTTCACTAACTTTGTGCAAACATGATTCACTGTTTTG
This sequence comes from Pycnonotus jocosus, assembly GCA_013400435.1. Lineage (NCBI taxonomy): Eukaryota > Metazoa > Chordata > Aves > Passeriformes > Pycnonotidae > Pycnonotus > Pycnonotus jocosus. The sequence continues at coordinate 58,307 of VWYP01019158.1, forward strand.
GAATGTAGTAGGCATTCTCTCTGCAGGTGTCAAGCCCAAGAATTAGCAGAAGAAACAGTTATGGAAGTACTGTTTTGCTTCAGGCATGAAGCAAATCTTCCGGGATTCCTTCTGTGCTTGTGCACAGCTAAGAAAAGGTGCAAAATGGAGGGACTTGTTGAGGGAGATTTAGGAAATAAAAGTTGCTGAAAATAGCAAACAAAATGAAAAAAGCTATAAGATAGAAACTGCACAAAGGCATGATCTGTATTTAATAAAAAAAAAAAAAAAAAAAACGGAGAGAGAGGAAGGTACCAAGCCTCTCTTGAAAGCTTAGCATGCTTAGTGTGCTATAGATTCATGCACTCTGTGTTAAATGGAGGCTGATTTCACTTCAGTTAAAGCAAATAGTGCAGATCAAAGAAAGAAAGTGAAACAGGTTTGAACATAGAAAAGAATAGTTCGGTGGGTGCTCACCTTTTGGAGTGAATATATGAATGCTGCTGGAAATTCTCAAACTCAGATACCTGATGGTGCAGACATATGTGAAAGAAAAGTGTCTATTTCTAATGGTTTTCATTTGCTAGAACAATCGTGGGTCTTCCATACCAGTACTTCAGTACTTTATAAGATTTTTGTGAGATTCTTATGTGCTGGTATAACAAACTTATAACCTAAAGTAGTTTTTCATAGAGGGATTTAATGAGAAATAATAGCCAAAAAGAAAAAGATCATTTGGTCCAACCTTTCTTGGCAAAAGCATAAGCTAGACAAGATGGCCCAGTACTCTGCAGCTGAATCTTAAGTGTCCAGAGCTGGGGAATCCACCACTCGGAAATATTATTCCAGTGACTGGCTCATTGTGAAATTTTTCGTCTTGTGTCCAGTTGGATTCTCTCAAGGAGAAGCTTGTACCCATTACTCCTTGTCTTTTCCGGGTAAAAGACTCTTTGTAATAAGGGACTTTCCATCTTCGTTGTAGCCACCCTTTAAATAATGGAACATGGTGATAAGGTCTCTCTTGATCCTTCTTTTCTCAAGGCTGAATTTTCTCAGTCTTTCCTTATTTGACAGGCTATCCAATCCTTTGATCATCTTTGTGGCCCTTCTCTGGACTCTCTCCAGCCTGACCACATCTTTTTTGCACAGTGGAAACCAAAACTGAACACAGTGTTCCAGGTGTGGCCTGACAATCACTGAGTAGAGTGGAATAATGACTTTATCTCAGCTGGAGATGTCCTTGTTGATGCAGTCCAGCATCCTGTTGGCTTTGTTTGCCACAGCAGCACACTCTCGACTCGTATTGAGCTGCTTGTCAACAAGATGCACAGATCCTTTTCCACAGAGCTGCTCCCCAGCTGGGTAGATCCCAGCCTGTGCTGGTTTCTGTTTTCCCAGGTGCAAGATGTTACATTTGTCTTGATTGAACGTTTGAAGGTTCTTGGTAGCCCATTCTGTCAGTCTAGCCATGTCTTCCTGCAGGGTGGCTCCCCCTTCCAAACTGTCCTGTTCCACTCAGCTTGGTGTTATCATCACATCTCATCAGGGTATGCTTCATCCCATCATCCAGAACATTTGTGAAGATACTAAACAGCTTTAGGCTCAGTATTGATCTCTGAGTGACCTCTCTTGTGATGGGTTGCCAGTTTGAAAAGGAGCTGAATACCACCCTCCTCTGGGTGCTGCCTGACAGCCCAGACCACTTGTATTGACCATCACACCTCAGGTTCTCTAGCAGTAGACACTGGCAAATAGTATAGAACACCTTGGTGAAACTGAGGTAGGCAACATCCACTGCTTGTCCCACATCCACTGAGGAAGTTAGTTTGTCCTAGAATGCGGTCAGATTGATCATGCACGATTTGCCCTTGGTGAGTCCATGCTGACTTTTCCCAACTGTGCTTCATCTGACTTGTGGCAGCTCCCAGGAAGGCTCATTCCGTAACTTTGCCAGGGACTAAAGAGAGAGTAATGGGCCTATAATTTCCTGCATCGTCCTTTAAGCCCTTCCCATAGATGGGAGTGACATTAGCCTTCCTCCAGTCTTCTGGGATCTCCCTTGATCTCCACAGCTTCTAAAAGCTTTCAGCCATGTCAACAAGCTCTTGGAACACCCTCAAGTGGATATTGTCAGGTCCCATCAATTTGTAGAGACCAAGCTCCCGTAATAGTTCACATACAAATTCTCCCTTTACTGATGGTGAAACTAAGTTGGTATCAAGCTTGATTTTTGTGCTGGTGAAGATGAGGACGAACAAAGTGTTTCATCATTTCTAACTAATGACCTCACATGCTTAACAGTGGGCCAGAATTTTCCTTCTGATTCTATAGAGAGTTTTCAACAAGGTTGCAGGAAAGAGACGATTACCATTGTATTCACTGGAGAGATACTTGAAGTGAAATTAATGCTTTCTGGTACATGCCTAGCCCTTATTTAGGTTATTTCTATAATGAGCTATTTAGTCCAATGACTTCAGACATTGTGTTTGACTAATACTTGAAATTATTTCTGCTTTTGAGATATAAATTCCTTCCCATATTGTTTTTAAAGGGTGAAGATGTAACTACTGAATTATGTATTGACTAAAGTGTGTGAGGTGTCATGCATTGATTATGATTGCATTGTGAATTTGATCAGGAAATTTTCATAATAATAATATAAAGAAGCTTTTCACCTTCTAATTGATTTTCAGGGCGATTAAATTAAGACCTTGTCTAAGTACGACTGTCCTTATCAATTACTGGCAGAATGGAGAAATTAAAGGATTAAAAATTTACGTGTGTTAAGATTCAGTATTTAAGGTCTAAAATCAATCAGATCATAGACTGAATAATTCCATTATGGCAAAACTATCATTCAGGATTAGACTGTGGTAATTTGAAGGAAAAAAAGCTGTCTGCACTAGTACATATGGGAAAAATTAGTTTGCAAAATTAAGCACCTAGAGCTTAAGAAATGGAGTTAAATAAGCAGGATGAACTTCATTCAGCTGTGTTATATTTATATGCTATGATGGCATATAACCAGCTGATTAGAAACTATCTTTCCATAGGTTCTGTGTATGGTATGGACCAGCTGTTGCCTTTTGAAAATCCTTTCTCTGTTTTGTATATAGCTGTCTATTTTACTGTACATGTCTATCCTTAAGTGTATGCAGATTTAATTGTTTTCCTATGCTATTTCCACTGGAGTAGCAGGGTACTTTGTAATCATTGATATACATTTTTTACAACATATACATTACCAGTTTTATTTTATGAATAGAGACTTTGTGTGAAAAAAAAAGAGGAATTAATGCTAATTCTGAGTTTTACATAGGTAGGACCTGAGTTTTCGGAGTAGTTCATGTGTTTTAAGTAGTGTTTCTGCCAACCTCATTTCAATTAGGAGCACTTAACACTTTCACAGATCTCTATGGGGTGTTTAAATGCAAGCACTCAAGAAAATGAAGAGTGTATAAAATGTGAATAACTCTGAAAAGTTTGACTTAAGTGGTTTACCTCACATTGCATAAGAACTTTGTGGTAGAGGTGGGGACAGATTTCTCCAGAGTGACATTGAACTGTGTTAGCTGTGAAACTGGCCGTTCACTTTTCATACTCCCCTTCCTCTTTCATTAAACATCCACAGAACACTACATCAAAAAAGACAGGCTTCTGTGCACAAAAATCCTTATTTGCTACATGAATTCTGTTTTAGTTGCTGAACATCATAAAATCCTTGAGGCAGATATCTTATGGGAAATGTGTGTTTGTATAATTGTAGACTATATCATTATTCATCCTCTATTTGGATGTGCATTAATTTCTTGCAGACAGTTTTGGTTTTGCATTACCTAATTTTTGAGTGTTTACTTTTATCTTTGTAATGTGGCCTAAGTAGTTATTCCGAACAGTGATTAAAAAGATTCCAGTGTGATAGGGGAGTCCCACCCATATCCATGATTTGGAACATTGCTGATAAATACAGATATCAATGGGTAGAAATTTTTAGTATTTGTAAAATCTTGGATCTGAACTGTTAGGGCCATTGACTGCTGCGGTAGATGCCCATCTGTATGTGAAGGATAGAATTAATGCTTTTCCAATGTATTGTGTTTACAACAACATGTATTTCAACTGGATTTATAAGGAGAGCTCTTACTAGTGGCTGTAGTCTCCTCTCTGTTTCTATTTACCCTTCCCTCCTTTTTTTGATTTCTTTTGCTTTTCAATTATTTTCCCATGGGTTTTGCACTAGCCATGATTTGTTTCTTGCTTCTCCCTCTTCCACTCTTTCCCTCCTGGTTTTGCCATTGTAATCTCCTTGATTGTCTTCTTTCAGTAGTCTTCAAAATGTTATCTTCCTTTTTTTTTATATTGCCTGTCACAAAGTGGCAGAAAATTAAGAGGACAAGAAAAAGACACTTTCCCTTCCTTTCTACTGTTTACTCAATCATCAGGATTTGGTGTCCAGGATGAATTTCATGGAAGAGTCTTTTTAGCCCCTAAATTTCTAAGATGCAAAGTCTCCACGCAAATGTAATTTTTCTTTGCAAATTTTATCATCATCCTCTAGATAAGCATCCTGCAAAGAGCTGTTTCCTGACATTGATGAATTTAGACTTCTATTTTTTTACCTTGAGATAACAGCTCTCTAAAACATTCATGTCTGATCCACAGAAAGAAGGAATCAAAAATCTTAACTTTTGTTTTTTTAAATTTTTTGTTTTTTAAAATTATGAAAGTGATGTAAATTAATTCTTCAAAGTAATTGTGAAAAGGCAGTTGGCATGAAGCAAATATGGTTAGAAGAGATTTCCTTTTCTTACTTTTAGAAACAAATCAGAAAACCCAGAATTGTCCATTGGCAATTATATTGGCAGAATAACAGCAAAGTTATTGTGCAGGGTAGTAACTAAGAATCCAGAAAGCAACAGTTAGCGTAACCAACAGAAGGGAAACAGAAGCCAGCCAAGTAGTACTCTTCTGGTCTAAGGACCATTTAATATAGTGACAGAAATGTAATAAAATAAATTACTGGAGAATTCACGATCTTGATAGCAAATTGTTGCATGCCTTTTTTTTTAATTAAAAGCTATTCTTGAGAATTATATACTGGTATTTGTTGTAGAAAGATCACAAAAAGTAACTATAATCTATCTCTGTATATACTCAAAGTGAGATTTGATCTAAAGTAGTTAGATCTGTGCTTACTGACTTAAGATCTATAATACCTTAAGATTAATTGGAAGCATAAATGGAGAAGCTGACAACCTGGAACCTTGACTGCTTAAAATTGCTGACCCAATTACTGCTAAGCCCTTTGCTGACATGTTAATATGTCTATTTAAACTGGTAAATCACCACCATTTCGGCGCATGCTGGAGTTGCTCCATCAGACGAAGGAAGATGTAAGTTTAATTTAAATAATTATTGACCTATAATGACCTTTTCATTTCATTTGCACTGCTCCTCTCAGGGTAAGCAATTATATTTTTATAGTGTTGGATGGTAATCAATGTACAGGAGGTATCTTTATTGATTTAAGTAAGGCCTTTGATCTGGTAATCACTAACTATTGCTATCTAGACTGGCCTTAACTATATTGGATATTACTACAGTTACTTGATTTTAAAATATACAAAATTTAGAATTCTATGAAGATATTGCATCCAAAGTTAAAAAAAAATTTGGAAATCCAAAAGATTTTACTTCAAAAATCTTCCTTAGAAATTGGAAATAGATTATTTTATACAACCCATGCAACTCTTTTGAGTTGTAACTAAGTTTAGGTTAGCAACATGATTTTATATATATTTTTTAATATAAAGTAGATAGTGCTTTTGGAATAGTTTTAGTTAGAAAAGTATGGAATTTATTTTTTTTTTTTTAATTTACTACCTCTACTGAACATTTCTGGG
>VWYP01019158.1:64229-82178 GCA_013400435.1 Pycnonotus jocosus
TTCCTCATTTACCCCCTTCTTTTTTACCTCTTGCTTAATATTCTTCTCTAGACAAATTTACTTTTTGTCTCCTCTCTTTTGTTTTAATGTATGACTTGGGAAAGCCTGACTAGGTCTGGACTCAAACTGTCTTCAGAAATATGTGACATTTGTGATAATTTTTGATCTGCTCCTCTAAAAAGTTCCATCCTTCTCGCAGAGGCAATTCAGTCTTGCTCTGGTGAGCCTTGAAACTAACAGCAGTTGTTCAGAGAGGTCACCAACATAATGAAAAGGGCACTCTTGAGATATCTTGAACCACTTCCATGGATGGCCATGAAGATTAATACTGGGACCTTACATTTGACCTAATATTCTATGGAGAGTCCATGTGAGCAGAGCAAATGGGATGATGTGCTTGTGGCAGAGAGTGTAAATAAAACTGCTGCATTCTCCAGTTTTTCTTTTTTTCCCTTTTTCCTCTCCATTTTGTGTTTTTGGTATGTAAGCTAAAATACTGCAACTTTTTCTTGCTTAAGATCATGAAGGTGAGAGGAGTTGTGCCCAGGTGCATTTCTGAGAAACAGTGGCAGTCTCCTTGCTGGTCACAGGTGGGAGGAGGCAGGTTTTTGCAAGCTGCATCCTCTGCCAGCCTGTGCTGAAATGGCTGGAACTTCGTGTTTTGAACTCTGCTCATGAAGAAGTTGATGATGCAGTAAAACTGATATTTAAGCACAGCAATGTCCTTCCCAGTCACAACATTTTGTGATTTCATTATCTGTAAATCCTGTAAAATTGTTATTTTGAAATAATTTTTTCTTAGTTTGTGTACAAAGCACTTTATTCTTTCCTACTTGCTCTGTTTTGGTTTTAGGAACCATTCTTTCTTTGTAATTTCAAAATTCTTCTGTCAGCATTCTATATTTTTACATTGTTTCATAGTTTTAATGGTGCAAGCAGGCAGTACTACCATTGGCTTAACCCAGCATTGTTGTTCAGTCACATAAACTGTTCTCTGCAGCCTGTTGGTCAAAGGCTAAATGAGGTGGTGAGTGAAGGCTGGGACTGATCAGCAGGCTTGAAAATTTTACCTTAGGTGTATCATGATCCCATTTTAGGACTGCAGGTGTTCACAGTAGAGTGACAGATATACATGTGTGAATATTGTATCTCTAAATTAGTAGCAGCATCTTCCAATAGAGCATTTGGTTTTAAAATAATGGAGGTAGTAAAATGAATGTAATCCCTGTCTGCTAGTATGGCTAAGAACTAAAAATAAAAATGACTCAGTAGTGGGACAGCTAATTTTATGTTAGGTAAAATTATGGGGATTTTTCTCCTCCGTGGAAAAAAAAAGTTAAATTTCTTGGAACAGTGATAAATGTTGAAGTCATAAAGGACATTTACTTGTGTTTTGTGCTGCTACTAAGGTTCTTTTATTTATTTTTCTTTCTTGGGCAACCTGCCAGAAAGAGGTCTCTCTCCCCATAAGGAGAATTTTTTGTCCTGCTCAACATTGTCTCTCTGTGCTGTTCCACCTTCTTTGGGAGTACTCTGCCAAAGCTAAAAGACAGTATGAAAGCTTTAAATATTTCTTGTATAGCAATGACTTCACACTTGGTGTTTCACATAGCTGTAAATCTCATATCAGATTCTTTTAAAAAACTTTTTGTGTTAAATAACTATAAATGAACAAAATGCTATTTCATTCTGGCCAGTTATGGTATAGATATCTACCAGTGTGAACCAGTATGTTCTTCTAAATAACCCTAACCCCATAGGTGCTTCCTTGTCCCCCATTTTACTATGTGGGGTTTTTCAGATTTCAGGAGGGGATTGAGATAAGAGATGTCACCTGCTTTTTGGTACAGTGCTAGTTATATGATTGGTAGTTATTACTCATGATAAAAAAACCCCAGATTACCATGTTTCAAATTAAAAATATTGAACCAAGTCATATCCTGGATCTATATAATCTTAGTACTATGCTTGCTAGTCTGAATTTCTGTCTTCCAAAAAAAGTTCAACCAGCTTTCACAGAGATTATTCACCATTCTCTAATATGCATTGTAGATGGCAGGTGCCAGAGACTTTGTCATTGTGCCCCAAGGATAAGGCACTCTGCCTGAGTGTTAGATCAGCCAATTTTATCTGTGTGTATAAAGCTGGAATTTTTATTTTCTCAAGTTTTCCAGATAGTCAGAGTGAGGTTGGTAGTTCCTTTTTTTCCATTTTGTTTGACTCATGGGATATTAATAATATGAAGTTATTTTAGATGGTTACACTATGTTGCAGTATATTTTTAAACTGATCATATACAATCTGCGGGAAAAAGGGGAAGCATAAGCAAAGAAAAGTCTCTTGGTCCATCGGGTAAATTTTCAGAACAATATATGAGCATTTAGTCACGCAAATCCCATTAATGTTAATGGTCCCAAGCTTTCTTTTATTCATCACGGCGCTGATTGCACTTGGTCAGCTCTTTATCAGTTTGAAGTATTGACAGTAGGAGGAGGCGTTCCCTTAGCCAGGCCTGACTCTTGCAGTGCTCTTTTAACTTAGTCATCCTGCAAATGCTCCTATAAATGGATTTATTTCAGCAGATCCAAAATACATCAACCGGATCACCTTACCTTGGTGTTAGCCCCTCTGCATTGGCTTCAATTTGCAAGAGCATTGATTTTAAACACTGATCATTACTTATGTAGTACTCTATGGTTTTGCACCATCCTATTTATTAAACTAACCTGTTACATGTGCTGCTGTTATAGTCCTATCTTTATCTTGCTAAGAAGTGATTATTTGCTCTCTCTCTCTGATTATGATTTAGGATATAAAACAAGGCTATTGTCTGAAAAGTGTGTTGGCTGCACTATGTCAAGATTTCTTCATTTTCTGCTATGTAGCTCCACTTCTCCTTAGTGGTCTATATAGGACAAAGGGTAATTTTTTTTTTAACTAAAAGAAGGTAGATTTAGATTATTTGTAAGGAAATGTTTTAAAATGAGGCTGGTGGAACACTGGCACAGATTGCCCAGAGATGCTGTGGATGCCCTGTCCCTGGAGACATTGAAGGTCAGTTTGGACAAGGCTTTGAGCAACCTGATCTAGTTGAAGATGTCCCTGCCCATTGCAGGCAGGGTTTGACAAGGTGACCTTAAAAGGTCCCTTCCAACCCAAGCCATTATATGATTCAAAATTCTTCCAGTGCTTTCTGCAACTGATAATGTACTTATCATAGTTATTGCCAAAGAGATTTTTCTACTCTTGGCCATGTTCTCATAGAGTGCTTTGGGTATTTTATTTATTAGAAAAACAGACTTTAACTGGGGAAAACTAGGCTTTTGGGGGTCATGCCTACTACTTTTAAGATATTTTTTAGGTATCTTCCTCTGCTGTCCTATGAAATCCATGCAATGCTGGTCAAGAAAGTAGATGTAGCACAAAATATTTTCCAATCAATACTGAACAAGATGGCAAACTGCAAAAATATCTTGCTGTTCTATTCTTTAATTCAGAGAGTAATTTTTATTTCTACTGATGGCACTCTTTGGTGCTATACAGAATGGTATTCTTGCAGAGTTAAGAAAAGAACATGCTATCTACCTCAGGGAGGAAAAAAAAAAATCTGGTTTTGCCTGATACTTTATATATAAGCCTGTGTGCTTAAAATTCTTTGTTCTGATCATGCTTATATGCCTAAATTTTAATTAGTGTTATTCTAGGGAGGTTAGAGATATAAAAACTGATACTTGGAGTGGAATGTGTCCTCAGGTATTTTCTTGAGTAAGGAAAAAAAATAGTTCAATAATAAATAGTATTGCATTTTTATGTGGAGTTTTTTCTTTCATTTTTTTTTTTTTTTCAGGCTTGGTGACTAATAATGCTCTTTTAGTCTGCTTTACTTTAAAAGTTTCTTGATTTACTAAAACCAAAACTTCACTGGTAGAGGGGTTACCACAAACAGAATGCATTCTCTTTTGCAGTAAATAATGGGAATTTTGGTGTAGTGGAGTTTTAGCCCTTGGAGGATTTTATTTGATGCGTTTTCAGGTTGTTCAGTGACTTGCTGCAGAGACAGGGAGGGAGGAGGGGGAATCTATTTACATGAATTACAGTCTTTGTTCCCATCAGCCCTCATAATTGGATGAACAAAACGAAGGCTAGACTGAGAGGTGCAACCATCCCAGGTAATATCTTTTTGTTCCAGAAACAAATCAGGAAGTGAATTGTTGAACCAGGGTGAAATCTTGTTGGGAAGATTCAAGGAGGTTGTGGGAAATAAGTGTTTTTGAGAATGTCTGCCATTGAGAAGACTTGTTGAAGGAAGAGTTTTATATTGGGATGAAAGTAATTCTTTCCATAAAAGTTTTGGCCCTACTCAGAGCAAGTTCCTCTACAAAAGATTTGTACATTTCATTATTATTTTTGAAGGTTTTGTTCATTATTTTTAAAAGATGAATTTTGTTATAAAAGCACTATCTCTGCACTCCAGCTTTCAGAATTAGGTGTTTCTCCCATTTATTTTCCTCCTTTAGTATTCTTTAATATTTCTTTCATCTGTTTTGTATTTTTTCTCTCCCGAATTGTTACAGTTCAGTGATTAGAATATGCCCATTCAAGCTGCTTATTCTGAAGTCATGTTAAATTGTCACATTAGCTTCATTAATTTTCAAAAAAAATTTGGGTTTTTCTGTGTAAACTTGGTTATGCTACTGAATTGCATGCACTGAGGGGAAAAAAGTGTTGAATGGGAATCCTGGGTGAAGCAAAGACTGCATAATTGGTTTTATGTCAGACCTTCTGCCTTTCACATAGGTGGTAAAGGGCCAGGGAAATGTCAGAGGTGGAAATCAGGGCAGCACAGTACTCCTGCAGAATAGCAAAGTGACCACCAACTGCAGCCAGCCTGAGAAACGGCCAGGGCTCAAGGCTGCTTTAAGATGGAAATGCCCAGTTCTTCTGAAATCTTCCTACACCTGAGAGCCTCGGGATCACTGCTGCAGGTTTTGGGAGGAGATGCATTATCAGCTCCCAAGCAGCCTCTCAGCCTCTTTCCAGAGCTCTTCCCGTGGGGCAGGGCTAAGGTGGCGCTGAGGCTGCAGCCTTGCCAGTCCAGTGCAGGTGCAGCCTTTTCCCAGCAATTTGGGGTGTGGATTACCTGAGTTTCCCCGGCTGGAAGCCCTGCTCCGACACAGCTGAGACACACATGCTGTTTGGCAGCCTTTGCCTCCTTTGGGGCTGTGCCATTTTGTGCTAGGCATGCCTTGCTACTACAGTTGCAGAATTCAGCCTTTTAGAGGCAGTTTTGTTTTAATTATTCTTTTTATTTAGTGCTTTAAAAAGAATCTATAAATAAGGGGGTTTGCATTGTTAAGGATGAGGTATTTTTTCCCATTTCCCTTACACTGCTCTAGGATCACAAGCAAAACTTTAAAATAATCAGTGAGTTAATCAAGCTGGTGTCATCTGAATCCTCAGGCAACACAAGGGACAGGAAAAAAGGTGACTTTTTACAGCACATGAGAAAAGATTGTTTCTTTTCTTTGATAATATTTGTGTCTTGCTATGAGGCATTGCAAGTGGTAAAGATACAAAAATGATCACACTGGAAGCAAAAAGAAAGTCTCATACTTATTTTTTATTTAATTTATTGCAGTATTGTAATCAATAATGATTTTTTCTGTTGCAGTAAGTCTTAAATTCTGAGAAAAATAGAGAGAAAGAAAAAGAAAAAAATATCAGTGAGTTTTGCAGAAGAGGAGAAATTTCCCTATTGCTGTAATTCTGAATTAGTCATGTATTCTGTAATCACTCAAGTTTTAAGTAATAATGTAAAAGTCAAATAAGAGGCAGTCTACATCAAAGAGGTCTTTAGTTCAAGAATCCCTTAAGGAATTAAAAATTCCAAAAAGATGACATAGGCTCAATCAATACCTGCCTGAAAATATCATAATGTATGGAAGTTAAATGACATCATGCTATGTGAAGAAAGTAAAATATTTTCAGTATTGGCCTTATCTCTCTTTATTTAGATCAATAAAATCAGTTGAATGTTAAATCTTTACATGTCTATTTTGTATTAGGAAAAAAGGTAGACAGTTGTCTGCCTTATGGTGTGTACCAACAGGTATAGTTCAGAATTTAGCAATAAACTTAATTTCCTTTGAGTATTGATTAGAGCCATGAGAAAATCATGAACTCTCCACTACACCTGGAAAAGCACTGAAACACCAACAGATATCACTGCTGGTGCTGTTGTGTGCACCACTTGGCTTTTATTTGCATCTGGACACATGGTGAAAATCTCAGCTCAAATCCTCCTCTGCAGAGCATCTCCACCACTTGGGTATGAGGAAGGTGTTAGCTCTGTCTTCCATTACTGGCTGTTTTCCAGGTAGGTGACTGCACACAGGACAGAGTACCTGGTTATATCTCTCCCCTACAAGGTGTGTTGACCATGTTAGCTGGATTGCTGGATGTAGTACAGGAGCATGTCCACTGCACACCACCAGAGTGCTTTCATAAAAACCAGAGCAGAGGGAGGTTTTGAGTTGTATTTATTACTCTGAAAGTATTTTATCCTGTGTGAATATTCAGCTAGATAAATGTGATTTCATTGTCATGCTAGTTCTGTTTTATGCTTCTGCCTGTGTTTAGTGCTTACCGTGAGTGCAGGGGTTTGGTTCTTGGGAACACGCCAGACTACAAATTGATGACACAACCTCCACAGCTGGCTTTCTGCACTGGGTCATGTTTTCTGTGGCATACTCTGTATAAAAGCTTGGCAGAGCAGAGGATGTTGGTGAATTTGGTGAATATGATCTTAATATATGATAAATAACATAAAATCCCCTGTTCAATTACTGGGCTGCATATTGGGCCATGGCTTTCCAACAAATGAAATTATATCAGCAGCCAATGCTGAAGAATTACTTGCAGGTGGTTCTTCCCTCCCTCCCCAGTTCTATTTTCAAACTCAGTCCAGGGATTGTGAGTGCTGTATCAATGACAAAATCTTCCTTCTGTACACTAGGAAACTTTAGGGAAAGTAAGTAGAGATCACACAAGTGCTAAAGTAGTTTCCAAGAGAAGATTCCTAGATTTCTTAGCTTCTCATGCAGCACTTGCCTCTGTTTGTATTCTAGATAGTGCACAGTACTTAACTTTTGCAGTAACAGCCCCAGTATGTTGGCTTTGTCCTGTTGTCTTTCTTGCCTTGACACAGTCATTTAAAGACAGCAGGGCCAAGGCTGTCTTTGAGAATTACAGCTAATGGAGGAGGTCAGGGAAGGATGAAGAAGGTCTAAGAAAGGCAGACAGAGCTGGGCAGTCAACAGCAGAAAAGATGGGGGAAGATGAAAGAGGAAGAAAGAGAAACAGACAGGGCAAAAGTGAAGGACAGAGAATGTAGCAGAAGGGCAGAAATGGGTAAAAAAAGGGGTAGAGAAGGTCAAAGCAAAGAGGAGATGGGCAGGACAGAGGGGCAAAAAATTGCACCATTATTTGGACCAAGGAGAGGGTGGAAGTGGACTGGAGGTAAGCAGAACTGTATTAGTACAAATTGCAAACTATACCAGGAAATGACATAGACATAAACCATTCAAGGCAAAGATGAAAATAATCTAAAACCAGTTCAATGTACAACTACAAATGCTACACAATCAGCTATGAAAAGTGGCACTTCATGAAGGAGTGACTTAAATGATCCACAAGAAATATTCTGTGAAAGGAAAGGTAAATTGCATACCTTGGGCATTTTCTTTTCTCACTTCCTTCAGCTGCAGCTTCCCTTGCATATGCTGCATATTATCCTTCAGCAGAATTTCCTACTTTTGAGACTTCAATTTGGTAACAACTTTCCAACTTGCATCTCTTATTTTTGTTGTAGATTACATTTTAGCAGTCTTCTGCTTTAGAATTTATTTTGCATTCCTCTCATGAATTCAAACAATTCAAAGCAAAAGTAAAATAAACTCTGCCTCTGGTAGGTTTCTCACTGAAGTCGTAGGTCTTTTTCCTGTTAAAGTAGATACAGACTCCGGTCTATTCTGAAATTCATATTAAGGACATAATTAACTGCTGATAGAGACTAGTAGTCTAAGCAAGGCTCTAACACTAGAATGGAAATGTGTTTACACTAAAAAAGAAGCAGATGTACTTTGTTCTCATGTCCCAGGACTACATTTTAGATAAACTGATTTCACCTAGTGTCTGAATCCTAAAGTGAAAAATGCCATCATCTATGTGTCCAGCACAGGAGAGGTTGGGCTGAACTTCTCTATTTCTGTTCTGTCCTTATCTGTGCTTTCACTGAAACTGAGGTATTGCAGACAGTGTTTTGGTCGCTCTGGATCATATTTTTAAGTAAAATATTCTGCGTAATTCCTGCAAAGTGTTTGGATATGTTTTCAGTGAACATTTCATTCCAAACCCCATAAAGCACTTAATTCACAGAATGTGCAGTTCCTGGGTACAGAGAGGCACAAGTAACAGAACAAAATGTAATGGAATATTATTAGCAGTTTCAAAGGAGGACATGCTGCATGCTCAAGGTGTAGTTCCATTAGATGGTAAATAGCTTAGAAGGCAATGAGGGAACCCTCACAGTTACCTATATATCCATACATGAAACTTGCACCTGATCATTCTATTGAAATAGAATAGTCCTGACAAATAAAACCACTTTTAGGCTTCCTCTGGAAAAGGGTATTATGTGAAGAATCCTCAAGGGAAATACTGCTGCAAATACTACTAGATGAAAATATTATATATTCCTTTCAGTTAATTCTTAATTTGGCAGGTTTGTTACAGTTTGCTGCTCGACCTTAAATCGTTGCATTAACTTGAATATGTTGTTAGCTTTTTTATTTTCAATTCTACCATGAGTAGGATTTGTTGAGTTTGTAACTTTATTCTATACTTTTTTGCTGAGTGTTTGTTTGTGATGATGTATTTCTGTTTGTAAGTGGGTTTTTTTCCCCTCTTTGTTACATTTCCATTTTTGTCCTCTAGTATTCCTCCAGACACTCATCAGCTTATTTTAGTTATTCTTCTGTTCCTTATGTATGCAATCTAATCAATAATCCTCCTCACTTGCTGCAGGATTTCCATGTTATTGTGCTTTCAGCTTCTGAGATGGTGTGTGATGGGATTCTGCTTTGCTAATGCATGGTTGTCTAAATTTGCTGTGTTTCAGATCATTACACTGACTTTAATTTTGATGTATTTGCATTTGACTCAGTTATAGTCTAACTCTTTTCCCTTGATCAGTTAAATTACTATCTGTGCAGTGTTACATTTCTGGAAATACTAACTAAAGGCCTACAATTGAAGTGCTATTTACAGCTACTGACCTCCAGCTCGTTTCTGATTTCACTATGATGTTGACCTTTTATAGATTGCTCTGTTGTAAATCTTTGAAGTGATTCTTCTTGTCATCATATTTCTAGTAATTATGATTTGCATTGCATTAACACCTAGAAGCCTCTCCCACCTTACCCTTGTTGCATAAGATGACCTTTCTTATGCACTAATTCGCATACAGGTAACAGAATACAGTTCTTTCTGTAGAATTTATGTTAAAATGAAGGTGAATGCTTGCCTCTGTTTCCGTTCTTTAAATATCAACCTTTGAATTAGTGAAATTGCTCATAAAGGATTCTTGTTCCTAGAAACAATTTGGTTCCTTTTCTAACAAAATCAGTCTTTTGAATTTTTCTAGGCTTAAAAAATGAATAAATAAAGATGAATAATTTCAAATGTTTGAGAGAGGTCATGTTTGAGTAAAATTTTCTCAGATTTTGCTTGTTGGGCATCAACATCAAAGAAAGCATTAAGTGAAATTTGGACTGATATTTCCTCTTTGTTCATATTTCACTTCAGTATTGAGCAATAATATTGAGCAGAAACTAACTTGCAGCTGATCCTCACGTTTAGAAGCATTTGATTCTGTGAGTTTCAAAATTACAGTTTTATTTCTACTCTGGTGGCTATGCTTTGAGGAAATGATGCTAGTTGGATGGCATGCTCATTGTGTGCTTTCCCACTGTCCATAGTGGAAAACAGTTATGAATTCTGTTCATAGACTTACTTAATAAATGATTTCGAGGCAGGTCACTAATTTCTTTAATGACAGTATTGCTTAAAAGTCTGTGTAAAAAGCTGGCTGTTGACTCTAATGACAGAGGATGCTCACAGGTAATGGCATCACCTACATCTTCATATCTAGTTTCACCTTGATCTCTTATGTTTTCCTAAGGCCTTCATTTTTTTGTTTAGATAAATCTAGGTATGCAGACTTACCAGTTGCTTTTGGGTCTTGCCAAATTCTTAGGTAACATGTGCCAATATTTTGAAGACTGTCCTAATTATGTTTCTATTTTCACTGAGAAAGTTGTAAAGTACCTGTGAAAAGCCATGTTTTTGCTTTGAACTTCTTCCTTTTTACTTCCCTTAAGTGCTCTTTTTACTTCCCTTAAATTGTCTTGTTTATGTAGAGTCTGTGCTGGAAATCTTCTCTTCTCCCTAACAGCCTTTCCTAAGCAATCTCAAATGTTTGTATTACATACTCTTGCTTTTGCACTAATTGCAGTAAACCAGTCATTTTCACTTCATATAAAAGTATTCTCATGCCGTGATCAATCTTGCCCTGAGCAGGTTTGTTTTCTCTTAAAGAATTACTTAGTATAAATAAAAGTTCTTTAATGTATAAAGTAGAGCTTATTTCTTTTTTCATGATAGGACAGGTCTGGAACAGCCAGTTGATTCTGAACTGCACTTACTGATGTGCAGCATAATATTACTACAGACTGAGAATTTGCTCTTTAGGGAAGTATTGTGATGTTCTGCATGGTATGCAGTGTTTGGAGGAAACTAAACTAATCCCCTCTTTACTGTTTCTCAAATGCCAGTAAATACCTAGTCTCTAGGTAACTTTTCTGAATACCTGTGGGCATTTTGCTGATTTTATATGTGTATTAGCCTGTGGAGGACAAAACAGTAATGAATTTTTCAAACATTATAGGACCTTATACAAGCTATATTGGCTACTGTTCTTCAGGCAGAAGGAATATGGAGGGAGGGTGGTTTAAGTGATGGGTCTCAGGTGGCATAACCCAGTCATTGGCTGAGTACAGAGCCAAGGTCTCCTAATTCTGAATCTCTTGATTTAACCACTAGGTATTGCACTATTCCTGACAAAGCATCACTCTGTTAGTGAGGGGATAAAGTGCTACTAATACATCAAATCTTATCAAATGACTTTAAACTTATCTTGGCTTTCTTTTCACTAAGGTTTGCTGTAAATCTTCCCTACTGGGAAGTAGCAGGACTTGTGTCCTTGCTAAAAGGGGAAGATTGATTTACTGTATTCATATGGAACCAGCAGATTCCTATGAGTATGCAATAATGAATTGGAGTATCCATAAGTTTTTTCTCCATGCAACACTTTTGGAGACCTTAAAGCCTGGAATATGTGACAAAAGTGCATTTGATGGAAACTTATAAATGTGTGTTTTCCGCATAGAATAACAGCATAACAAATCTTTTAGTATAAGCAGTATTCTTATTCTTCAAATAATCTAATTGATTGTTCATTGGGCTCAGTCAGCCAAAAGTGGAGGGAAACTTTGTACAGAGATCATTAGTTTTTCTCCATTTAAAGATTAATCATGAAGAGCTCTGGCTCTTTAATTCTGTAATTTGTATATTTAATGGGCTGCTGCAGAATCTATGACAGTAATTAGCATAGCCTGAAAACTCATTAATACGCAACAACATGATTAATGCAGCATTAATGCAAACATGACTGAAGTTATTTGGGTTATGTAGTAAGAAGATTAAAGCTAAAATGTCCTGTTTGTTTTACCAGTAGTGGGTATAATGGGGTAGCAAGCAAAATAAGAAAAAACAGGTATCAAATTAGTCATTTTAGTGTAAAAGAAACACTCAGATCTCATCAAGAGGGTTTGGGGTTTTGCTTGACAGTTGGTTTCCACAAGAAGTGTTGCATGTTTTCCCCTTTCATTCACTCACCATACTCTGTGTTTCTGCTTGCTCAACATTTTAGCTCAACATTTGCTTGCTCAACATTTGATTCAGCTTTTTGGCAGTTTAATGTATAAAGAATACCTAAAAATATTCTTCATCTGAGTAATTCTGAATAAAGTTAGACTTTTTCAAGATACAGGGTTTTTGTACAGTCTAATTTATAAACCATGGATTTTTAGCTTCTTTTGGTTTTACTGTGATCACAAAAGAAAAGGGGGGGTCCAGTTTAAGTTTAGGAAAAATTTTGGGAACTTTTTGTATGTGGGTTTATACAAAGATATATGTGTATGTACATATGATATGCACATGTGTATGTGAGTCTTAAGTATGTATTTTGTATTTCTAATCAAAAAAACTAAAGCAGCTTAAAAATGAAGAGGATTTACTTCATCAATGGAATTACTAACTTAGTGTAATGTTAGTGATGATGAGCTTTGAAAATGTTTTTGAACACATTAAGGTAACAGTAAAAGATAAGCCTGATCCTGAATGAAAAACAACAGGTTTTGGACAGCTTTGGGAAGAAGACTTTCCATCTTCTTCTCTCAATAAAATCCAGGAAGCTATAGGCCAACACAGAGCATGAAGTCCTTGTATTCAGCAGAGGATCTTCATAAGTATGTCCAGGGAAGTGTCCTCTGAGTTTCTTCTCTTCCAATTCCACTGTCCATTAAGTGACTTATTTGAAAACTGATCCATGTGTGCTAAGGCTTCCTTCTAATTTTTTTTTTTTCTCTCTACGGGTGAGTTTTCTTACATAAAAAAGAAGTTAATTAAATCTCTTTTAGATATTGTGATGACATGAGGTACCACTCTCACAGAGAGAATAGCAACAAAATGCCATGGAGGTATTTAGCAACTGAGATTTTTACTCTCCATCTCTCCCCTCCACAGTTAAAAACAAATTTTGGTTTATAATGTCTATGGGAAAATGTGTTTTGATTAGGCAAGAGCATTTGTACACAGTCTTAGTGTTAAATAAACACTTAGGGTTTCTCATCCTGAAGGGACTACTAAGAGCCTAATGCTGTAGTCAAAATTTTATATACAATTTCTATTCATTTTAGCTGAAATTATGCACAAATAAGGCTCTCAGTGAGCATAAAATGATCACTTTCTTTGCCAACAATTTTCTGTTCATTGGAATGTGCAATTATATAATTATTGAAACCATTTCATATAACAATATAAGTAGAATGGAAATGCAAATTATGTTTCTACAATTGTGCAATTTTGGGAAAAAATTCACTGGAAATGGATGTGCTTCACAGATTATACAAAATTCATTTCTGAAATTGCTTTGTGATTTTCAAGGTATTTGGCAGATTTCTTCTTTTTTAATTTTTCCAATTGTAATGTACACTCTTTTTCCATTTATTTTATTCCTAAGTCTACAAGGGAATTGTCCATAATATGCTAAGGTATTATTCCTGTAATTATCAATCTTGCACATATGGGTTGGGATTTGATGTATTTATGAAAGTTAAGCTACAATTAGTCTTGCTGATCACTGACAAGGTTGGAAATATATTTGTTTGACTATTCTTAGCACTTTTGGATAGAGTTATTCATGTGGTTATAAGTAAGTTTTGGTGAAGGGTCTTGAGACTTTTGAGACTTTTAGATAATTTCTTTGTATTTAATGAGTATAATAACTTCTACTTTTTTAGCTGTTTTCAACTCTGAACATCTAGTTTTAGAGAAAGGTGCTTTAACAGGTGTTTTTGCTGACTGATTGGGACAAAATGAAATTTTAAGTAGGTCACTTTGCTGATATCTCTCAGCTTTTATTGCAAAAGATGATTTTAATTGTCTTGCCTCTCTGCCTACGTTCTCCCCTCTACTCTTGTCCAAAAAGTCAAACGACAATTTTTGAGGACTCCAAATGTTTTTGTATTTTGAAATATTCTTGACTTTTTAAACACTTTTCTTTTTTTAGAAAAACTAAACTAAGTTCAGTTAATTTGGATAGATACGTTACAGCAAGTTGTTGTCCTCTATATTCTGGGTGAATGGTTTCTTGGTCAAATAAAACCTATATTAAACTTTTTATTTTATGAGAAAAGGGTTTTGCATTAGTCAGAAATTAATTTTATTGCTGTAATAATTATAAATTATTAGTATATGTTATGCTAATCTAGGCGCTGCTCTAATTTATTATTTTCCTGCTGACTGCCAACTGCTTCTTCTAAACTCAAAATAATCCCATGTGCTCTGTAAACTTGCCAGAAATGCAGTCAGCATCTCAAGAGCACATTCCCGCCTCTTAAATACTTTTGTGCTGGTCTTGTAAATTGTACTGAAATGTGCTAGAAGAATCTGGATCCAGGTAGTCTGAATCTGCAATGCTGCTGAAGTTCTGAGCCTTGATAAACTTACATGGGGGAAGCAAAGAGGGGGTAGAAAAATCCCAGCAGATGCATTTTCTTTACTGAACAAAAAACTGTGTTCTGGCACATCAAAAATTGGAGTAATGTTATATAATTTGACTTGTAATGTCAGCCTGTTCCTGAAAGGGACGCTCAAAGCTGTGTCCCTCGCAGGGTAACTGAGATGCTGATGTTGTATCTCAGTTGAATGCCTTTGAAAATGCCTGCATTGGTCATGTTTCACAGCCTCATTCCCATTCTAACCTGGGTGTGCCATCTTTGAAACTAGAACAGAAATCCAGTCCCAATCCACTACTGCATAAATTGAAAGTATGTAGATCCTGACAGAAGGTTAGTCTGCCCTAATACAATTTGGGATACTTGAAAACACTAATGCTAATAATTACTAATTTATTTTACTTGTCCTTTTTATTACTCTGTAGTCTTCTTTTCATCTTTTATGTTCACTATATACAATGCTTGTATTATATTTTGTACAATGACATTATAATTAAAGAAATTCAATTACAGAAATTAAATAAATTTCTTTATTTATAATTAAAGGAATTCTGACAGCTTCTGCAATTGCAACTATAATTTGAAATGGAATTAAAGAATTTATTCGAATGACATACATTAATATTTAATTTGTAGCAGAATCTCCTGTTGGTTTTTATCCCAGAAATGATAACAAGTTCTTCTGGAACAATCATTTGTGTCATGCAAGCAGGCATGTTAGGTGAATTCTTGAGTTGCAATTCAAGATTCAGTTGATTAAAAGTACCTTCCTACTATGCCCCACAGATGGTCATGTTTTCCATCCAAGATTTAGTAGCCTGAGTAGTGTGGCTGAGATGCAGTTTCTGTATATGACAAATTACAGAAGTAATTGTAATGTCACCATTTTATTTATGCTTCTATTTATATGTTATATTTAACATTGAAATTAAGGTTTTACACATGCATACTGAAATAATAGACACAAGTCTTTGGGAAACTTGAAAAATGTCTCACCCTCCCCCTAGGTATGAAAAAAAAGAAACTTTTTTTTTTGGTAATACAATGTGGTTTTCAAGTTTTGGGAAATTTCTCAGATGTTGGAAGGAAAGCTTTCTCTGTCCAAGTGAAGTAAATTCATTTCCAGTGTTCAGTGCCACTAAGAGAAAAAAAATGGCGTGCATGTAGTTGCTACAAGTCTGAATGGGCTTCTGGGTATGCTTTTGTTTTGACCATGAGATCCAGCATTAATTACTATGTTCTTGTGAAAAATATTAATTTCACTATTTTTTAATCACACAGTAAAAATATTGTCTGTAAAGCAGAAGTTTTCTTAATATTTGGTTTCTCTCTTGTTGTCACGTCTGGAAATGTGAGAAATTATTAATCTTGAACTTTCTTGTCTCATGAGAAATTGCAAAGATCCTTGAACTTAAAGGGATGAAGTCCTTTTCTCAGTTCTTTAATAGGTGGCAAATGAATTTAGAAGAAAATAATGGTTCCTGACTCGTCAATAATTTCTAAAAAGCTGTAGCTGCTCTGCAAGCAGAATGCTTCAATATCCAAAGAAAATGAAGGCTTCTGCATAAAAATTGAAAACTTCTGTAATTACTGCAATTTTACTGCTATGAACCGTTTAATTTATATTTCCTAACACAATATTATACAAGAATGGTGTTTTTGCAGAAACTCAATTATTTTGTTTGTGTTTGTCCTTCTGAATTAGGTGTGAGGAGGGATCCTCTGGTCTTCAGAAATGTCTTTTGGCAGCTTCATAGAAACACTGGCAGCTTGTTAAATTAGCTGCTCGGATTAGAGGCCATCAGTCTCAGCCTCTCCAGCAGATGCTGCAGCTGGAAGTATCTGGAACCTCACAGCATTGCAAGTGTTCATTTCTGAGCCAGGCAAAGCTATGCTTTTCCTTAACTAGGGACATTGTTGATTGAGCTTTTTTTTTTACATGCAGGGGGTTACTTGTGTGCAACTGCTTTTTGCAGGTGTTTTAATAGCAGGACTGATTTTCATTGCGTTGCAAATGTTTTGTGTCTGTGACTGCATCACGTGATTTACGTGAAAACATTGTACGTAATTAGGTGGAGGCCAAAGGACATTTCTTTCAGGTATAGGTAATTAACAAGCATAATCTAATATGAATGTGTATCAGAATTATGATTTTTTAAAATATAGGTGCTGTCTACAATAAAAACTTTAGTTGTTTATTGTTTTCTGCCTGACATAAAATAGGGAAAATACTGGATAGTTTGATAGAGTTGGGTAAAACCCAGTAACGTACCTTGTTCTGTAAAAGCACCTTGCACTGAAATGTCATGGAAGTGTATAGGATAGGTAGGTGTTGCTATGATTGCCTTTTCATTTCCCTTTGCAAAAAAAAAAAAAAAAGGGTGCAGGAAAGGCATGGCTCTACCAAACATTCAGGGATTTTATCAGAAACTAAATGGAGCACTATTGATAATGATCTGGAAAGTTCTTAATTAAGCTTAGTTCATCCATTACACCTTTGGATATTTCCAATTTTTGTTGGAAAACTGCTTCTTTTCCAGAAGTAAGTTTTGTCTTAGTCATATCTTTATGAACTTAGATATGATGTTTATAAAAGAATAGATACACAAATATACATACAAACACATACATATATCTTTTGGAACCAAAACCCTACTATCCATACAAATCCTTGCATGCTGATACCTCATTTCTGCTTTACCTATAGAAATGCTAAGTGACAAGTGAAAATCCACATGTAAAACATCAACTATCAGAACAGTATGCTAATATCTGAATTATATTTTCTTAAGAAGGAAGTTACTAAACAACATTGGTCACAACTGCATGCCTTTTTTTTACAAATGAATAAGGCTCACAGAAATTTCTCTCAAGGGCTGCCTCAGTCTGGATTAGTAAAATTTCTCCTGCGATGTCTAGCAAGGGTTTTAGGTGAACAGAACTTCCATGATTTTGCTTTCCACTGTTGCTGTTGTTTTTAAGATGATATTTTATTTGTAAATTTTGTTATACCCTACAAGAGCCACTTTTGGCATTAACACCTACTTGCTTTTTTCTGACCAGGTATTAAAGTGAAGTTTAGAACCCAGGAGCCTGATGGGTTGATTTTTTTCTCTGCATCACCTGGTAATCAGGAGGAGTACATTGCGCTGCAGCTGAGGAGTGGGCGTCCTTACTTTCTTTTTGATCCACAGGTACAACAAAAGACAGGATCCTATAAAAATAGCTTATCATTTACCTTTGTACTTTTTACATGCTTATCCTTGGTTGGGGTTTTTTACTTTTTTGTTAATTTGGGGGTATGGAGTTGGTTGGTTGGTTTTAAAATTTAATTGATAAAAGCTGAGTTGCTTATCAGAACTCTTAGGTAACTAGAGATTTTGAGGAGAGAAAAACTGAAACACTAAATCCTTGCTCTTTTTATTGTTATGTATGCCACAATATAAGACTTTTTTTTGCATTTTTATGGCTTGGGTTTTTCGTCAGTGCCACTAAACACCACTATGGCTTAAACTACCAAGAATTCAAAGTT
>VWYP01019161.1:0-35896 GCA_013400435.1 Pycnonotus jocosus
AAGAGACTGATCTTGATGTTAAGACCTTGAATTGAAAGAAAGGTGACTAGGTTCAACTCCTGTATCTTTCATTTTCTGGATAACCTCTAGCACATGAAAACATCACTAGGAGTCCAAGCGATGAGCTAAAAATCTCTTCTTTATAAAGCAAATATCGATAATTGACGTTTTCACAGAAATTTCGGTAAGGATAAATTTCTTGGTACTTAAACATTTTCAGATGTTACATATGAATAGAGGTAGCTAGTTTAAAAACAAACAAACAGCCCAATGAGGCAACATGCTACTTTTGAAATTATAGTCACTATTTTTCTCAGCAAGATGAATAGAATCCTGTATTCCTGACAGGAATGGTCTCCCTTTCTAGAAGGAACTGTGAAACTATGGTCATGTGATTATTAAACTGCCAAAGCTTTTAAACAAGTTCTTGTTTCATTAAGTAAACACAACTGGAAGTACTGCCTTTGGAATAACACCTGTTTATGTCCTTCTGCCACATCAGTTATAGCAAAGTAACCTTCATGTCAAAAGATGTCTCTTGAGCACCAAGATCCAGGCTGCTCGGCCAGACACTAAAATACACTCAGATATCTTTGCTGTCACATGTTTTTGGTAACTAAAGCCCAATCATTCTATGTAAGAACACAACTGAGGGCAGTTCTCATTTTAAAATTGTAATGGAATCAATTTTCTACAGGCAGGTGAGATGCTTATGCTAAGATAAGGATTTCTCTCTCAAGCATGAAGTCAGTCATTAGAAGAAAATCAGTGGCTGGCATGATAAATGAATTGGGCACATTACTATGCATTTTTAGCAACCCCTGAGTGATTCTTGAAGTGTTTTTTAAATCTAAAACCCCCGATTCATTTATTTGGTAAAGAAATATGAAGAATTTGTTGTTATGGAATCCAAATTCCAATTGGGATATTAGATAGGAAGGATAATTCAGTTGTAAGAGTTGAAAATTTTGGAAAAAAATTAAAACATTTTCCTGTACTTTCATTTAAGACCAGTACAGTGAAGATGTTTTTAATATTTTTTTCTAACTGAATGACTTTCTTACCAGCAGTTAGTGAAATAGATTGTGCTAGTCTACACCAATGTAAAGCTAGTGAAAATATTTCAGATTACACTGATAGGATTTGCAATTCTTGGACTATTCTATTTAGTTGAATTTGAGATTCTCAATAACTGTGCCTTGAACTCAGAAAAAGCACTTCTCTCAATCTCCCTTTTTCTGAATTGTTAGAATTGCAGTTTTTGGCGGGGGGTGAAATAAGTTTTTATTATTACTTTTTTTTTCTATCTCTGTATGTTTATTTAATCTCTTTTTAGGTCTGGAGTCTTGGTTGTCCATGTTGTGCTACCTCCAAGGAAAGCCAGGTGTTCTTAACCTTTGCAGTATGCCCTAGGGATGCTGCCTCTGCTGAAAGGAGGTTCAGCAACGCTGGGGTTTTTGCAAGAATACCACCTCCTCCTTCACATCACAACTTGCCACTGTTCCTGTGCTGACAGGATGAGGTTAAACTATGGATTGGCCAAGGAGACTGGCTGGAATTTAGAAACAATGCTCAAAAAAGCCAGCAGGAAATTTCAAGGGAAAAGCTGCCTAATGATGATAGAACATTTCAAGCCAGTTTTGTCACTGAAGCTCCTTTATCAACAAGCCACAGTCATGATAAGAATTTAATCAGAGATTTTAAAAGCAATACAGGAGGCCAAGAGACCTTAAAGGATGAAAAGAAATTTAACTGTACTTATCTCCCAAAAGGCTATTAAAAATGAAGGGAAAACCCACTACATTGGAACTTAGATGCTCTCACACTAAACCAATTTATCCACGTTTATTTAGGGTGTCCAGACCTTGAAGTACCCCAGAGTAAGAGACAAAACCACTGAGCTCTGAGCTGTGGGGAGCCTGAGTGACTGAGTCACGCTGACAAGAGCACACAAGCACAGTTTGCCTCCCAGCACTCTGCAGTGATTGGATTCCCCAAGCGCATTAAAGTTTATCTGAAATGGATTTTCAGAGTTGGAATGGAAACTGATGACAAACCATCTCAATCTAGTTATTACTGGAAACACTTTAACAATGAAAACATCCTAAATGTTGTTAAATCATAAGTCCAACAGAGGTATGGGTAAAACCTAAACAAATGACTGTAGATACTTCCTAAGGAAAAGCAAAAAAAATCCTCTTGCACTTGTGTAGTGTGCTGCAGGGATGGTTTAGAACAATGTCTTAGTAAACAAATAGCAAATAGTGTTCTAAAGTGAAAACATCCATCAGAACCCACATTAAAATATAAAAAGTTACCAGAGAGAAGTGCGAGGGCATGACTACTGATGGCATTTAATTTTCAGGTTATAAATCAACTAGACACAGTGGCTATTTCTATTATACATATTCTAAAGTATTATTTACAGCGGTAACATCTTTGTTTCATGTTGACTTGTGTCAATAAGAATTCAGAAGTTTATAAATCTTCTAATCATCTCCCAATACAAGTTGTGCAAATAAGCTGATTTAAAATTACTATTGCTAAATTTGGAGATAAAAAGTCTTAGCATTTGCAGAAAGAGTATTTTAAGAAAACACTTAAAATTTGCATGAACATCATACATGACATGTATTAGATAAATACACTAATAAGAATCTACAGATCAGATCAAACAATACCTTTAATGAGTATCTTTAGAAATGAAAATAGACTAGAAACTTAAATTGAAATATATTTTTTAAAAAAAAATTGAAAAATTACTGCCTCCTGGAAGGTATGCTCTCCACTACTAAGACTATAGTTATCTTTCTCTGCCCAAAGAGTTATCATTAATGATTTCACTTAGTCTAGGAATTTAAAACTGTACTTACTGACAATTGCAATTTCACTGACAAGATTAGAAAGTAAATTAAAGTAATGCTTATAAAAGATTTTTATTGCATATACTGGTCATAGTACTGGTTTTTAATATATGCTAGTCTAATCCTATCTTTCAGAATTTCAGAAAAACAGTTTCTGAAAGAGGCCAGGAAGGATTTTCACTCTTTTATATGGTCTGTTATTCCATATAAATTTCTGAATTTTTTCCCCTCTCAAATATCTGTCTCAGCAAGAAACAGACAGAGGTGAGCTTGTCTCCTGTGCTTTTAAAATTTTTCGGCACACAACCCTTTGTGTCAGGTTACATAATTGTGTAGCCCTTTCTATGTCTCCATCCTGCTTCTGCTTAAATGTCTAATGGTATTAGAAACTGATATTTTTAGCAAATAAGTGCAAAAACAGTATAATATATAATAATTATTTTTAATATCAAAGAGGTGCAGACAACATAAATGTTTTTGGAAATTAATTTCTTGGAAAATTCTAAAATAGGGGTTTCATCATTGTTAAAAACACCCCCAAAAAGCTGAGCAAGAAATAGAAGTTTTCCAAACATTTCTACTCCAATTTCATTGTTTCCAGTTCCAACACATGGCAGGGGTAATACACAGTTTTAGCACTCTTAGGTTGTGGACAGTACTCTGAGATCAAATGGTCTTTAAGATAGCTTGAGTCTTTTACTTGATGTGTATATAAAACTCACAGCTGTATTTGTAAAAAAACCCCTTTGTGTTTTATTACTATACGTGTACTCAGCATTAAGAACTTTGTGTCTATATGTACATACACGTACCTCAAGAATCAAAGACAACACACATTTTTCCTCTACCTGTAGACAAAGGGTCCAAAATACAATAAAGAATAAATTATACTGCTGATCAGTGTCATCTCTTTTTCTCCTCCTGACTATGGATTCAAATTCCCTGTAAAGTGAACTGACTCAATTTTAATAAAAATCAATTGGATATTCTGAATGATTAAAATGAAGGAAAGCAACACTCAGCTGAATCAGCTCCAGTTTGTTACCCTGGAGGTGGTACAAGTTGGTATCATTTTAAATGTGACTCATGCTGTTTAGACAGATGATACAAATATCTCAGGAAGACAGAGATAAATTAGTTTTATCCATCAAAACAGTCTAGAGTCAAGGTTTCCATTAATAATTCAATTTTTCTGTGAAAGATTCCCTACTTATTTTTAACCAAATGGTTTCTCATTTATTTTGAAGATCAAAAATAATCAACTTTTAAGTAGAGAATATCTTTAAATAGGCAGAGTAAGTATTCTTTAGCTTTTCTAGAAGACTGCTATTCCATATGTTACTTTCCCAGTGTAGACTTCTGCACAGATACTGCACATATCAAACAAAATTATACCTGAGAGATGAACAATTCCTTTCCATGAGATAACTTTCAGAGGAGTTACCCCTTGTCAGATGGGGGAGAGAATCGGAATGGTAAAAGTGAGAAAACTCGTGGGTTGAGGTTAAGACTGTTTAATAGGTAAAGTAAAAGCTGTGCACACAAACAAGGCAAAGCAAGGGATTCATTCACCACTTCCCATTGCCAGGCAGGTGTTCAGGCATCCCCAGGAAAGTTGGTCTGCATCATGAATGACAGTGATTTGGGAAGGGACATGCCATCACCCTGAAGATCTCTCCTTCTTCTCCAAGCTTTATACGCTGAGCATGATGTCATATGGGGTATGCCCTCAGTCGGCTGGAATCAGCTATCCTGGCTGTGTCCCATCCCAATTCCCATCCCACCCCCAGCCTGCTCCCTGGTGGGGAGAGAGGCAGAAAAGGCCCTGAATCTGTGCAAGCGCTGCTCAGCAACAGCTGAAACATCCCTGTGTTACCAACACTGCAGCACAGGTACAAAACATAGCCTCATACCAAGTACTGTAAGGAAAATCATCCACGAAAAAGCCAGTAAACCCCCATTTCCTGAGTCTAGTCACTTTGGTGTGTGCTTCAGGCTGACTAACAAACATTGTCCCAGATACCCTTCACTGGCTCTTTCCACGTTCTGTGGCTACATGTAACCTTTTGGGCCCTGTAAGTCTAAAAGTGAGGAACCAAACCTGACTGAAGGAGAATATCTGGCTCCCTGTGAGATTAAAAATATCACCATTGCCCTATGAAAAACTCACAAATGCTGCAGGGGTTTTTTGGTTTTGTTTGTTTGTTTGGGTTTTTTTTTTGGTTGGTTGGTTTTGGGTTTTTTTTTTTAAGGGGGGCACACAGGATGAGCTCAGATTAGCCGTATAACATTTAATTTGCTACATACACATGAAATAAGTGGCCACCTATGTGGCTTCACCTTTTTCTTAAAGTTCTCATGGGAACATCCTTTTGTTTGACAGTCAAAATGACCCATAATGGTTACCTCTGAGAAAATCCTACAAGAGGTCTGAAGACCCCCACACTGGTGAACCTCAGCACAGACAGAATTCAGGGAGCCTGACATGATTTCATTAGAAGTCTTGGTGCTGCACAATTTAGGGAAATATGAGGTTATCTGTTCTATTTCTTTTCATCTTCTTGTGGTATCTCCAATAGAAGATACCAATAAAGGATATTTTAAACAATACCTTATGGAGTCTGAGAGCCTTAATTATTAGGATTAACAATAAATACTAGCACAGGGGTGTTATATTTCTCTTTAGCATTCTCTAATGAGATCCCAGACATTCTTCCATTTCTGGTTATCAGCTGGTCAACAAAGTCCACGTGAAACATGCCAGTTACAGAAATATTACATTGAACAAGCCACTGGGTAAGACAGCTCCAAAGAGTACAAAAATTAGTCAAATACTATTTACAGCATGGTAAACCTAGTGGACAAAGGGTCAAAATTACAAACCTGGCACAATCCTGAGCTGAACACTGGAGAACCTATACCTAAGAAAAGCCAATGCACTGAACAAGGCCTGTTTGCTGACCATATAGCCACCAGTAAGTCAAAAGCTAAAAACTTTATGCTGTATCTCCTTTGCATTGTGAGCTGGGGGGCAGAAAAGGGGACATATCGTCACAAAACAACAACAAGTCTTCTGCAATGACTATACTTAAAACTATCAGGATCATGAAAGTTATTGTTATTCAGTAATTGTGCTTAAGAAATTACTGACTGGTGATCCAAAGCCTTCAATTTTCAAACCCAGGATCTTCTAGATGATGTGCTTTCTTATCTGAAATAATTATATTAAGTGTTATTTCTTGAACATGGGTTGTTAATACTTGTTATCGAAGTTGTATATGCTTTACAAAACAATTTATCAATAATTTCATGATAAATGTAATTAGTAAATTGAAATGGATAATTTTATTTAACAGTGTTAAAATGCTGGGTTTAGATATGTAGGAAATTAAGGGATTGCACATTCTTCCTGTAGCTCAAGATCATAAATATAATTAATCATGTATTTTAGAATTGTGTCTGGTAGGAAATCTGGCCCCTTGCTCTGCAAATCAATGTAGATACACATGACACAGAATACAGAAATGGGAAACAGCAGCTTGTCACAGATTTAAATTGTTAAATACTGCTTAGTAATCCCTGAAATTGAGTCACTTATGTCTCCAAAACTTTTGCTAGCATATGGGGAAAACTCATCACAAAAATGGGAGGTGTATAAAACTGGAGTATTCAAGCTTGCAGTAACATTTAAAAACAAACTGAGCATTGCACATAGCTTTAATAGACCATTAGTAGAGGAAAACACATGAGTATCTCAAAATCTTGTTTTAGAAAGTTTTTAAAATATCTGACACAAAAAAGGGCTATACCTTAACATTCCACTGAATGTTGGATCAAAATCATGGATCAAAAAATAAATGTAATTCTGAGTATATAAAGTTGTGCCTGCATTGATCTACTGCCAAATGTTAAACAAATTCTTCTCAATATTTGTTTTGGCCATACTCTTCCCCCACTGTACTGCTAGGTATTAGGTTTTTGTTCCCTTGCCTTTTGAATACTAACCGTCTCTCAACACTGTCTAATTTTTTTCATTATGCTTTTGGAAAAGATAAATATTTGTGAAGTTTTAACCGTTCAGAGATTGTGGTGTTTTCTTTATTAGCTTTAAGAAGAATCTGAAGTTCAGAAAAATAAAGATGGATCTTGTTTCCTAGATCATGCCTCAGGTTTACAGCTTTTCTACAGTCCAGCCAAACCTCCTGCAGCACCTGTTGTTATCACATTCTTCAAAGTACAGACTTGTCAATTTACCAAGTTGTGCACTGGCTCCTCAGTGAAATTAAAAAAGCCTTCACTTTCCAAAATATGGTATATGGTATTTGGGAGATTTAATTCCCAAGCTAACAGAGGCTAAAATATATTGCAATTGCAGTGTCTTCAAGAAAAGGTCAAGTCTGGATCGGTAGCATCCTCACTTCTGAAAATATTCCTCATCCAGTGACTTGATTCCGTCAGAAGGAAGGCTCAGCAAGTGGAATAACAGGAGGATTGGTGAAGAAATCGGGCATTCAAAATAGGATTCTTTAAGAATTCATTGCACTTTCTTTACAAAGAGGAAGACTGCCAGAGTGAAGGAGGTGGTGGAGAGGAAAAAAAGTTTACTTTTTTCCAGATAGGTCACAGAATCATGGAATCATAGAATATTCTGAGTTGGAAGGGACTGACATGACTCTGATATCAAAGTCCAGCTCCCGGTGCTGCATAGGAGCACCACAAGAGTCACACCCTGTGCCTGACAGCATTGTCCAAATGCTTCTTGAGCTCTGTCAGGCTGGTGCTGTGACCGCTTCCCTGGGAGCCTGTCCCAGTGCCCAAACACCCTCACATCCCCTCACACAGCTTCTTACCACCCCCTCACTTATCACTACAGGGATCAGCATCTGCCCTTCCTCTCCCCATCATGAGGAAGTTGTAGCTGCAGTGAGGCCTCCCCTCAGTCTCCTCCAGGCTGAAGAAACCAAATGACCTCAACTACTTCCCGTATTGATTTCCCTCCAGGCCCTTCTTTGGACACTTTCTAATAGTTTTATATAAGTAGTTTATTTAAAATAATATAATTCTGTAATAGATAGATAGATAATTTATTTTGAGAAAATTTTGAAAGCACTAAAGCCAGTGGTTCCAACAAGCAGCTTGGTTTGATTTAGATTTTACACCTGGAAAAAAGAAGTCTTTACCAGGATATAAAGTATTCTTGTTTTTAGATCCCTAGACATTGTCCAGATAACATGATCATTTTCAAAAAACTCATGTATTTTGTGAAATATATATTAGAACAAATTTCTTCAGTTGCCTTTTTGAAAACTTTACATACAGTTCATGGCACCTCACAGTTCTGCACAGCACAGTCTGAAAAACAAGGTAGGCATATTAGTAAGATAGAGAGGTTACTAACTTAAGTGCCTTGAGTACATCACCATAATTGGGTGGGTGAACATGCTCAGACCTTTCTGTAAAAGGTCAGAAAACTTAGGAAGAGGCTTTTGCAGACTAGGAGCTATTATACTACTTATTCTTTCCATCAAATTACTTAAAGAGCAACAGGAAAAAAACTCCTTGTCCAGAGAAACAGTGAGAAAATAGCTGGCAGGTGGGAAAAGAGCTCCAACCGTGATAGTATGCACAGATTACCACCCTTTTAAACAAAGAGTAATCAGCACAGTATTATACATTTTTAAAATACCAGAGACTGCAATTCATAGCAAACTGAAATTAAGTCTATTTTTATTTCTTGGTTCAAAATAAATCAGGGAAATCTTCTCAATTAAAAGAACATAATGGATAGGAGGTGAACAGATTGTTTTATTTGCTTTTAAAACATTGTTCCAGATTCTTAGTGTAAAAGGATTATTTCTAGGTGTGGGTGGTATAATTGAGCTTCTCAGTCTCTTTATGTTGTTATTCCCCTCAATGCACACTGAAATGGAGTACTAATACGTAATGAATTTAGAAAAAAAATCCAAACAATTGAATGACGTTTTCTATTCCTTACAAAGTTTGAAGCACAGGGTAAAATATACCCCAAAGTTCTGAAGTAATTTCAGGTGAAGTCCTAAGTTCTTTTAATTTCAGATATTTATATAGTTCAATTACGATATTATCTTAGCATATCACAATCAATTATTAGGTGTTCGTGTGGCCATTTACATTCAAAATACCCAGAAACTGTGGAAAAAAAAAATAACCAGGTTTTATAGATACAGAATAAACCACACTGGAAGACATGTAAAACAAGTGAGTTTAGCTAATTCCCAAGGTATTCAAGGTGAGCCAGTCCCTGTCTTTACACTCAGATGACAGAAGTCAGTGGACCTGTCCCTACACTATGCACTGTGCATTTCCTCCTTAGAGAGCAGGTAGCCAGGAAGGAATGGAAGAGAACATAGAATGAGTACTGTAAGCAGGAAAGGATACAGAAGAGATTGGCCTGATGAAGTCAATGGCAAAAATCACATTGGTTTTCTCATGCCTGGTTTCAATCTCTAGTTTAATCACTCTTGCTCATGACAGAGGTGTCCTCTCATCTAATGAAACCATCAGAGGATCTTCAAAAGCTCAATCACAGCAGCAAGAAAGGAAGGCTGTTCTAACAAAGGATGCTAGGTACCTTTTGATAACAAATCTCTCACATGCACAGACAAAAGGGCACATTCTCTGTCAGGTTTCAAAAGATAAAATTTCTAAGAACTTTGGTTGCAATAAATGAAAAAGAGAGGACAAAAAAAACCCCTCTAAAATTACAGATTCAGTAAACAAGACTCTCATTGTTCTGAGTTTGAGATGAAGAGAAGGAACATTTTAAAGCACACAATAGAAAAAAAAGGAGCCAAACAGTTAAAGAAGTTTCACCGAGCTGTCTTGATAATAGAAGAGTACTTTCCTTTTTGTTCCCTAGGACTTCTACATTTCAAAAATATTTTGAGGAAGAAGGTGGGAGTGAAAGGTCTAGAAACTCTAAAAGGAACAAGTATGGACAGTTCAGAATCAAGAATAAAAACAAGCTATTTTTGCTTCCAAGTGGGACACAGTAATAGGAACACAACATGTACTGCACTTGTAATTTTTCTGTTCATGCTGGTTATTCATGCCTCTTCAAGCTTGACATAAACACAAACCCATTACAGTAAGACCTTGACTAGTCAGCAAATTAAATGGTTATTAATAGAATTTTTTAAAAGAAAAAAACAACAACTTGGAAAAAAAGCCTTACTAAAGTCACAAACCCCAAGAATAATGCAATTAGTAACAGTTAAAATGGGATTTTGAAAAAAAAACCAGTTCCAAGTTCCCCTGTTCTCCTTTTGGGGAGCACAGCTTTGTTTCCCAGAGCTTCCCCAATGTGCAACCCTGCCTAGCTTTCATACTGTGAGGAAAATCAATTATCACAGAAATTAATAATGTCGGTTTATTATGGATATGTTAGTTGTTTTAAGAAGCAGATCAATTTGAAAGATAGATTAGACAAGGACAACAAATTCATGCCAATACTGAAACTTATGAATATGGATTAAGTTAACACTGACTATAATGGCTTAGACAAAAAAGTGTACAAGAATGAAAGTTCACATAACTACTTTGTAAATAATACTTATAATATTAAAAACTAAGATGAACATATTTCTTTTTAATAAATTCTTTCAGTCAAGCCTTGCCATAGGAAAAAAAGAAAAAATATAAAAGTACAGGCTGAAAGGGGAACATGAAGTATTGGAGAGGGGAGGAAGGGATAGGAAACAGGTGAAAATATCATTTACATTAAACTTCTCTGGCACAAGGAGTAGGCAGAGGATAGTATTAAACAGAACATGTGTAAGGAACCTAGAAGCAAATGAAGAAGAAATTAAAAAGTCTGAGGAAATGAAAAAAGAAACCAAGGAGAGAAAAAGAGTCAGGACCATGTAAGTAGAAAGGACTGGGATATAATGTGGACCACAGACAATAAAACCACCACTGAAGAGAGGATTCAGAAGAAACAAAAGAAGGGAAGGTGAGAAAATATAGACAATTATTAAAACATTTACTCAAAATAAAGAAGTGGGAGAAAAAGGAAGAACGCAATGACATAGAAAATGCAAAGAAAAAAAATTAAAAAACCTTGGCAGAAAGAATCAACTTTGTCAATCAAAAGGATGAGCTGTGATCACATCAAGAATCAATTCAGGCCTTGCAGAAGATATTCCCAAACAGAATGCAATTTCCCTAAAGGAAATGCCTTTATAACAAGAAGAATTAACAAATCAATAGAAGAACTGTTTAATTTTCTTGCCATTAGTTCAAATTCATGTTCTCTGCAAAGAATGTGTGAATGACAATCACTGAGCAAAGCAGAATCTCATTCATATTACAGTTGCCAATCAAAGCTACAAAGCTACAATGCGTATTCAACTGGGATCTTTGGTAGATACCTACAATATAGAGGTCCACAATAAAAAAAAAAAACCAAGTTAGATCATAATAAAATGAACTTTTGGTTTTTATTTAATATAAATTAGTCAATCTTCCTCTGTTACAAGTATTTTAAAATAAAGGTATATCTAATTGTGTGATTTTCTTGGAAAACATTCATCTTCATGAATTCATTATGAACACTGCTTGGTTTAATCCCAGTTAGACAGTGGATTTTTTAAAAAATCTTGAAAAGGCTTTAAGATCAGAAAAACAGATGTAAATTATCACAGGTGTTTCTAATTTCTTCTACATGGCTCACCTAATTGCATATGTAGTATTCAAACACTATTTTCTCTCATCTCAAAAGACTGGTTATTGCCACTTTGTATTGTGTCAGGAATACCTTGAAGGATGTCTTGCAGTGACCTCTCCAGTTCACCACCACAAGCACATAATCATTTATCCTTCCCTTCAGCATCCATGGGCTGGAACAGAGATGAAGTGAATGCTGAACCTACTGAAAAGATTGGCTAAATTCCTTTCCTACATCCACACCCCTCACAGTGTGTACGGGTGCTGATTTTCAAGCACCCTAATTTTGTGCTTTACAAAGCAATTGTGTATTTTGTTAATTCCAAATGAAATCAATGTTCTTGAGAGGTGCTCAGTACATCCCAGAAAAAAAAGCTCCCCCAGAATGCTGGGATTTTTTTTTTCCACATGGGGCTTACTGCCCACACAAGCAGCGGGGTTTACATTTTGTGGGCATAAATTATTGGTTTGGGAAAGAAGTTTATATTCATTTTAGAAATACATCACAGGCAAACTGCATTGGAAACAATTTAGCATTCCTACTAGTTAAACTGCTAGATTACTTCTAAGTGCTATTTGGTAGGCACATTTTGCCTAGCAACAAGTGCCAGATGTCATTCCATTTCCTGTACACACAATAGAGGTCCATAAATTGCTTCAGGTTTAAGCATTCTGGAATTATAGCTGCTGCTCAGAATTTATTCAGTCACAAAATATCTTGCACACAAATACCGTATATAATCTCTTTACACAGATGAACACGTCTAAAGATAAACATGTGAGGGTTTGTTGGTTTGTTTTTCTCTCCAAATGCTTGTGGTTTTCCATAGGAAAAGTTACATTACTTAAAGACATTTGACAAGGGCATGTAGCAATAGGACAAGGGACAACAGCTATAAACTAAAAGAGAATAGATTTAGATTAGAAATTCAGAAAAAAATCTTTACAATGATGGCACTGGAACAGGCTGCCCAGAGGAGATGTGGATGCTCTGTCCTGGGACCTGTCCAAGGCCAAGCTGGATGGGGCTCTGAGCAATCTGTTCTAGTGGAAGATGTCCTTGCCCATGCCAGAGGGCTGGAACTAGATGATCTTTAATGTCCCTTCCAATCCAGGCCACTCTATGGTTTTGTGATATTAGCAAAAATACTTTGAATAACACATGTTTAGAATGAGAAACCAGTATACTGATATAACTATATTCCAAGGAGACTGCAACACAGAAAACTATTTAAAAACTTAGAATGTAAGGTAGAAAATTGGTAATACATAATATGGCAGGGAACAAACCAAACACTAATTTTTTATTGGTGCACTGAGAGTTTAAAGACAACTCTAGGTTAAAAATAGTCCCTGCTAGCAGAAACAAAAAAAAAAAACCAAAACAACAAACCCTTTAGTATGAAAAGCACTGGCAGGAAGAGTATGCGTTAAGAAAGACAGAGAGTATTGCTCATAAACACAGAATTTGAAAATATTTTAGGATGTATATTCTGCATGAAAATAGATATCCTGAAAGAACAGAGGTCTGTTAATCAAAAAGAAACTAAAACAATATTTAGAAAATATCACCTAGGTGGGCCATGTGGTCTGGATATTAACCTTTGTATCAGGTTGGTGGGTATTTAGTTGTTCAGTGACTGGAATGCAAGATCATAGTGGAAGGGATATCACAATATTTGTGTGAAGTGAAAAGAAAATTGCCACAGATGGTGGATAAAAAATGTAGGGATCAGACTCATGAAAGAAATAAATAACTTATTACTAAGTTATCAAAAATAATTATTATTTTGTCTCCATACACAACTTTTTATCAGAGATATCATGTGGAAGCAAAGGTAGTAAAACTACCTAAAAGAATTTAAGTTTATCTTACTATCCCAGATAATGCTGTGGCATTTCTCTTCAATTTATGAGATGATATCTCCATTGGGACCTATGATAGAGCAAGATGACAATTCTGAATGGAGTATTTCCAGGTCTATCAGGTTGGAATTTCTCATCACCAGAAAAATAATGTTATTATTCTGAAATTTTAAAAATTCCAAAGCAACAAATAAACTACATTCTTATCCTCGGCCCTCCACTAATATTTAGCATTAACTTAAGTGTTTATTGCTCTTCAGGTAATATCTGTTTCATGATAATTTTTATGTAACAGAAATAGAATAATAATTTGTGATATTACTAAAGTTAGTAATCTAAATAAAAATAAGTACTATCAGGGAGAGTATATAATATCCCACTCAGCATTTTTATATGTGTATCTGGTGCCTAACTTCTCCACAGATGTTTAAAAGAAAGAGCAGTTTATAAAGCCTTTGAAGATAGAGCTAAATATTACACATTATTCTTCTGGCATTAAACAAGTCAGAAAGGTTACCTGGAAGTTTTTCCAGTGCTTTTTCAGACAAATAATTTCCACATACAGATATGTACATCTCCCCTCACATATAAAATATAGGTACACATTTATCTATAAAGATAAATATACTTTAATTAGCACAAAACCTGTATACATTTGGCAAAGGCTTTGCAAAAAGAATAGGAAATAACTAAAATGGAAGACTAAAATGTCTTTACCATTCTACATGCTGCCATAAAATGTCAAAATAATTTTTTAAAGGTCTCTAAAAATATATATTAGGAAAATAAGCCTCCACCACACATCAATAATAGGTAAAGCTGAAAAATGTAGTGGGCGGGTTTAAAATTCTCTTGAAATAGAAAGTGGGCATTTTTTCAGTACAAATCATCATCAGATTTCAAGAAAAGCAATTAGAGCAAGTTGAGTTTTGCTCTTTTTCCTAGCACACTCTCTTTTTCAATCTTTCACTTTTGCAATGACTTTTCTTAAACTATCTTTTCTTTGGAAGGAAATTGAGAGATCAAATGTGGATGTTAACAGGATCTTATTATGCATACTTTTTATTTATTAATTCAATATAGGAACTATCTTCTTTTCACTTTTCACACAATGGCTCCTGCCAAAGAGCAATTTGGTTAACTTGCATTTTATACTGATTTTTTGCCTCTGCACTTTCCAAAAGAGAGCTGCACTGAAAACTCAAGAGTTTTTGCTCTAGCAGTTATAGTTTGAACGTTGTGAGAAACAACATCAAGGAGTTTACTGAAGCCCAGATATTCAATCTCCACATCTTTTCCCCTCATCTATGCAATAGGTTACCTTGCTATAGAAAGAGATCAGATTGGTCAAGCAGGACCTGCCCTTCCTAAACCCATGGTGGCTTGGCCTGGTCCCCTGGTTGTTCTGTTCATGCTTATGATGGCAATAAGGGTGATCTGCTACATGACCTTTCCCAGCCCTGAGGCCAGACTGACAGGCCTGTAGCTCCCCAGATTCTCCTTCCAGCCTTTCTGGTAGATGGGTGTTACATTTGCTGACTTCCAGTCAACTGGGACCCCTCTTGTTAGCCAGGGCTGCTGGTAAACAATGGAAAGTGATTTGGCAAGAAAATCTTGTGTTCTTTGGCTCTTTGGAAATGCTTTTCATCTGTGTTAGTATGGGCAGTGTTGCAAAATACTTCCAGACCTTCCAGGAATAATATATAACAGGTCAGGATGTTGTAGGTGGGACTACACATGGGAATGTGTGTAGGAGTAAGTAATATCGAAATATTCTCTCTTTTTAAGAACGACAATACCATTAAGACTTTGCAGATTGTAAATTGCAGAATGCTGGAAGCACAGATCTGGATACTCAGCTTGTTTCAAACAGGGATAAGGGTATGATTGAGAAGCAATAATCAAATCCTTCCATACATTTGTGGCAGCTAATGGAGACTCAATTTTTAATCAAGTTATAATACCTTTTTCTTCATACTTTAAGCTGTTTCAGCATGCATTTTTCCCCTCCCATCCTGCACAGCCAGAATCACTCCCTTTTACTATTTCTGGCAAAAATAGATCAGTGAGAAAATTCTTCTAAACATATTAACCCACTTTGAAAGAAGGGAACACCAGGACTTGAATAAAGATGGCTTCATGATCTTGTGCTGACCTGAACAGAGGAGACCTCCCACATGCTATTAAGCTACAAAGCCAAGGTGAAGTCATACTTCCTATGCCATGGCTTTCATTTGCAGTGAAAGCTTTCAAAATAAAAAATGGTCTTGTTGAAATCAGATTTCATCCTTAGGATCTTATGTCACCACATCCTAGCACATTCTGTCCTGGTACTCTAGCTCAGTCTCTCTGAAGTAGACAGAAAGGAAAAGGCACCAGGGAACAAAAATCATGCTATTTTCAGGAGCAGTTTCCACCCTAATTTCACCAGTGCAGGGTAGAAACATCTCTCACAATTCTAGCTTCCCACTTCTGTTCCAAGAATTTACTTATTCCGTGGTCTGAAACTGCCATGAGTGTCAGTTGATGCATAGCAACTCTACAGGCTCCTGAAAGAAAGAGAGGAGGCCATTCTGCAGAGCCTCCTCCTTTGCAGTCAAGAAAGTTTTGTTTCAAATGAAACCATGAGGGGTCATTGTTAGCTTACACCAGTAAGAAAAGCTAGAGGGGCTGTACGAACTGATTTGACCTGTCATCTGCATTTGTGGCTTTCTACAAAATATTTAGTTTTTAAGATAGGTATTTATTGTATGGATCAGTCATGGATTTTTGCACAAGAGTCTGCAGCTATCCATAATTTTCTGGCCTTGCAAACTCTCGCAGCTACACATATGAATCTAAGGTTTGCTTTGATGCTTCAGTGGCTTTTTTCATCTTTTTGGTATAAGTTTGCAATTTTAGACAATGTTTAATTTTCCAAGTGTTGAACCAGTGAAATAAGTCCATTGTAATATGCCATGGAAATCAGGTAAATCTGACACTAGACATGTGTTTTACAGAGGATAATTGCTCCAGTAAAGTGAGTTTCAATTAATGTGTTGTTGAATTTTATCCGAATGTTTTAAACTTCCAGCAGTTTGTGTTTGTCCTCATTGATTTGGACTTTGTTTTTTTCTGCTCTGATGACTGGAATGAATAGCAATACAGAGATTAAAGTGGAAACCCAGTCCTTTGCATGTCCCATCAGTGAGAATGTTTGCTTACATATAATTACTAGCCTTGGGTGTCAAAGATGTCCAGATGTCCCCATAAGTTTAAAACAAGACAAGACTACAAAGGAAAATTTTCTAATGCTAGATGTGCAAAAATGGACAAACCTAAACATCTTGCTTAAAAAAACCAATAGAAATCTGACATTCAAAAAACCTTTTCTTTGCTTTACATTTGAATTTTTGTCTCAGGTAAGGCTTTCTATATAACTCTGCTTTGCTATTTTTTCTCCAGAGGTTAAAATAAATTTCCCAGATTTCTATAGAATTGCACCATATGACTTCCTGCTGACACTGAATTGAAACATATAGTATTCTCCTCTACAGTCTTCAAGCTATAATAATCTTCCATGGCAGTCCCCCATCTCAGCAGTTTAATATCAGCGGATATTTCTCTAATAGTCTAAAAATTAGCATTTAAAATGTTAATTGCTTCCTGACTAATGATGAAAATTACGAGTTAAATGTGCAAGAATTATTTATAAATTGCAACAGCACACTAATTTTCTCTTCATCTTATAAAAATACAGCAGCCAATGAGGAATTTCAGAGCAATTAGTAAGGTAGACTACACAAATCTGTGCAAGTCAAGCTTTTGTAGTTTGTACTCCATGCTTTTATGGTCTCTAATGGTAAGGAGTGTCAAATTTCTTCACCTAAGGAAAACTGCTAGATGAATTCACTGTCAGGGGTTTTCTTAAACTTTCAAGCTGGGTAATTAACTTCTGCAAGGATTCAGCAAGGAAAAACATACTTGTTATAGTGGTATCAAGCTTAACATACAAACATTACCACAAATAGTGGCAGAATTTAGCAATATGTTTTTGGGTTTTTTTCCCATTGGTTCTGACACTTCGAATTTTCTTAGGTTCACACATAGGAAGATGAATGAAGCACCTCATTTTCAGTATGATTCACATAAGTTAACACAGTTCCTACAAGTTAAAATACAACATACCTATATAATATTACTGCATTGCACAGAAAAAAAAAAAAAAACACCACCCAAAAAGAAAGGCATGTATATATTTTCTTCTGAGCAGAGAAACTGGGTTTATAAGAAGTCTCCTAAACTGGCTTCTTTGGATTCCCAAAATATTTCTACAGCTGTGGTTCTGGCTCCCTATTCATTGCCTTGAAAGCCACAAAACTTGATACTTTTCTCCAATATGTAGTCTGAGATTCCATCCAAAAAACACCTGCAGAACTGCCCTACCAGGAATGCATCCTGAGGACTCATACTTCAATATCTTTCAAAATCCAGAGAGGAACTGTTTTCCTTGCTTCAATTCTAGTAGGATGTAAGAGAAAATTACAGCTGACCCAATGTAGGGGATAGACAGTTGACCCACAACTTATTCCAAAAGATGATGAAATTAAAGTCAATACCTTTAAAGAGCAATAGTAAGGCTAGTGAATAAATATGGAAAGTATGTTAACAAGATAGTGATAGACAATTAGGAGATAAAAAGAGAATGCTACAGCAACATATTACATCCAGTTTTAAAAAGGCAGATTAATTTTTAGTGTCATACCCCACTTTAGTACCTCTGCCTGCCCCGAGTTATCACTTTGGCAAGAAATTGGAGCTTTGTACAAACTTTTAGTCTATGCAGATCTACTGCAGACTGAATTAATTCATCATCAGTATTCATTTATACTGAAGCGCCTATGTCTAGAAGTGGAAGGGGGAGGATGTTTTTAAAAAGAAAGAACGTAGTCCGAAAAAAGCAAGACAACGCAAATGTTTTTGTATATGTTTTTAAAGTGAATTAAAGCTGCATTTGCTTGTTTGTCCATCACTTTTTTGCAGCAGTTATGCTAAGGGTACAGTTATTTTCATAGCACCACAAGGAAGATACTTTCACATGGGTGACATGTTTTTGAATAATTGCTCCAGTGTATTGGAATAAAAGCATTCAAAAGTGGCTACACAGAGTTACTTTCATCTTTCCTAAATCTGAATATATCAGACTCTGCTCCAACACTGCTTTTCTACCCATTGATAGTTCAGCAAATACAGCAGCACAGCACACGTTTACGTACAGATGAGATGGGAGTGCTGCCAGGTCACAGAATCATAGCATCTTAGCATTGTTGTGGTTGAAAAAGATCTCTAGGATCATTAAGCCCAAATAGGAAACCATTTAAACAACTTAAAATATTAATCTCAATTTATTTTAAAGGCAGATCAACTGCAGATCACTGAACTGAGTTTCATCACAAAAAGCTGAAACAAACCTGTAGGTCCTCATAAAATT
The DNA here is from genome assembly GCA_013400435.1 of Pycnonotus jocosus. Taxonomy (NCBI): domain Eukaryota; kingdom Metazoa; phylum Chordata; class Aves; order Passeriformes; family Pycnonotidae; genus Pycnonotus; species Pycnonotus jocosus. The sequence goes on from VWYP01019161.1 coordinate 18,904, forward strand.
TTTTCCAGCCTTCCTGCTTTTTCACTATGTAGCATTTACATAAATCTTTAGCTACCACAGTTTAGAAACTGTCTGCTACTCAACAGTTTTATGGACAGGCAAGTCATGATTTGTGGGTCTTGGATGAAGTGTCTGGTGAGCCTGTGCACTGCACAGCCCTAAAACACACAGGAACTCTGCACAGACTATGCTGCAAAATGGGAGAGAAATAGCAGGTGGAATCATGAAGATGGATGTTCAGTGGATGTAACCAGATGAATGGTCTGGCTGTTATAAACCAGGCTAAGGAATTACATGCCGAAGAAATTGCCTAAACCCCTTACAATCCCGTTCATATCAAGCCTTGCCACCTGGTCTTGGCATTTGAAACAAAATTGGTGTCAGAAGAGATTAACATTGCCTCTGGGGCTAGTCAAATTTATTCTTGCAAATTAATGTGAAGCAAATAACCCTCACTGAGGGCATTTATAAGAATGAGACAAAAGAGATCAAAATTTGAATATCCAGAAGGATTATGGATGTTACTCATCTTTGTCATGGGAAAGAAGAACTCACAATCATAATAAAAAAAAAAAGAAAGTAAGCACAACCTAAAAGTCCATAATCATCTCTCACTATAAACAGACCTAATTTGTAAAAGCAAATGGCATAAGGCAATCAGCTCCCCTTGCTTTTCCAAGAACAGCTCCCTGTGTTTTTCCAGGAACAGCCATATAAAAGAACAGTGTAGGTGTACAGAACAAAATTATTTGGAGCATTCTGTCAATAGGAAACAATCAATTGCTAGGGCACTTGGTTGGAAAATATTAGCAAATTTTAACCATCTGTGATGTTGAAAATGCATGAATATATCTATTATTCCTTGTCAGTGTACTCAGAGTAGATAATGTTCTTGACAGAGCCAGATACAGTTTACAGGCATTGTATATTACCATGATATTTGTTATTGGTCAGCTTTTTTTGAAGAATTACTATCAGAAGTTCCCCACATTCAGCCAGCTATTTTTTCCGAAAACCTATTTTACTTTTTCAGCATACAGTATAAAGAAGAAATGTTGTCATATGTCCTGGGGCTTTCTCATAGGCGTTGGTGACTGCAATTACAAGAATTTATATACAGCAGTACACTGAGATATATTTTGTGCAAATGTTGTCAGAACGTAATGCCTTCCAGGACAGTGAGTATCACAGTTATTGCAGTTTGGACAGCACATGTCATCATACTGATTAAAATTTTCAGCTATCTACATAAAAACAGAAAGAAGTGATTTTTATTTTGAATTTAATTTGTTATACTACAACCGGACTTTTCATTCCAGCCACCCATGCTCTTTCAGTGATATTCCAAGATGAACCTCCAGTGAACAAACATTGACTTAGAACATTTGAATTATTGCCTTTATCATAAAAACAAAATCAGAAAAAAAAATGGTATTAAGGAATTTGAGTCAATCTGCCAAGAAAAGCCAAGTCATAAGTCAAATGAGGAGACAGCTCTGAAGCTGGCAACACACTTGTCTGAAGATTCTGCCAAATAACCAGATGTTTCTGCTGCACAAGTGCACTCAAAACTCAGCACAGGAATCCTACTACAGTACAAAATAATTGACCAATGTTTAATCTGGGGAAAAATGTTCATTTCAGACCATGCTTTCACCAAGTGTTTTCAAGAAAGCTTAGAATAATCACAGGAGAAAGGAAGTAACCAAACAACTAATTGATAAATGCATTAATTAATTCACTGTAACCACTGTCACACTGTAAGAAGTAATTGAAACAAATCCATTTCTGCAATACTTCAAAAAAGATTTCTGAGATGAATCAGAAAAATAACTAAACCAAGTTCACCAGTATTTCCGTAGAGTAACAAAAATATTGAATGAGCTCTAGATCACATTTGCCTACGAAAACTAGAAAATAAGTTAAGAAACTGATGACAGAGTATGACTTCACCATCTGCAAAATCACAGCATTTACTGACAACAATAGAAATTGTTTCTTTGACAAAATTGCAAGACACTTTCCTACAGCCACGCCAATGGAGCCAAATTAGAAGTACTGCCCTTCATTTTCATTCTTCCTTTTCTCTGCAGTTAAATAGTAGAGGTATTAAAAAACTAAAACTTATAGTGGCCATTGGTGTGACTCTTTCACTGTTCTCTGCAGCAGTACAAGATGAATATCTTTTGTTGACAAAATATTACTAATAATGCTAAAACAGCCTACAGCCTAGCTTGAGTTCCTATGCCTCTAATTACCAAGCATCATTTATGAGGGTTTTTTCTTTCTTTAATGTTTGAAGTAGTTATACTTTTCCATGGGAAAAGAGACATCTTATAATGGCAACAAGTACAACAGAATTGAGTTCAAGCAAATATAAATAATAATTTGGGTCCCCAATAACCAGAAAAAAAATTAAGACCTAACCTTTGGCATAAACTCTGAAGGCCTTTGTGAATAAAACATGTCTTGGCACTGAAACAAAAAGAGGTATGGGTTTTCAAAGTTCATAAGACTTTGCTCTTAGGAGTGCAGTAGTTTTCCAGATGATATGTACACATTAAAGTTAGGCTTAAAAGACCTTTAAAACTTACTGAATTTTATCCAAGTTACAAGGATTCTACCAGCTACTTAATTTCTAAAGATGTCATGAAAACTATCAGAATAACTGGATCTGTCTTTAAAATTAATTTAGATCTTTGTTTAAAAGTAAGAGCCATTCCTCCTTCACCAGCAAGATTTGGAGCCCCAGGTCTCACCCCTTACACCCAGAGCAACACAGTCACACTTTATGAGCTCCAAGTCTCCCCTGCATCACATGCAAGAGCAGTAGGATCAGCAGTCTGAGGGCTGGATCAGACTCAGTGCTCTCCCCATGTCTCAGATTCCTACCTCTGACCAGCAACAAACAACCTTTGCCAGCAGGTCAGGCCACCAAACTGTGACCTCCATTCCCTGCCACAGCCATCTCTTGCTGCTCTCTCCTGGTGCTGCTGCGCAGCTCAGGATCAGTCAGCTCTGGCTCAGTTTGGCACTGAAGGTAACTCCCAGCTTCTCATCTGCTACCAGGGCACTGATCATCTTCTGTGAGTGCCAGAAGTCACAAGTTTCTAGGCTTTGTCATCATTTTCCAGTCAGAAAAATGCAGACTCTGCCTGCCTCTCTTTCAGTACATTCATGCACCCTGATTCCTGTAGCTCCATGGTGTTGGAGAAGATTTGGCCTTTTTATCATCTCTGATGCTGTGCAGCTGCTGACCTTCTCCTGCAGTGCCTTTACTTGGTGACACTCTCCACCTGCAGCCAAGGGTACCATCTCCTCAGCCCCTGCCCTAATGAGAGTCTCAGGGCACCTGGAGAACTGCATTCTCTTTCGGGAACATTGTCTGACCTAAGGCTTCTGATGTTGCAGAAATAGTTTCTCCAGTCAATGCTGATAACAACAGAGCCCTGTGGTGCATCACCACCAGCACCCAGCACATGGTTTTACTGCAGTTTGCTGATGGCTCATTAACATCAAAAAGGTGTGCTTACCATTCTAAGCTTGAGGCAGAAGCAGTCCTATTACCATCATTCACCTGTGGGTTGATTAGTGAATCAATAAATTCATGATGTGCATTAAAAACACTGAGTGCTTATTCCTTAGTAAGATGCCTGTGAGGATCATAAAGAAAGTCACAATTCCTGTCTTGTTCCTTCACATGGTGTCCCTAGTTCATTTCAGTCTCACTGCCATCATCCTGCTGTCACAGCACCTACAACTGCAGTGTCTTCCCAGCTTATGTGAGGGATTTATTTGCATATCCATAAATTCTAGCTAAAACTGACACAAGGATGACTGAGAGGCTGGTGGTGCAAAGTGCATCCCTGGTAAATATAAAAATATACACAGCATCCAAACCCAGAATTTGTTTTGTGAAAATGTTCTTTCCTGCTTGACTTGTGACTTCCCCAAGTTTGTCATCAACTTCTTCAACTAAGAGAGAGTCTAAATTGTGAATTTAGAGACATCAATAAGACACACATTCTTTCATACACTTAAAAGCTTTTTCATGGTCCAGCACTCACACAAAGATGATCTCAGGTAACAGTATTCCGACAATGACCATTGTGAGAAATTTTGGGCAAATGCAAAATATCTACAGAATTGTTTTTGGTGCAATCCTCTACAGAGGACTTAGGGATTCTTCCTCCCCAGTATCTTCCAGAACATATCCTTTGTTTAGCCTGCATCAGGTTAATGACTATGCCCAAGCTCAGGCTTAAAAAGAAAAGGGGGAAAAATATATATATATTAAGATCTCAGAACTCTGGACAGGCCACTAAGCAAAATTCATCCTTCTTCCAAATCTACAGGAATTACTACTTCTTACCAGTGGAAAAAAAAGCCAGTTAAATAGGAGCAGAATTTATCTTCTTGTCTGTATGTACTTGAGTATAGAATCATCCCTTCAGTCCCATTCATCAGACTTTGCTCAGATCTAAAGTCCAACAGCCAGTAACCATCTGGCTAAATCAGTATTCACGTGTATTGCCTAAACAGCTACTCCTTTGCAGAAGCAGCTTTTACCTCTCCTTCTCTGGCTTCTCTCCTTGCATCACCATCAAATGTCTTCTGTTTGACCTCCCTGAAAAGGCAGTTTCAAGTTTTTTTTTAATCTGGAATTATATACAGACAATGCTACAAAAAGCCTCCCACAGCCAACACCTTGTTGCCTCTTGCCTTTTCATGCCTTGTGGAAGTTCAGAAGGGTCAGTTTCCTCTGGCTGCTTGGAAGCAAAAGCGTTTGCCCTGTACTGCCCAGTGTTGCACCTCTCCATCCTCACTGGAAAAATGCTGACAAAAGGCCTGAGCATTGCCATGGAAACACTTCACCCAATATCCTTGTAAATCTATTTGCCAAGGGAGGCTTGGGTCTGCAAAGCATTAACACACTCTCACCTCCTAAATAACCAACACATACTTTCCTCAAACAAAATGCTCTTGCCACTGTTTTAAAACCAATGCCACAAGCTTTTTTTTTTAATTTCCTTTTCACCTCAGTCAGAAAGCACAACCTGGCCCTGAGGCAAGGCTGAAACNAAGTGCTGCTTGGACCCAGTAATTCCAATTTGCACAAGCAATATTTAATTTCCTTCTCACCTCAGTCAGAAAGCACAAACTGGCCCTGAGGCAAGGCTGAAACACCACCTATTGGTGAAAAGGCCACTGGTTGGGACCTTTACTATACATCCACTTTCGTTACTTCAGAGGACAAACCTCCAGGATCCTCTGAGCTGAAACATGCAAGAAATTGAGATGATAATGAAGCAGCCTGAAAATGCCAAATGCCCTCCCTGAAATTGGCCCACCACTCATCCTTCCCTTGACTGGGAAGGGAAGTGATAGCTTTCAACCACAGAATACCTCCCCAGGTAGTGTTTTCTACTGCCCCTCTTTCTATCACTCCCACTAAATGCATTTACAAGTTAATGATTTGCTTCTATAGTTCATCACTTGTATTCTCTCTCCTGTGCTCTGAAACAAATTTCCCACAAACAGATACCACTGTATTTCTTTCTGTATTCCTACAGGGTTTTTTCACATTTAAAAGGATTCAATAACAGTCAGCATCTAATAACCTATCAATTTAATTTACCTGAGTCTTTCCATAATCTGTCAGACTGAGTTTTTCCCACTGGTTCTATGGAATCTAACTGAACAGTACCTCAAAAATTTGAAAGTTTATCCATCAGCATTTTTAAACTAATTAAAGTGCATAACGAAATCACAAAGGGATAAATAATACCCTTTTCCATAAAAAAAATTCTATTACCTCAGCATTATTTTTTTTCCCAATTCAGACATGAAATTTAAGGCTAATTTTTGCTCATTTTTATTCAGTGATTCAGGCACGATTCATTTCCAATTTTACGAATTAGTAGTTCATTATATTCATAAATGATTTTCAATTTCAACCTTTCTGGATATATACAGACAGTCCACTGTGAATGGTCAGTGCCAATTTCAACCAGTGTTTTCCCCTCTGCTCATATTGCCAAGTAATTTTCTCAAAGAATCCACAGACAGCATATCAGTAGGATGCAATCATCTTTCTTGTAATAATTGTTGTTAAATTCTATTTTTACAAGGATTCTTTTGTAAGTTAATCAAAGTAATGTCCACATATTGGCTGCTTTCCATGAGAGCTTTGCAAGATACTGTCTTTATTTTATGTCTTCCTCTGTAAAGAATACTCTGAGTGTTAAAAGCTGGACATTCTCTACTCCCTACCCCAAGTCAATATTACAAATTTATTGATGAAAAAAAATTCTGGTCCTTTTGCCACTTCTCTTATTTCTCTAGAGCTTTCCTGGCCCTTTGTAGCTATTTCCCGAAATCATCAAGCACCAGATCCATAAGCAGAACATGGATCACATAAGCATCTTTATGTGAGAGTCAGACATATCATTATTCTAGTGTTGTATGCCCTGATCATCCTGACTCACAAAACTTAGGCATCTCCTGAGGATAAATAAAGCATAAGGAACCCTGGCTATCTGTAAAGCTGCTTTCTCCTTATAAGAGGAGTATACTCAGTAGTCTCATAGATTTAGAGTGGAGATCTTTAAGCCTGAACTGCAGAGGCCAGATGTACTTGACCATGTACTCAAGGACCAACCCTTGACTGAAGAGTCACTTCACCTGAGCCAGAATAACCTCTCAAGCTAGAGTGTGTCAGGCACGATCACAGTGATGGCTTGAACTCATGGCTCTTGACTGGCAAAATTCCGTCCACTATGCCCCCCAATACACCTCTGTCAAAGGCAAAGAAAAGCAAAAATGTGCATAGTTTCCCAGGTGGCTCACTTCAGTTGCTGTGCTGTGTGACACAGTCCTTTGAGCTGACTGCAGGTATAAGGATGCCTCCTACAACAAGAGGTAAGGAAACAGGAACTTTCATGTCACATATTTTAGCCACAATACTGAAAAAGCAAGGATAGCAACTGCAAATAACCAATCTATCCAAGGGTGAACAAAGCAGGGCAGGCACGATGTAAAATTGTGAATTCTTGTCCCAGGCAGCTCCATATTCATTTCCAGGAACTGACTTAAAATGCCACCTCAGTCTTGGGGTCAATGACTCAAGCCAATTCAAGCCAGAAAAGTGGCACTCTGAAGAAGAAGAAAACCCTCTCAGTTCTTCAAAGGGCAGACAAATTTTGAGCTGCATGAAGGCAACAGTATGCGTTTGTAGTTGCCTCTTCTCTATGTAGCAAAGGATTTTCTGAAAAGGTGTTAATACACTTTAACAAAAACAGGTCATATCTTGCTGATTCAATCAAATTTGAGTTTATCTGGGGAATCTTCTGAGGAATATTTCTTTGGGGAATATTCTAGGGAATAATTCTTTATCCCACACCATGTGCATCATTCTTGGTCCCTCTACCCAAACTCTCTTTACTGCACATTCTTTTTGAATTGTGAATTCTTATAGTTCTATTTAATGCTTCCCTGATCATGTATTTATAGTAATGCTAGAAAATATCTTTATCACCATTCTGCCAGTCTCACTGTCTTGTAAATTAAATTATTTTTTTTTTTTAAAAATCCATAAAACTAGGTTAAGAATTATAAATTACATTCTTATTCATTAGTTATTTATCAAACCAATCGCAAGACAATCCTTCTGTTATTTCATCCCAAACTTAGAACACCTTATGGGTCACCTGGATCACTCAATTTCGAGTTTTTAACATTACTATTATATATCATCTTTAGTTCTAATAAAATAATGTGTAAGCTGAGCATTACCTTATAATTCTGGTGTGCATGCTTTCACACTCAAATTTTACATGATTTCATTTTAATCTTAAAATGCTTTTTCCTAAAAAATGTTTAATTTGGCCCTTGATAATAAAGGGTTGAGATGGTATTTTTTAACCATCACATGATAGTTTGTCAGTCTTTCCAAATACAGAACATTAATACCCATTGAACAAATTCACTTTTTCTGCCAAAGTACTCAGCAGTGCTAAGAATTGCCACCATGTTCTTAATAAGAGATTTTTTAACTGCCATAGTCAAAAACAACACATCTTTTAACAATTGAAAGATATGTTATTTTCAAATTATTTCACAAGGTAGCCATCAAAGTGGTAGTGCTCTGTTTAATTATATATTATTCTGAAGTAGTGGGACAGACACATTATTTGTAAAAGATACAGAGCATATAAGAGTAGGTGTTACTTTGTTCTTTCCGGTGAACAATTCTTGGTATCAAAAGTGTTGTGGGGGATTTTTTAAACAATTTATAAATGAAATTGGCTAAATTTTTAGTATACTGTTTACCTGCTTAATTTTTCCTTCAAGTATTTTGATTTAATGTTAGTACACAATTTAACGCATCAAAGCTGTTTAAACTTGCAGGTAATAAGTCTTCCAGTATTTATGTTTATCTTTGTCTCTCCTGACCAAATTCTGTAAGAAGTCACGTCTTCTAGTTAGAGAGAAAGTGGATGAGGGAAAAAGTAAACAGCAGAGTGTTAAAATTTCTTTCACTCCCAACGTACTATTTGACCTATGAATTTATTTTCCTCATACATGCCAATGATTTTGTATTAATTTTTTAAAATTATAATAAGACTGTATGCTACATATATTTTAATTAAACTATTGACCAATTTTACTTTTTCTGTTCAGTTCTGTGGGTATCTCATATTGGCTGGAAAGCATTTTAGTACTTTTTTAGAGCAATATTTCTAAACACAACTACATTTAACTTCAGTTTACAGTAACAGCTGAGGCGATAAACAGAAGAAAGATTTAACCAACAAAACCAACCTGGGCTTAATCTGCATTAAAGCAGATTAAATCTTAAATCAATAAGGTAAAAAAATTAGAAATGCAGCTTTAAAAAAAAAAACAGGAAAAAACAAACAACCGTTATAAAGTTAGAGTATCCAACTTAGATACTTTTTTTCTGGTCTTTATTTGCATAATCTAGTGAAAAATGGCATAATATGCAATTCCTTGCATTGCCCTAGCTGTAATAATGCAATGTTCACAATAAATAGAGCAACTTTCAAACAAGTTGAAAATTATCTTCTTCCAAGAAAAGTGTGAGATGTAACTGGCAAGAGTCAGAATTTTAATTTAAGCATGCTTCATGTGAATAGACTGACAGCAGTGAGGACAATAAAATGCTCTGTAAGTGTCAGTGCTTAATAAAACAAAGTAGCACCAAAGGAAAATACATATACTTAAAAGAGAGTAAAGCCCAGCTTTCTCCTAAGTTTTAAATTCTGTCCTTTTAAAAGCTGTTAATGTTTATTGAGAGTTTTCAGTCTGACACATTTTCCAAAAGTGCTATATGCATATTACATCCGCATATAAATTCATTATCCTTCATTCAAGAGACTGAAGCAATAATTTTGTAAAGCCTGTTGTTGCCTTTCTCAAAGTACTGTTCCTTCTAAAGTCAGTATCAGTAATTTTTCTTTTTTCATTATTTTTGCTATTAAAAGCAGTGTGGATTTCTGCATATCTACGCATTACAGAGTTTTTGCTTTTCTCTTCAAAGCTGGGAAAAACAGTTTTATTCAACTGATTCATCTAAAAAGTAGACTTTTTTAAACCATTTTTTTTAAATGACATTAGGGTAAGGATAAGAGCCCTAAATATAATTACTTGGCTTGGAAAGAGTTTTGCTACATTCTTATCTTACAACTTTTCAGTACTCTATTTTACATCAAAAACCTGTACACAGAAATCCCTGGGAGCATCCTGTCAAGTTCCAATAGTAAATTACAGCATACATCCAATAACGCAGAAGGACTGTTAGCACTGTACCTCAGAAATACTAGACAAAGAATCAAAAGGTAAATACAAGTAGAAAAAAAAAAAAGCTCCATGCCCCAAGGTGGCTGCCCTTGTGTGCTCACCACTTTCACTTCAATGTGTGTGACACAGCCCAGCAATCACCCATCCTTTTGGGTCACCAATTAACTTCCTTGCAGCTGGAGGTCTTAATTTTTTCATGGCCTTAACATCTGGCCCACTTGGGGAAGCCACCCAGAGCATCCCCCTGAAGGGAGACTGCCTTGACTTAGTTTGTTAGATCTGGGTAGGGGCAAGTTTGTGCCACCTACTGTTGCTGCCTCCAACTCTTGGCATTCAGTTCAGGCAGGAAATCAGTTTTTAGTTGCTGCCAAACTGGAACCTCACACAGCAGTAAGTTCATAGTGCCATCCAGAACTTTGTAATAAAGCAAATCTTGAGCACCTCTTCATATTTACTGAGCAATGAAATATCATGCCAGAATTAAAGGGTGTTTCTGAAAATAGTTTGAATGTGAATCAGAGGATATTTCAGCAGATCCAATGGAGTAATTACAGGGTAGGAAGAACAAACAGACTGTAATAGATAAGTGAGACAGGCAATCATAGACAAACTGTTTACATCCCTGCTGACGGATGAATAGAGCAAAGGGTCACCTAGGTGTTTTTTTTAATTTAACTTTTTTCCTGGCAGATTTATTCTTGAAATCAGGTTTAACAGACAAAACCAGACTGAGCATTTTTTTTTTTAATATGAAACAGTTCTGTGGACATCTTCAACCACCACGCAAAATAGTTTTCATAATGGAAGGATAGTAATTATGCCCCATTTATAAAAGGAAGGATGAGACACAGGGTTAACTAAACCTATCCCACAGTCAAATTGGGCCAGGTCAACAAGACCTTCCAATTCTTAATCATGTTTTAAGCAGTGGGAAAGCAGCTGCCTTTGCTAGGTTGTAATCAAGTGCTTTGACTAAAGCTCCCAGAAACTGTGATTCTTGGAGTCACTAAGCCATTTGTGACCAGTGACAAACCAGGTTCATAAAGGCATGATCTTACTTGGCACAAAATTTGAGACACAGAGAGTGGTTTTATTACTTCATCTTATGTCAACAGGGACATATTTGGACACAAGCAATAAACCCAAATTTTCTTGTTTGATTTTTTTTCATGTGAATGATGAAATTTTCATGTTCCTTCTGTCAGTGTATTTTCAACTTATGAACTCTTAAGATCTTCAAACTCCAAAACTGCTTAGCACTCGTAAGCAAGTTTAACCCTCTCCTTTCTGTCATGTGCCATGTACCACTTGTCTTCCAACAGGAAATGCCCAACAGTGCATCACACACTCCACAGAGAAACCTGGGAACATTCACTGCAACTAGTGAGCATATACGCAATAGCAAAAGCCAAGTCTCCCCGTGGCTTGAGAGGCTAAAGAAATACGAGCAACACAAAGTAACCTGGGGCAGATGGACTGATTTTGTGGTAACGAGGTAGGTAGAACTACCTTCATTAACAGATTTTCCTTAAAAGACAATCCCCAATAGTTTTTACTCTTCTTTGTTTGCTTTTATGCTGATGTAAACTAGAGATCTTTGTTTAAAAAAAATCAAAACCTCCCAGAATAAAATTGTTACACTTTTCATTTTAAAAATGGCAAAATAAATCAGTTTAATTTCATAAGCCACCTCTCCACACGTCAAAAATTATTTTTAACTGTTCCTAATTTTTTGTCAAATGAGTCAGATAATTAAGCATTACTTCAACAGATGTTAATCTGTTCTGATTTTTTTTGTCATGTCACACAGACATGACTACATGTCACACAGACTTTGACTACATGTGTATGACAGCCCCGAGCAACTCTGAAGACAGCCCTCCTTCAGCAGGAGGCTGGACTGGCCAATTTCCACAAGTCTCTTCTTAAATCATTCTCTGATCCTATTCTGGTAAACTGGCTATGAACCAGACCACTCTTTCTGTTTTCAACATTTATCTAATGCTGCTAAAAAAGATGGTAAAAAAAAAGATCTCTAGACCAGTCTTACTTTGTGCCTCAAAAATATATTATTGTAAATTTATAATAAAAGGTACATAGGAAAAGGGATTTGCTTCAGAGGGGTTTCTGACAAATGTATATGTTTTTCCATTTTTCTCCTGCCAATATTTCTGCTTGACCATCTGAACCAGCATTTTACACAAAAGAAAAACAAACAAACAAAAAACCCCAACTGATTAATTCTGACATGTGATAAATTCCTGGTGGGGAGTAAACCTGGATGTATACATCTGAATTTTAGAAAGGAGCACCAAAATTCTTCTTTTGCTTGTGAAGTTCAGATTGCCTGTAATGCTGTGTGTGTGACACAATCAAAATCATGATACAAATACAGCTACTCTCAACAGCAGTGAGAAAAAGAGCCCGAAAATTCCATCTCAGCACAGCTCACAGTAATATTGCGGAAATTTCATTTTCCTAACTCTGTCATTTCTGCTATCTGGAAAATAAATACCAATGTACCCTTTGCTACTTGCACCTAATTCAATTTTGCATGTGCTAATTTTACTGTGACCACTATAAAAACTGCAGGGAAAGTAACTGAAGTTTTGTAGGCAGACAGAGCAATGAAGCAAAATTACTGTTGTTTTTCCTAGGTATTAACAGCTGTATTGATTCCTATCTACTTCCTCTTCATTTCATCCTCTATGATGAAATCCTCTCTTTCATCCTCTGATGAAATCCTCCTGATCATCCTGTAGGATGAACAGTTGCCTCTAGGCATCCTCTTATACAATTTGTTCCAATATCAGTGTTTCTGTCAATTCCCTGCTCATCCACCAACTGCACAATTGTTTATGAGATTCTGAGGACCAATTCTCATTACTCAGGAACTGAAAAATATGTCTTGAAATTTCATGGCAATACTAGCTTAAAATGTTTACAGGCCCACAAACCTATTCAGCAGACTGTACAGCTCTACATCACTTTTCATTCCCCAGGATTTGTAAAACAGAGAACATTCTTACAGTATTTGCCAAACAGCAAAGGTGATCAAATTTCTCAGTCATTCTAAAACACAGGTGGAAATACATTTGGGAGAAAACACACAATTCAAGAGTTGTACTGATATAAAGGGTACACAATACACTTTCTTCAGAACGCTTTCTGTAGCACATCCTATTATTGTGTGTTTGGAAATTACCAGAAAAGATTAAGTGAAATCTCTACACTTCACTAGAACAACATCTTGAAAAGAAAAAACCAAGTGGTTTCAAGATGCATTTGCAGACCAAGTAGCTCCTGACAGGATTAATCTTGGTGTATTGCCTCTGGAACTATTTGAAAGCCAGGTATGTCAAAGTGTATGCTTGGTTAACATAAACACTGCAGCAACAGAAAAACTCCATGCAAGAACAGCAGAACAGATGGCCCTTACAGGCATTAAAGATGCTTATATTCCATTTACAAATCAAGGAATTTTTGTTTTTAAGGTTTACATCTCAAAACAACAAAAAAAATCAGTGAGGTCTGACTTCACAGATTTGTCTCTATAGAAACCAGAAGAAAGACTCTTATTTTTCAGATGGTGATGCTCTGCTCACCAAGTCACTCCACCCCATTCAGACTGCATCTGGTTTAGTTTTTAAACTTGTAAGTTTCAAAAGCTATGGTGCAAGTATTACTTTTAAATGCTTATTTGACACATTCCAGTATTTTGGGTGGGGAATGAAAAAAAATTAATTTGAATTGCATTTCTATTACATAAGGAGTATGAAAGTGCTTTTATTATTAAAACACTACCTTGGAAGAATCCAGTACTGGAGAGGAGGAATGAATATATTGAACTATGCTTATTTCGTTGCTCATTTTATTTTAATGTCATAACATATAATGCCAATACAATATGTTTCAACACAGCAGTCAAACAAATCATCTTTTTTGGCTCTTTCTTACATTTCTTCTAGAAATAAATCTTGCTTATCCAAGTGTCTAAAATAGGATTTCCTTGTCTAGCTGTTTGCCTAGAAAGGCATTAGTGTTTCCTTATTGATTTTTGGCATCTGTCAGTTTAGTCTCTCTTTTCTATACCACATGCACAATGTCTTCAGGCATTTGTCTCCTCCATTTGCAGGCAGAATGAAGCCACTGAGTTAGGAATTTTGTGAATGTTACCATCACAAAATTAAGTTACTGTTAAAAACTGTTGCTGCTATAACAGACCCACATTTTCCTTTTCTGAGGAACACTTTGTACTGCATGAGGTTTCATACATCCCAGCTGCCACTTGTATATGAGGTTTTCACATTTGTTTCCAGGCTTTGATCCTTCTCTTCTCACTTTCACCACATTAAATTTTCTACGTGCATTTTGATTCTTTTTCAGCCAAGAAGTAAGACACAGCAGAGTGGAACTCTTGGCTTCTGATGCTTGCCAGAAGGTGTTAGGAGGTATGTAGCCAATGTAATGCTCAGTCTTATCTGTTTTTGAGAAAGGATTTAAAAATTCAAACTGATAGTTCAGAATTGTAACAAGTGTTTGAGGTTTTGACACTGCTAGGACCACAAAAAAACCCCAAAGAAATCAACAGAGCCAAAAACCAAAACAAATCAAAAAAACCCCAAAAATTCTGCTGAAAGAAAGCAAGTATTTATTATAAAGGTGTCAAGTGGATGACCAAATGAAATTTTAGCTTTTAGGTAAGAAAATCACTCTGTATATAGTGACATTAAAGTAGGGACAAAATTAGCAAAACTATATGACTCACTGAAAGACATTTAAAACCACTTATGTGACTCACATGGGGAGAAAAGACAGATCAAGAGGGTACAGTGGGAATGTGCATTGTGTGAAGACAATTGGACTCCTCAACATCAGCTTCCGTCACAACACTGGTGAAGTGACAATTCTGTCACATAGCACAGAGGGAGTAGCATGACCCATTAAAAGTACTGTTTTTCTTCTGAGGTTAACCTAATAAAAAATTTTAAGCCCCACGAAGTTATTTGGCTTTATAGGATAGACAGCCCAGAAATGCAGATGCTTCCCTTATAGCACTTTCTGATTTCATTCCTTCTCAGCAGCAACACTGAATGACACGGTATGAGCCAGGCCCAAACACAGCTCCAGGAAGGGCTTGTCCAAAGGGATGTGGGGAACACTGGGCAAAAGGAGAAGTTAGGCAGTAATGTTTTCATGTTCATTGGATACAGGAGAAATTACAAGACTGGGGAATCTTTCTATGGGTGGAATTCCCCATTTCCTTCCTACAAATGTGCACAAGTGTGATGAATACCATATGCCATGGGAATGCAGGAAGATCAAGAGAATGAAAGAAGGAAGAAGAAATATTCATCCAGACCTGTGCTGCATGTTCTGTATAGAATTATCCTGTGTATACATGGGGGATTTAGCTGAAGAAGGGAATAGTTGGGGCAATTTCCCAAAAACCAAAAGTGATATGAAAGGAATCAGGTTGACAGTATGGAAGAGTTGTCCCCCAACAATGGCAACATCTTTTGACTTGTCATAAATCTAAGTAATGTTTTCAGCTATCAATACAGCGTTCAGTTCATTGCTGTCCAAGAATTAACTTTCTAGAAGATATAATTCTGCACTGAGACAATATAGGAAACACACATTGTAATGGTAGCAGTTAAAAAAATGGCAATATACTACTACTTGCTTCCCCTGTTTCATTATCCAACAAAACATTTTTACCTATTTGCTTTCAGTGAAAAATGCAGAACAGATGTGGCTCTTGTCTAAGTAGGAATCATGTTATTTGCTGTTTAATGGACCCAACAAGAATTAAGAGCTTCTAGAAAATAATTTTTAACATGATCTATATACTGGTCTACGTCAAACTGCAGGGCAACCATTCACTTTCACTTCGTGTTTTCTTCATTTTGCCATAACTCCATATGGTCAGTAGTTGACTAAGAATCCATTTGTTAAAATGAAGCAAATTAAAAAATATAAATGTTTCTGTTCAATGCCTTGCAATTTTTCCATCAAATTGCAAGGATTGGATAAAATATGTTTTCCATGGCTCTGAGCCAGTTATGAAAGTCCATCCACCACTTGTATCTAGAAACAGTAATTTATGCCTTTTAACTGAAAAGACACCTAAATTTTAAAACAAGCAGGCTTGTTCTCAGCATCATTCCTACTCCATAGTGGTCATTTAAAAATGTGCTCACTTAAAACCACACATTTTAAAAAATATTATAAACACTGCAGAAAATTAAAGTTCTTGGTATTAAGAGATTAAAATCAATAGTTATTCATCAATTTCAATAAATTATTAAATTTAGGAACATATTAGCATGACAAAAACTATATTTATACTACCACAGATCCTCCTCGCTAAGGCAGAGCATCAAACCCAGAAATGGTTTCACAGCAGCATCAAATAAAATCAGCCTCAAAGAGACCTCTGGAAGAGATCATCTGGCCCACTTCTTTGTTTGGACTCACAAACAAAGGTGTGTTGATCCTTCCTGACTTTTCTCCAACCTGTTCTTAAACCGCAGAGATTCCACAGTCTCCCTAAGACAAGCTTTTTGCTATGGTCAAAACCATTCCATCTCTTGGGAAAAAGAAGCACAATGAACAGATTGTTTAGAGAAACTAAAACAAACTGCAAAATTTCAATGTTCTCTGCCACTTCTCTTAGGAAGGAGAAAAGAGAGGAAGCAAGTACAAATGATGATACAGGAGTGTACACTTAATTTATGCCTATTTTAAAGTCTCTGTGGTTTAGATTCATATCCTAACAAGCTCCCCTACAACTGAAATACACCTGCACGGATAAAGCACGAGCTAAGAAACATTGTTGTGTGTTTGATCACACACATTTGTGGTTAATTTCTACAAAGTCTGTGAATACCCAAGGCAGTTCAGCTCCTCTTGATGACAGGTGTCCTTTAAGATTCCTGGGACACAAGACCAGAGGTTATTGGTTGGAGACAGAGCCACCTGGAAGTGTAAAGAGAGCTGAGGTGGATCTGACTTCCAGCCAGCTCCTCATGGAAACAACTGTTCTTTGATGAGGCAAAGGAATGGATTAGGAAAACTGTGAGGAGCTGTGCCAAGCAACTGAGCCAGATAGAGACCACCCAAAAAACAGAAAAGACTCTGTCAAGAGGGAATGGAATTAGAAAAACAA
>VWYP01019167.1:0-31932 GCA_013400435.1 Pycnonotus jocosus
TCTTCCACCCCCCACCCTGGCAGAAGCTGGAGTAGAAATGGGTCTTGTATTGATTTATTTGATGTCAACAAACTCCATCAGAGTAGTGAAAGAAAGAAAAAAAAATTTGTTACTCTGTTATCATGCTGTACATCTCTCTGTACCGTGCTTAAATGGAGGAAATGCTCAGGGCTTGTTTAAAATACAATATTTTAGATTAACCAAGCATGAAAGTTGTGAATCTAACCAGGAAGAAATAGGAAGGCAATGCAGCTGTCTTTAAAAGTTGGTGGAATTGGTGCTGTTTTTAAGAAACAAACAAACAAAAACCCCCAAACCAAACCAAAAACCTGCAGTGTTTCTGGAAAGAGAAGCCTGTTCAAAATCATTGTGGAAATGTCCCAGCTGGAGTTGCTTTTTAGCTGAAGCACAAATGCAGAAATCCAACCTCCTGGCTGAGTGTCTCAGCTGAAAACAAAAAGTGAAAGGAGCCCTGTTCTTTAATTTTTAATCTTTTTTTCTTTTCATACAATAAATGAGATTTAACATGATGAAAACACCCAAATCATGTGATTATGAACCAAAATTGAATTCATACTTGAAAGTTTGTTTCTTTCATCTGGTTTACAAGCTTTTATCTCCATGTCTGAACCCCCATGCAAAAGTTTTTAAACAGTAAATGAACCAGCAAAAAAGTGTCCAGTGAACAGATGCAGAATACTTAATAGGTATTGTGTATGTATCATCTAATAAGACTTATTATTTTGTAGGAATACAGATCTAGAAAGCTTATCAGTGGGCATTTTTGGTTTCAGCTGATTTGGGTGTGTAAGAAATGTTAAATATTGCTTGAACAGTTTGTAAGGTGATGACTACAGAGGTAGCTGGAGGCGCTTAGCAGATGAAACTCTGTCACATAGGTTTAGGTGTGATGTAAGGGACCACAATAAGATTAAGAGAAATGGGGAAAACCCACTCTCCCAGCAACAGAGCAGGCATCTGCTCACTGAGGAGCATATCAACACTGTCCTTGCAACCATCTTCCCTTGCCTGTGAGGCCCAGCTGACCTTCATGTTTCCAGCTCATCCTCTCCCATCCCCGTGCTACCACCTCCTGCCCTGACAGTGTCCTTGTTGCATTTTTCACTTTTGACACCCTGGAGGGATACAGCCTCCCTAAAATTTGAGAGTGTTGTTTTGTCTTTCCTCACCACTAACTTTCCTTGTACAAATTTCTAATTTGGCAGATTCTGATTTCAGTATAAATGTTTGCATGTTATTCCACCAGGGGTTTTCTTTTGTTTTGATAACTTCTTAGAGGATTCATCAGCATAAAAGGTTTTTGAGATGCTCCTTATAAAGAAACCTTTGTATCAATTCTTTTGTACTGGGAGCAATTCCGTCTGCTTCAGAAGTCAGACTGTGGTGCTGGCTTGGAGTAGACAAGGACCTGGTTTGTTCTCCAGTTTAGGCTGTGTTGGTCCATTTGTGCACTGTCCGAGTTGACTGTTGTTTGTAGAAAATATTGTTGAGCAGCTGTGAGTGATACCAAATGTCAGAAGTGGCAAAGTATGTTATGCTGATGTCAAAGCTGTAACACTTAATAGAGAAAAAATACTTTAGTACTGCAGCTCTCTTAATTGTGAAGCTGGAGTCCAAACAGGTTAATCTTACTTAGTTAACTTCTGTTATAATTGCTATTAAAAATGTCTTTTTTGAATGTGTGATGACTATTAAATACTAGTGATGAATGAAAAGTCTTTTAAGTATTTTTCTTCTCCCATAGCTGTTCTAAGCTTTTTATCAAAAGTCATGCTTTATTATTTCTTTGTGTTTTTTAACATATTTGACCTGTCTGGGGATTCAGTGAGTTAAGATGCTAGAATTCCAAACCTGGCTTATGGCCTGTCTGATTATCACTTAACCTGCTTAGCTCTCTTCATAGGAGTGCATTTATGTCCCTTAAGAATCTTTTCTCTGCTACATGCCTGTACACGTGTCGTGAAACATGTAATAAACAACTGCCCTGTTTTGGGGCGTTCTAGCAGAGGAATACTACCTGAAGAGAGGGCCAGTACTCTGAGGTGAGAATGGTATGTCCCTGTTAAAATCCCATTTTCTGTTGCCAGTACAAGCTACAACAAATTTTTTCAGACTCAAGCTTCTTATTCCTTGTATCTGCTTTGCCTCATCTTGGCATCCGTCTTTGAATTTTCAGCTGAAGTTAATTATATCCAGTTCTATGACTTTTTTCATATAGAAACAAATTTTTAGATTAGGAAGTGCAAACTACTTTGAATTGTTGGCTTTGGTCAAAATTTCCTTTTTTTGCTTTCATGAGACATTTATAGTATCTGTCTCATTTTTAAGTACTTCAAAACAATGTGCATGTGCTTAGTGTGATTTTACTTCGAGCTCATTTCCCCAGATCCTTTCAGCTATCAGACTGCACATGCATCATGTGAGTTTGGCCGTATGTACAGTTTGCTGCAACAGAATTTTACTGAACACAGAAGTTCCATTTCTAACAATTTGCTCTGACGATCGTAATGTTTAAGAAAATGCTAAATTCCAGCTTCTTTCTCTGGGGCCTGGAGGGAATGGTAGGATTTTGTTATTTCTGGAGAACCTAGTGTAGTAGCAATTTTCTGACCTTTTAAAGGTTGATTTTACAATTGTATGTTATCTACTAAGGAAGTCTGCAGAGGGTATCTGAGTAGATGCAGAATTTCTAATTGGGTAAATTATTTTATTTTTTTTTAATAACATGCCACAAAGCAACAAAAAAAGGCAAGCCCAGGTGTGAAACTGGAAATAAAATTCAAATAGAGGAACATGCTGAATAAGAAGTAATCTTAATCCAATTTATTATAAAAGGGTAATTTCTGGAAAACAGCAAAACTTGTGTCAACAGTGAAGTACTCAAAAGCACTAATGCAGTTCATTTGACAAACTGCAATGTTTTTCAATTACAAAATCAGTTCTTAGTTTGAACTGCAAGTAGTTTTCAGCCAGTATGTTTCTGAATTATATAATTGGATGAGTCAAAGGTTATCAAGCAAAAGAAGGTAAGAAGATGCCATTTTGGTACCTTCCAATGGCAGTTTTTTATTATGGCTCAGGTGCAAAATACTAGTTGAGAGAAACTCACAAAATAAATTTTTGAGGAGCCAGGGAAAGTGCCATGTAGTAATATGTTTATTATGAGGGTATTTGAAGACATTTCATTATGTTTCTGGAATGGAATTTTTAGGGGTTTTGGTTATTTATTTACAGACTTTACAACTGAATTTCTCCTTTCTAAGTTTGACCCATTTCTACATTAACCAAGTACCAGTTTTTATAGGGAAAATATATTTTTATAATAATATCAGATAAGTAGTTATTGTTCCCAATGGACAAAATTCCTAAACCATGTCCTTGACAGAAAATATAGCTGTGTGTTTTACAGTATGTATGTGAGTGTGCAGATGTGTGCAGTAGTCAGGACTCGTGATTTCATTGCCATGTCTACAAAGGAGACACATTCCTCCTTCTCAGGTCATATCACTGACTAAGGTGGAATTCATGTGGCATCTTGATTTCTCCTCAAGCTGCTCTAGATGGAGTGTGAGTTTGTTTGCCCTTGTTGCTTCTGCAAATCTCTTGCTGCCTTTCTTGTATGTGTTTGGATTTTGTTGAATGGTCTGTCAGAAGATTATTTTCCTTACGGGTGTAGCTCATTTATCAGACCCATAAAAGGCATCCAGCTTAATGAAAAGTCATCCCCAGCTGCTGTTGGTTTCTAATATATTCCAAGTGTTGTGCTTGTAGCAGGAGAACCTGCAGGACTCTGCCCCAGGACAGGCATCGTGTCAGCTGTGTTACAAGACCAAATGGAGTTTCTTGTAATGACAATTTTCAGGTTCAGCTTTAGTAATTTCAATGTTGGTTTATTCTTATTTTAATGTAGGATAGTTTTTCCTACTCTTCCTGTGCTGTTCTATTTCAGGAGTGTTTCAAAGTGTTTCTTTCATAAGAGTTAAAGATGGTTACAAACAGCATGTTGAACTGGTTCAGGAGAGTTTCTGTGGCTTGTTTGATGTTAGGGACTTCATTTCTTGGCTATAATTTGCTTGCAGCATAGAGTCGGAGTTATAGTGTAGCTTTTGAAAGCATTAGCATGCTTCATAGAATACTTGTAAAACTTCACCCTGTAGATGATCGTTCTTGAGAATATGAGTGTAGTCTAAAATCATAACTATATGTCCTTTATTTCTTTGATGCTCAAAATTTTTGTTTGGAATTCCTGCATGTAGGTTGCTGTGCATCTTGTCTGCCATAGTTACTTTTTGAAAGGAAAGATTATGCAGTGTTTTAAGGAGATCAGTAACATCTTCCACTACTTGGAGACTTGACCTATGTAAGTCTGTAATTGCTGTTATTTTCTACAATGCTGTGTGAATTTGGAAATTAAGGAATTTATCATATGACAGAAGTACCTGGAGTTTATTCTGAAGGCTATCAAACTTAAACGTTTTTTGACAGATTTGTCTCTCATGTTTCTGAGATTGAAACTTAAAGACTTATATAACTTAAAAGAAAAGAATATTAAGCCAATTGTTAAAGATCACTTAGGGTTAGAAGGGACTTCTGGAAATCATCTAGTCCAACCCCCTGTCAAGGCAGGGTCACCCAGAGCAGGTCACACAGAAACAAAACATGAGCAAAATACCTATTATACTATTGTAATCTTACAATGGGTACAAAACTGTGCCAGTATTAAGCTAATCAAGGAAAAAAAAAAAACCCTTATTAACAAACAAAAAGAGAAATACAGTAAAATATACTGTTTGCCATGATGATGTTCTTTTGGTACTACAAAGTTGTTGTTGGAGGGACTATTGTAGCATAATCATACAGTGTACTGGTAGAGGTTATCATTCACCTTGAAGAAGTGGACAGGCTGCCGTTATGAAATGAGAGAACAAAGGATCTCAACTTACGGTTTTGTTTTGTCTTGCATGTAGAAAATGAAATCTATTTGTACCAGTGTACTATTTTTTTTTTTTTTAATAGCTTTAACTTATCACTGAAGGATTGGGATTTGAAAGATTTGCATTTAGCAACTCAGATATATTCTATTGTATATCAGCTCCACTTCAGATTAAATAGAAATTATCTTTGACACTGAGAAATAGTAGTTTTTACTAGCAAACCGACTGATGGAATTCCAAATTCTGTATTTTGACTTAAATTGCAGGCTCATTTGGTGGTTCCTGTGATTTTTGAGAGACACTTATTATGCACTGAAAGGCTCATTAAGGGTCACTTTTGTAGTTACTTCTGATGTGAAAGTATGTTGTCTTCTGTGAAAACAGTGATTTGTGACAGGAAAGAAATAGAGTAAATTATTGCCTTTGCTTATTAAGGCCTAGGCAGCAACATCAGAAGCAATAGTATATGAATGGGTAGAAGCTCTGTAACATCAAACCAACTTTACAACTTTTAATTGCTTCCATGTAATGGTTATGTGGCTGTTGAGGTTATGTTGGCTGGAGAGGCAGGAAAGGGAAGGTATTGCTAGAATTTCTAAAATGTTGTTGTTGTTGTTTTCCAACTTGTATTACTGTGTATAGTTTTAATCTCTCATGAAGTTGATGAGTTTAATCAGTTGTAGTTCAATGTTGGTTTTTCTACTCCGGAAAATTAAAAGCATTCATTCTCCTGCAAGATTTTGTAGTATCATCTTAGTTTAGATTTGGCTATGTTAATGGTGTGAATGAGCTCTCCTTGGGCACTGCCTATAGTAATATGGCAAAACAAAAAATATAATTAGTTTTCATTTTTTAATAGTATAATTTGCTTCAGGCTGTTAAACTAACATTGATATACAATCATAGAACCACTTTCTAAGTTAATTTTGAAGATTATCCTGCAGCGTAAGACAAAATTTTTAATAGTTTTTCCATACCAATTCAGTTCTAATAAGATATTTTCAGTTATTGGTGAGACATTTTTGTATGCTGGATTATGCTATACTGCAGTGTTCCTCGCAATTAAAAATATTTATCTTTAAATCTTCTTTTAAAATAATTTTTGATTGTTGTTTTGTGTTATTTTCTCAGCTGTAGGAGAAAGGTCAATGAGCACAGCAAACTGGTTTTTAGATCCTTCAAGTCTGTAACATTTGTACAGTGCTTTTAGTTCTCCTGTAGTGGTTGTTAGGAAATGTTCCACAGAAGAATTTAAAGGTCTTACGGCTTTCTGACTGCATTTTGCTTGATGAACATTAGCTTGAAGTTGTGTGTTTTAAACATAGAATATAGTGTAGAATGGCCTATACTGGAAGGGGCTTTAAAGATTATCTATTTCCAGACCCCTGCCATGGCAGAGATACGTTCCATTAGACCAGGTTGCTCACAGCCCCATCCAGTCTGAAAGGTCTGGGGATGGGGCATCAACAACTTCTCTGGGCAGCCTATGCTAGTGCCTCATTACCCTCACAGTAAGGGATTTCTTCCTAACATTAATCTAAATCTACTTGCTGTCAGTTTAAAGCCATTTCGTCTTGTCCTGACACTCCATGATCCATATTTTGTTTAGGTTCCCTTCAGGTACTGGAAGGCCACAATTCAAATACCCCAAACCCTTCTCTTTTCCAGGCTGAATAATGTAATTTTTCTCAGCCTTTCCTCACAGGAGAGCTGCTCCATACCTGTGATCATCTTGGTGGCCCTTTTGTGGATTCATTTCATTAGGGTGATGTCCTTCCCATGCTGGGAACCCCAGAGCTGCATGCAGCACTCCAGGAGGGGTCTCACCAGAGCAGAGGGGCAGAACCCCCTCCCTTGCCCTGTTGGCCACGCTGCTTTGGATAGCCAAGATCCAGTTGGTGTTCTGGTCTATGAGTGCTCACTGCTGGCACATGTCCAGCCTCTCATTCATCAGCACACCCAAGTCCTTCTTGGCAGGGCTGCTCTCGATCTGTTGATCCCCCAGCCTGTGTTGATACCAGGGTTGCTCTGACCCAGGTGCAGCTCGTGCTTTGAAAGAAGCTCATGTGTTAGCTTGATCAGAAGTGGATGTGGCTTGTGGCCATGTGTCTGGTTAGTTCTCTTAACTCCATCCTTACATGTAGCTCCTTCCCTTTCTTTCCTCAGTCACCATGAATATTTTTAATAATATTTTGCATGGGCTTACCAGTGGGAGTTGTAAGTACTTTTGCAACATTACACTAAAGAATGAATTGACCTAAGTGCACAGTTTTTACGTTTTTAATGAATGGTTACACTGCTAGTGTGTCTTGTGCAACAGGGAACTGAGTTCCCACAGTAGAACAGGAAGAGTAATTAGGGGATTAGGAGAGGGATCTGCACGACATTAGTCTGAGAGACAATAATTCTTTGTTTAATAAAATTGCCATGCAGTTGGCATACCATGTCTGTGAGATTGTGTTGGTGTATGTGTGTGTGCATATATGTATATATATGAAAGAGGAACTTAAATACAAGAGCTATTTTCTACCTTTCTTCACCTCACCAGTCTAGACCCTGTACCTGAAGGTCCAAAACCTCATGTTCTTGTTTCTTCCCAAAAGGTTTAAAATCTATTTGTAAGGGCTTCATGAACTTTGCTGTATTTACTTTCATAGCTGATTGGGCAGTCATCTGTCAGTCTGTGAAAAGGGAGCTGCAGTACCTTCTTGTCCTAGGAAATAAGCAACTAAGTTCCATCTGCAGATCTTGCCTGCATTTGGCACAGACCCAGTTATTCTCACACCTTCTTACAAAGAGTACCACAACAGTGTTTTTCCAATATCTGTGCATATACTTGTAGCATGAGTGACTAATGAGTGCGTTAGTGAATACTGGAAGAAGTTAACAGGGATCGGAAGGTGCCTGCTGCTAACCTGGCAACAGTGTGACACTGTCATTGCATAAACCTGCTGAAATATAAAAGTCTGCATGGGCATAAGTGCTCTGA
Source organism: Pycnonotus jocosus (assembly GCA_013400435.1). Taxonomy (NCBI): domain Eukaryota; kingdom Metazoa; phylum Chordata; class Aves; order Passeriformes; family Pycnonotidae; genus Pycnonotus; species Pycnonotus jocosus. The sequence continues at coordinate 7,945 of VWYP01019167.1, forward strand.
TTCAGAGATCTGCCAGTCTTTTACTGTCACCAGTGACTATTGGGAAGTAGATAAATTGGCTGGTGGTTTTAGCCTCAGAATAAGCACAAAATAAGCAACCTGGCTATAGCAGCTGTACCGTAAGTCTCTAATCCCAGTTCCTGCTCTTTCTGTTACTGGTTTTTAGCAGCTTGCCTCCTGTTATTGTGCTATTAGTTTTGTGACAGGGCTGGATAACGGTGTGAATTGTACCACCACATTTCTGTTGTCATCTGTGCTGTGGTTCACCCTAAGAACAGGTGACAGCTCTTTCTAGTGGAGTGGAATCCTGTTAGGGATGCAGGCAGTTGCCAGAATGCCCTCCAGTGCCTGTACTACTTCCCTCAGTGGGAGTTTGGACAGCTTCAACATTGCATGCGACAGGTTCTCTGGGCAGTGTTGAACAACACAAAATCACATACAAAAATGCTGTTGTGAAGAATTGTCAGTCTCTCCAAAAAGTCTTCAGAGGTCTTCAGTGTAGTTGGGTGCAGTGACGCAGCTGGGTAGCAGGCAGGAGCACTGCAGGCTTCTCAGCCTTCACCTTTTCCCTTTACAGCTGCAGCCTACTCTGTTCTCTGGAGTTCATCAACATGATTCTGTCATGTAGAAGTATGGATTTCCAAAAAAAATATCAATATTTATCTAATTACTAAAAATTTTCATTTCTTTCTTTATAACAGTGCTCTTGTCTGACTCCATACTAATATCATTGTACTTCATCAGTCTTCACGGAAGTCTCAATTAGTTTTTGGGCCACTGTCTTATATGATTAACAGTACAGAAAATAATCTTTGGAAAGTTTGAATTTACTGGAGAATTTAAAATATCTTTCAACTTTTCAGTAGAAAGACTGTATTGGACATACTAACTTTCTTGCAGCAGCTGGAGATACATTATTTTGAAAGCTCTGATCCACTGACTCAGGAATCTTTATGGTGCATATGTAGCCAGCCATGTGTAAACCTTTGCAGAAATAAGATCAAAATCTGCAGGGTCAAAGACAGAATAGTTTTTTCCCCCTTATATAGCTCCTGTATTGTAGCTCAAGGTTGCTTATCACATTAGTACAGTACCATATATGCATCAGTGACTTGCTTTCTATCACAGTTCCGTTGTTATTCTGATGATGAATCACAAGAGAAGGTTATGGAGCAAAAAAATAATCCTTTTCTTATCCCTGGTATTGTTAAAGGAGCACCAAAGAATTCTTTGGAACTTGTGAGAAGCTGTTTTTCTGCTTCTCAAGAGCAGTAGTTGGGTAAGACTGCAGCTTTTCTTCATTGCTGAAGATAGCTTTGCCAAAGCATTTCACTACCCTTTTTACTGCAGTTAAAGGCAACTGCACATCTCTCTGCACTTTACTGAGGCAGAGCAAAGGACAAGATAATCCCCTTAGCCTGTTAAATGCTCCATCCCATCTGGTAGGTGATAATTGCATTGTAAGGGGATTAACACAGTGGGATATGCTTACACTGTAATGAAAGCTTCACTGTAAGTGTGAAAGTCAGCTGATTTCATTCTGGCATTTGGGGACCTTACATTTACACATATTTTGTAAAAAACATAAAAGACAAGTTTCATCTGGGGAAAGTATGCAGTACCTTTACTGCCATCCTTTACATATTTGTAACAAGATTGTACATTTGTTCTGCAATATCAGTAGTCTGAATATCTGAAATCCCCTTGTAGGAGTAGTGCAACAGACTTTCGTTTAGCCAAATGTCTTGAGATCATTCCATGGAGCATGACTATATTAAATACATCCTAGGTGTTGACTACTGTTAATCAAAAGTACTATGACTTTGAAATCATGGGGTTTAATTGTTACCAGTCTAGGAACAGCCATGTTATTTAAACAGTGCCTGGAAATCTTTGTCAGTAAAGGTGAAATTTGAATAAGCCACACTGTGAGGAATACCACAGTAATTTTGTGTCAGCAGGGATTTCTGTCAAGAGGATTTCTGGCTGAAAGTAACTCTTCTTGCAGCCAACCAAAATAAATATTTTGAAATTTTAGTTTCAAGCATGAGCCTAAGGTAGTGCAAACTGACTCTTTAAAAAAAAAAGTTTTAAATCCTGTGTTTTAAAAGTTTATCTAATGCTGTTGTGAAGGTAATAAATCTTAATGTTCAGGGCGTTTCATAAGCTAACTGTACCTTAGCTTCCTTACCTTTCAAGATGATAAAGAGCCTTGTGAAGATATGTTATGTAGGGCAGTAGCTCAGGGTTGATGATCACCCTGTTGATAGCACTCTCTCCAGTCTCCCCATATGGTACAAGAAACTGGCCAAGCTGCTCTGTGCTGACCTGCATGTGCCACTTTGCTGGTTTGAACATTAACCTGTTTGGTTAAAACAGGGCTTGGTTAGTGCACATTGTGCTGGGATACAGCTTCATAGTCAGGTGATTAAATGAGAGTCAGGTATAGAAGTACACACTGTGTGCAGTAGATGCTTTAGTGACATTGTATGACCTTGCTGCAGGATTAAATTTTCTAATGAATTAAGGTTCTGTGACCAGCTGTGTGGCTGCTGTTTCTCTGGTTTCCGTTTCCTGACTTAGAAGCTCTGTGTGCGTGTGCGCTTCTGGGAGTAAGGGTAAAATAAAATCTAGTGGGTTTTTATGGGCTATCTGCAGTAACTTTGCCAGTCTGTGATGAGGTTGTTGAGTGTGGTTAAACCCAACTTTCTCTTAATTAATCATGGATCTGAGTGGGGTCAGGTAGAAAGCTGGTTTTCCAAGTTCTGGTGATGAGACATGGAAGATTTCACAGATTTATTTTTCTTCTGTCTTTTATTTTTGTTATTTATTTTAAGGTGGCTGAGCTCTAAAGAATATTCTTAAATATTTCCTTTATGGCTGAAAATATTTGCCTGAGGAGAGGAAAACTAGGGAAGGATGCTCTTTTATTTTCTGAAATGTTGTTCTAAATAAGCTTGGGTGTAAGGTCATGGAACTCAAAAAATAAACATAACAACCACCTTCCAAAAAATGAAACCATGTCCCCTTTCCCCTCCTCAGATATTTCTGGAATATGAGTTTATGTCACATGAAAATCCCTCTTGGAAGAACCATTACACTGGCAATATACAGAAATTATTTTTAAGAGGAATTTTCAGGTATTTAAAAATGGGTTTTTAACAATCCTTCCATATGTGTATTTAAAATATATATCAACTCTGTAGCAAACCAGATCATATATAGTATATAATAAGTTTTCTTCTTATTTAGGTGACAAACAGCATGTTTGGTGCTTCAAGGAAGAAGTTTGTAGAGGGGGTTGATGGTGACTACCATGATGAGAACATGTACTACAGCCAATCGTCGATGTTCCCACATCGGTCAGAAAAAGATGTAAGTTGAATAAGCTTATTTTTTCTCCTTTCAGTACTGAGATAATTTCAAGTATGGGAAATTTATGTGGGGAAGGTCTTAATTCAGCTTTAAGCTGTACATGGCTGTTTCCAGTGGCAAGTGTTTTAATTTCAGTGAATTTATTCATGTAAACTTCAGCCATATGCTTGTGAGTGTTGTTTGTTTTGTTTCGTTTTTTTCATTTTGAAGCACTGTATTTGTAATTTAAATTGAGTTATTGATTATATCTTGTGATTCCATGCAGTGTCTACAGTTTTTTTGGTGTGGTTTGCATTTTATATCTTCAGCCATTTTTAGTTTCTGAAAATGCTTTGTGCAATTTGTTTGCTGAAGTATTCTAAGTTAGGTATTTCTCCTGTTTGGAATGCCACAAAGTTACAAAACTAGAATTCCTAGTATTTTCCCTTCCGTAGTGACAAAGTGTGTGTTAGAACTGCACTGACATTACTGAAGCTCTGCTGCTTCTTACCAAAGATGAATATATTAGGCAGTAAAGTATTTCACTTTTATATGGAGTGGCATGGAAAAATACATGGAGGACTTGAAAGCATGTCTTGAAGTTCATGTTACCTGCAGGTCAGTAATGTCATCTCATGGCAGGCTTGCATTTAATGTGTGTAGGCAACGTATTCTTTGTAACTAAAAAAAAAAAAAAATCCATTCAAGTTTTTAGAAAGGTGCAAAAGCTTCAAGTCTGCCTCCAAGACTGTCCAGAAATATAGTTAATAGCAGTTGTGAATGTAGTCTTGGTAGACCTTGGCCTGTATCAACATAAGCATTTCCTACAGACTCTTAGCTGAATTTCAGTTGAGATTTTTCGAGGAGAAGGAAGTAAGTTTAGAGAGTAGGCGGCCTTTTCAGACAAAATGAAACAAACAAACAAAAGTGTAAGTGTAAGCTTTCCAATTCAGTTTCATAAATTGATAAGAAATTTCAGGTGAACCAGCAAAGGTTTAAAATGTAGTACGGTGTAAACAAAACTAAATGGGCTACTCTGCTCTCTTTTTGTTGATTACATGTGTACACATACCCCAGATGCACATAGGCACAGTGGAATATTTATGGTTTTGAATGTACATCCTTTCTCTGGTCACCAAGAGGTGCAGCTAGCACTCTCAAAAACGATAGACAGTATTTCTCCAAAGTGATTTTTGTACATTAAATCCCCTCTTTTAAATTTGATGTACTGAGGGAAAAATCATTATGGTGTAGTGAGAAAGGTAAAGTGAGATAAATGCTATGCTGCACAGTGTACACAGTGAAAACTGATGGCTTGACACATGTTGACACAGTGAACGAGTGTTTCAGTTGCCTACTTTTTCTGTAGGCACAGTTACAGAAGTGGATCTTAGAATGGCACTTCAGGAGAAGGAAGGTGGGTGTTCCAGAGACCAGGAATGACAAATGAGAAATCTTGAAAGCTTGTGGGAGAAGTGGCCAAAATGAGGCATAGAAGCCTGCTGTAGTTGGCAGAAGAATGATGTCATTCCGACAGGAAATAGAAGAGTGGATTTGCAAAAGCTTTTTAAAATTTTATTTCCAAATTATTTTTAAGATTCCCCAAGCTCCTGTAGCTTTAGTATTGACCATTATGACTTTCTGAATTTATGCTTATGAATTTTTAAACTGTTATATGCTATCTTAATTTTTTTTGTAAATTTATCAGAATAAACTTGTGGTGTTAATATGGACTGTACACTATTGATCACTCATGTATAGCTAAATGCATATTGTATATTACATGTTCTATTTGCTGTTTCATTTGGATCACGGTAGATAAGGAGAGTTGGAATGGTTGTTACATTCGCTTAGTTTCCAACTCCTTTCACAGCTTTGTAAACTTTTTCCTATTGAAAATAAGCATGTTTTCAAATAGTCTTTCAACTAGAAATCAGCTAAAAATGTTGTATATGAAAGTAAAATAAATATATTGACTCTGTTGCTTAGATAACAGTATTGAATGCTAAAATAAAATTGCTCAGAAATTTTTCCAAGTAAGCTAATAAAGACTAGTGTTCAAAACCTAGATCCAGTTTATAAACACCTGGGAAGAAAATTCCAGCATTCTAGCTCTTGATGTACTTTAAGTTTTTCTGTCTTCACATCTGTTATGAGAATAAAATAAAGGTAGAAGAAAAACTACCTTTAGTATAAAGAAAAGAAGCAAATTACACTTATCTAAACAAGATGCAGTTTTACTGCAATTTAAATTATTCCTCTTTATTCATTTTCAGCTTCATTTGTATCCTTACTGAAAGCATATAAAATCAACGTTACAGGCTTTTGCTACTGACCTGTAAAAAAAATTACTGAAATGGTAATATTTTTCTCTCCAGTGTATGATATGTACATATGAATGCAGAGTCCTTCATTTATGCTTCATCTATCTTCTAGAGTTCTTCAAACTGAAATAGAATGGTTTTGATGGAAGCCTTTGTGAATGGCCTCCTTAAATACTGTTTTTCAGGAAAGGCTGAAGCTTATTTAGTATTTACTCTTATCCTGGCTATAGCTAGGTGTTTCTGGTTTTCATTTTGTTGAAGTTTTACCAATTCTGATCTTTAAAGTTAGTACTTTGCAAGGAACTGTTGCTGCTCATATGTATATATACTCCAAGCTGAGGAACATAGGGAATAGTGAAATCTTCCTAATATTTGGAGTAAAGGCTATTATTGCAAACATATTTGTATAAACTTCAGAACATACTTTTCACTTTATTTTTACAGTTAAGTCAAGCCAAATCCTGTCTTGAATTTCAAAGGCTTTTGACATGGGCAAAGAACTAGCAGCAAACAATTTTGGACATCTTACTTTTATTTCAGCCTCAGTGTAACTAAGAGCTAAAAGTTTTCTTTTAAATTACTTTTTTTTTTTTTTTTTTTTTTAACTAGAGAAAGCAGTTGTAGGTAAACAGAATTAATATGATAATTGAAATGGAAAAGTTAGTTGCATGTAACTCACATGCACAAGTGCTTCCAAGAAGATCATATGGATACTGATTGGACGAGTTATTTTAGGCCTACAGTTATGGTTCCTTAGATGAGATTACATCTTGCTCAAGCCATTTTATGCCTTTTTTTTACTAAATAAGTTGCTTTGACTTGAATCATTGTGTGCACCCTGAGCTAAGTAGGGAAGAGGAACAAAGTATGTGCATGAATGCTCTGTCTGTGAATTTTTCTGCATTTCATCAGTGAATTATAACCAGGTCAATAATCCTTTGGCAAAGAAATTAGGTGTTTTATAGTACTTTCAGAACACAGAACAGGTTAAGAAAATAGTTTAACTTTTTGCTGGCAACAAGTGGGATCTTTGTAAAATAAATTGATAAGATGATGATGCACTGGGTGCCCACAAAATAGTTGCAGAGCTTTCTTGTGGTTAATTTCACCAACTTAATTGAGCTGTCTGTGCACTCAGCAAAATAATTTTCAGGACATGGATACGTGTATTTTTATTTGGATAGAGTGACAGGGTAGAAGTTGGTAACTTAAGGCTCTCGTACTTTTGAAACTACAGTTTTTAAATGAACAAAACAAAAATGCAGGTAAGCTTTTAGAAAAGATTGGACCAATTCAGTCTGAATTTGATTTCTCATGAGAATATAAGAAGGATTTCACAAGGTTTGACCAATCTAGCTTAATTCACTGCAAATGTATACATGAGAGTATGAGATCAGGACATCTTCTTTTGTTCTGAACTGTAGTCATAAATCTGACAGTAGACACACCTACATTTTTATGAAGGTCCACTCAGTCAGAAAAGTTAGAAGTTTTTTTCAGTAAACGTTTTTTTTCAAATCTTGGCCCAGTCCTTTGCTGTTCAGTTGTTCAACAGATAGTAAAATGCTTGCAGTAAGGTAGTTGTAATACTTCTGATTTCTACTTTTAATTGTGGCAGATGGGATCCAGCTTGAAGATTAGATTTGTCTCATTGCAATTGTTTACCTAGCTCCCTAGCACAAGGAAGTCCTCAGAATTGGATACTGAGTACAGAAAAATGAGTTGTTGATTCTGGGAACCTTCTTTCCAGAGGTTTCTTCCATCCTGAGCTGAAGCATGTCTGTGATAGATGAAATTCAGGAGTTCCTCTGTCATGAGACAGTTGCATGAGGGCAAATGTCAGTGGTGCTGATACAACAAAGGGTGGTCAAAGGCCTTTTACTGTGATGCCCTTAAGCTGATTTGTAGAAGCTTTGCTTTTACTGTGTTTTGAAGTACTTGGCCTTACAGGGAGATGGTACTTTTACAAGAGAGAAAACCCTGAAGGTTTAGCTTGCCATTGTGGTTGAGATCCAGAATCTTGCTAAGTTTTGGAAACTAAACGTGTAAGAGTTTAGTCAGTTTTCTGGAGACAGCTTTGGCTTTAAGGCTGCTGAAATTCATTAATCCAGATGCATTACTGACTTTAAAAGCTGTTACTCCAGGATTCTGAGGAACCCTGTGGTATCTTTCTTGCCTTAGTCATAATTTTACTTCAGATGCTTCATATGGAGTTGTATGTATTTAAGAATTCCCATGAAACCTCATTGTGTCAGGAGCAGTTGTAGCATTTACACTAATGCTGATTGGCTGAATAGAGATACTGTACATTAACCTAACTTGTAATTGTCTGAATAGTTTTGATCCATTTGTGGAGTGAGAAAAGACCCCAAAGTTTATTTTGAGAATAATAGATAGAGTAATGTCATAATTATAAATGGCAAATGAATATTTTCACATGCATTACTTTGCACATAAACATTCTTGTAGATTTGACTGAATAGTGAGTTGGTTTGCCCTGCTTGCTTTGTGAAACACATGACTTAGCCTTCACTCTTTGAAGTGTGAGTTACAAAGCAACACAGTTACTTTTCACCTTCTAGAAGAGTGATTAAACATTCCTTGCATGTATTACTGAGTACACAATATGGGGTTTTTTTTAAAAAAACCCAAACAACCAACAAAAAGGGAAAAACACAACAACAACAAACCAAAAAAACCAAACCAAAACAAACAAACAAAAAAACAAAAACAAAAAGCCCGCACCAAAATATCCCTAATGGAAACAACCAAAGTTTAAATGTATGAAAATTGCAATGCCACTGATAATGGCAAAAGTGGCAAAATATTGGAAGGACTTGCAGGGAATAAGATTAATAACAATTGAAGGAACTTCATGTTTTAATGCAGTTCCTTTTCAGAGTCTGTTATCATTCTGCCTATAGTGTGCATTTTCATAAGAAAATTATGAACAGTATTCTGAAAGAACAAAACATTTCTAATACAAAATGCATCCTTTACTGTGTCACCCAGAAGTTTGCACCTGAATGGATTTATCAGACTAATTTTGCTTAGAGACAAAAATGTGTTTTTATACTATTTCACACAGTATGCAAGTATGTATCGGAAAAATATATATCTGAATATAATTTAGTTCGCATCCCTTTACAATTTGGAATTATGTCACAAGAAAATTAATTTTGCTGTTGATGATTAGTATATTTTTCACTATGATTGTGTTTGTATTTAGGCTTTTTGTAGAGTAATTGAATGACTATGGTAGGTGCTCTGTACTTGTTTTTGCTTCATCTTCTCTTCATCTAGAAGCTTTATTTTACTACATCTCCACTTCATAATGTATAATAATTTTTATATGTCAGCTCTAGCTTTTGAAGTGGTGCCTTTAACTAGATTAATTCCATGCATAAAATCACATGCATTTTCTAGAAGAGGAAGGTTATGGCTTCTTACCCAGTAACTCAGTTCATTGAACATGCTGTTTTGTGATATTGTTGGTTTATGAGCTCATTGGTGGGCATTTTGTTTGGTTTTTTTTTGTTTTTTTTGTATGCAGCTGATTATTTAGTTGGTATGAAATATTTGATTTGTTGTCCTAGTTCTTAATTATTTTGGTATTTTTTATGGCATCTTTCAATGAGCTTTCAGTAGTCGTTTGGCTCATTGATAAACTGTACTATCAAACAATGTTTTTACACAGGCAGAATTTGTTTTTACTTGCGTAGCCGTGTTAACCTCTTAGTAATAATGTCATTGTCATTGAAAAGCAACATCTTATGTCTGAGATCTTGAAATATTGCTGCCATCAGCAGTGTGGTCCTGCCTCCTTGTGCTCTCCAAGTGCTGCTGGAGGCAGAAGATCACGGCCAACCAGAAATTATGAAATACGAAAGACGAAATAAAATTTCATTTATTTTACAGTATTGTATTTGGGTTTATATTTCACAAATTATTTACATCAGTAATAATTTTCCCTGACAGATAATACCCTGTATTTGTCTGTGTATGTAAGGTTTTCACTGATTTATGATACTGAGATTTACAATTACTTTCTTGTAACATGGGAATTTTGTGAGTGCTGTATTAAAAGAGGGTGTAAAGAGGAGGACTAATACCACTACTAAAAAACTGTCAGAAGCTAGAAGAATATGTATTTCTTATCTGCTATTTGTTGACTTGTTTTAGTGCCTTTTTTTACATCACTATAACACTTTCTTCTTTTGAGGCTGTGGGTCAGATGTTATTAAGTAGTGCAGCACAGATGGCAGATACCAGAAATAAAGTAGTGTAAATACAAAATGATGCTGATGTTTGCATCTGTGAGAAACCCATCATTTATCAGGCCAGATATTACTCACAAACTTGCTTATTCTAACACATTTTGCTTCTAGGAGTTGACTTCATAGTGCTTAAATTGAAGTATTTTAGCTACAGCTCGCCTCTCGTTTAAGAAAGTGGCTTTGAGCTATAACTACATAATGTAGCAGCCTTCACAGAATTGCTTTAGTGACCTTGCTACCGTGGCAGTGATGGTGGCAGGCAGGTGTCCCCACGCTGAGTTGGGCTTTGCTTGGAAGAGGCAGGATGCTGCAGTGCACGGGGAGGCAGGAGCCTTTTTCACCAGTGCTGCTGCTGGACCTTCCTCCCACCGCCTCCCTCTGCTTTCAGGAGGGCTGCAGCCTGTGTTCTCCACTCTCCCAAGAAGGTTGTGCAGTGTTTTCTTCAAAGTTCTGGCAAATTTAAGCATTTCCTAGTGCTGGTTTTTTTCAGATCTGTTGACGTTCTCAAATGAACTTTCTGCAGTAAACTGATCAAGAGTAATGAAAGCAGCACTAGGGGTGGGAAATTGTCTGATAACTGTCAGCACTAGGGGCAGGAAATTGTCTGACAACCCCTTGCAGCTTACTGATTCTTGATGTGGACCAGTCCAGAAAAATTGGGCCATCTGCTTGGATCATCAGTTGGTTTGAGTTTTTGTGGGGGTGCATTTTTCTGTGTGCCAGCTTTCTAAAGGCATTTGGCTAGAGTAGTTATGTTTGTAGATGGCTCTTGCCCTCGTTAATGGTGATGGGTGGTTCTATGTTGTGTTGTCACAGTTAGCCCTTTGTTCTGCCCCTTCCCCCCCTTGATCGTTCCTGAGTACCTAGGCCAGCCTCTTTGTGTTGCTTGTATAAGCCATAGAGTTCTAGATTCCCCTCCCCTTTCACCCTTGAGAGATCGTATTTCAGGTGTCTCCTTGGGTTGTAGGCCATTTTCCCGATGTCTCCCTGCCCTGGTTCTTAAGGTCATGTTCAGCCCTGGAAAGCTTTACTTTTGCAACTAACACCTGGGGAATAAAAAGATCTCTTCCCTACGCAGAAGTCTGCCTTTCCTTTTTTTACCAACACCGTGCTTTCTGCCGAGCTCAGACTCCCAAACTGGGTTAATACAGTGGGCTCAGAGAGAGCTAGCCTGAAGCAGCTCTGAACACCACAAGTTTAGATGCATAATCTTCCATGATCAAAATTGTGCTGTCACTATTTGAGACTTGCGAGTAAAATGATGGCCGTGTCGTAAGCTGAGTTTCATGAACTCTTTCAGCCTGCCAGTACTGAGTGTTGGTCTTCCCTTTATCTTGGCAAAATAAAGTGCAGCCTTCATGTTATGCAAGGTCTTTTTTGCTCAGTAGTCCCCCTGTCCCATGGGAGAGGCGAGTCTTAGGCCTCCTCTGTCTCCTAATAACAACACAAGGAAAGCTAATTGTAAAAAAAATCTGCCTAGTTCAATGATACAACTTTGGAAGAGAAGCAGAAATCCCATGCTGGGTTTTGTGTCTGTTAACCACTAGCAAATTGATTTAGGTTGTTACAACTATAATTCTGAGCATTTTTTCCCTAAGATTTTAACATAATTTGGTAAAGCTTAATCGGTCTTAACAACTGGAAGAGGCTTTAGTCACCTTAGGGCTTGGTCTGCTTTGGTTTTTATTAAGGGTATGACTTCTGGCTGTTGTAGACAAAAAGAAATTCAAGTGACTTCCAGTCACAGTTGCAAGTATGCTCTTGGAGAGTTGTTCTGTTTTCTGTGTTGTGTAGCAGGTAGCCCAGTCAGATGAAATAATGACTGCAAAATGCCAGAAGAAATGTTTTTAGTATTACTAAGACCATTCATCTTAAATCTTCATTATCTTTGCTAGACCAAGTTCGAGTAGACTATAATTGTGACTCAGTGGCTTTGAATGCAAGTCAAGGTTCCGGTAATATAGGTTAAGGTTTTGCTGAATTTAATTTTTGTTGTTGATCTAAATTGTATGGAAATAAAAAAACAAGACTGCTTGAAACTGTTCCTTACTTAGATATGACAGAAAAAGGTGTTTAATGAAGTAGAGACGGAATAAGTGAGATACCCGCACAGAGTATTCCTGGTCAATAAGATTTGAGAAGTGCTGCATTTAATCTGCCTGGAACATATCCACAGGATTTTTTTACTGATTTTTTCTTGAGACTTGTTATCTTTGATGTTCTAAGTATGTTATGACATTAAATTATCAGACTTACTGAATTTAACGCTTGGCCTTTATTATGGTTTTCTGTAAAGGTTTCTGTACAAGTCATTTTGCAATTAACTTTTCATATAAAAGTAAGTGGCACAATAAATGTGACCTACTTTGCAATGTTTCAAAAGAAAATCCTCTTTCTAATAAGCAGTGTTCAATAAATACTACTTGCTACTGCTTTTAACTGAATTAAAAAACCCAAGTAGTACTCAGTTGTACAAGAGGTAGGATTCTTTTTTCTCTCTTTAAAGTAATCTATTGCCTCTTAGCGGTTTTCTAATTATGGGTTTGTTTTACTCCAAATTAGCATTATAAATAAAATATTTTATGCTGAGGTCTGTACCATTTTCTCCTTATAGCATCACATGCCATCACAGCAATTTTTTATTTCCCTTACCAGCTGTGCTTATGGGATATTCTTTTTTGGCTTAACTGTTTTGCTTACCTGTCCCAAAGCTGGTAGTACTTTTTTGACTGATGTTTCTAGTGCAGTGTCTGGTGTGTTGACTTTTATTTTTTAACTTGTGGGCCTATATCATTGTGTCAGAAGGTATCTTATAACTTTCTGCCTCTCATTTTTTCCCATAGAATTGCAATTATTTACACCTTGCAATGTGTTCTAGGATTTTACAGCTTTTTTTTTAACCTCAACATTTTACTTTGTCTTTCCTTCCTTAAAAACTACAGTGTTAGCTTGTTTTATCAGTGTTTAATGAGCATCAATTTGTTAGGTTGCGTAGGGAAGTGTGCTTTTGAAATCTTGTCTCCCAAGTGTCCCCACTTCAGCTTTCTTTGGTTTGTGTTGCAGAGCAATATTAGTGTGAGTGAATTTTATTCCTTCTGAATGAAAACAGGTTGGAAGAGATGCTCCAGCACTGCACCAGACATGTACCACCCACTAATGGGCATCTAGTTCATGGCATCATTTTATTTTAGTTAGGAATGCATACAGGAGTTAGTAGGCCCCCAGAACCAACTTTTTTTTTACAAATATTCAAATATACATATATATATATATACAAACATATATATATATTATACAAATACTTTCCTCTGGCTGCATCACTTGCTGAAGCAGATATGGCCTGTGAAACTGATTATATGATTAGTGAGCTGAAGCTACTGGGTATTACTTAAAGTGGTTTTTTTTTCACAGTGAGTTCTTCACTAAGAAAGATCTTTTCTCGCTATTTCAAATCTCTTTGTATGTTAGTGTGGATGTTTGTTCCTGTAGTTGCTTACTATCAAATACCTGCACTTTGTTCTTAATATATGTGAGTAAAATGTATGCTGAGTTAGGTTCTGATATATTTTCTGATGGTCTACAGTAATTGCCTGCTGTAATTTCTTTTTTCATGTCTTCTGTATATATTAAAAAAAATCATAAATACTTCGTGACTTAGAAATATGAATGCCACTTTTGAGGCTTAGTGACTTACCTTGCGTGTATTCTTTCTCATTTACACCATCTGGATTTGGCCCCAACAACTAGCAAATTCATATAAGGTTTGTTTGAATTTTACATCTACATAGAAGATACCAGCAAAGCAATTTGCAGTTTATCACAGTAAAGTTACTTTGATTTGAATTCTTTACTCTTATGTTGAAAACCCTTGAAATTGCCTTATGTCTAAGAATCCAGACATTCCTTTCTTTGAAGCCATCTTAAAATTCAGTCCAAGTCCAGACTGATTCACTAAACAAGCTATTTGCCCATGTGTTACTAAGTAGAAGTAGCATGTTCTGTTGTAAATGGAGGGTTTAGGTCAACTAATAACTCTTCTTGCTCCAGGGGAACAATCAGCTATACCTGGTGTTGGTGAACAGCTAATCAACAACAAGTGTATGGGGTGGATGTTCCAATATTTAACTTCCCTTAAGACTGCAAAGGGGTTTTTTACCAAGTGTTTAGATCATATGTCCTGTTTCTCAAATTTATTAATACTTTACATTTCTTCAGAAGCATGGAGAACAGTATATTCTTTTCTTCCTAGAACAATGACTGGAAAACTGGTGTCACATGCCTACATTAGTTCATTAGTTGCCTTCTTTCTGGGGTATGCAAACCCAAATCTCCATCTTTCTTCATGGGAGGGGGGGGGCGGGATGTGTTTGCATTCATTGTTGTGTTGCTTGGTTGGTTGGTTTGGTTTGGTTTTTCAGGTGAGGTTGGTGGTTTTGGTTTCAGGCTTTTTTTTTTTTAGTTCCTACTTTTCCCAAGAGTCTCTGTAGTTTGTCACATTTCTGGTGTGTTATCTGAAAGTTTATAAAGAAGGATGTAATGGAAATACTTGGTAATACGTGATTTCTCTAAAGTGAGCATGGTAGAGCAGGAAATATTGCTTCTCACATTTGTAGGTCCTGTTCATATCTGTGTACAAGCATGAAGCCAGCTCTTAGGGCAGTATATTATAATTTTAACCTTGGAATCTTACCTGAAGTTCCTATCTGTTCATATATACCTGCTGCTACCTATCCACTTACATCATAACTGATAATACAAAACTCATTTGTTGAGCAGGAAAGGATCTGGTTGTATGAGGCATGTCTTGCAGATGAAAAGGACCTCCAATTTAAGTAAATGAATGTTGCCCTGATCTTTTCAGCCTTCTGATGTTTTGCATTTTTGCAATGGAGTTTCTCACAGATTTTCTTGTAAACAAGAAATGTTATTGTAACCGTTCCTTTTTGTTATCATTCCTTTCTCTAAGGAGGACACAAATAATGGACTTCTGGTTTGGCCAGTGTGGTTGGAGAGGTGGCAACCTCATCCTCCAATCCATGGTCATTGTCAAAAAACTACATAAAACCAAGGGGGAAAATAAACTTCTCTCTTCTTGCCCTGACAACTTGCTGTGTGTGTGTCATTCATTTTGTGTCCTATAGTGACAAATGAATATTTATTTTTTCTGTAACAATGCATCTTCTAGCTGCAAGGGTAAAAAACCTGACAGCTTTTAGGTCTTCTGTGCTCTTTGTTGCAAGTAAAATCTGTGTTTATACAGGTAAAGTCACAAATTTTTATTGATATGTACTATACTGCTACAGGTGTTACTGTGCAGCTGTTTTGGGGAATTTCTAAAATTTTTCATGACTTTGAACAAATTTTCAGTTGTTTTGGTTTTCTTGGCATAACATAGTGTTGTAAACTTCCAGAGCAAGATAGCACGATATCTTTAATAACCTCTTACTCTTATATTTTAGATGCTGGCATCGCCATCAACATCAGGTCAGCTGTCTCAGTTTGGGGCAAGTTTATACGGGCAACAAAGTAAGAATTCTTTTTATTAACAATATATTTATTTTATGCTAAATATATTACAGTTTGACACTCTGGAACATGCAGATGGCTGTGTTTTCTGGTCATTGTAAAAATGATAGTGTGTCTCCTTATGTACAGTTATTTTAAGATATATTTTTGCTTTGCTCAGTGTGCATTTTTGCAGTGTTTAGTGTGCGAAATGTCGTGTTATCACTTTATAACTGCTAAATATCCAAATACAATCATACTATAAAAATTTCCTGTGATTTAACAGGCTTTCTGAAGGAAAACCCAAAGAAAGCAAGCTGAGCCAAAATGAGCCTAGTTCAGAAAACTGTGTAAGGAATAGAAGGGTATTATACCTTAAATATAACTGATACTTCATGCTCTACAGGAGCACAGTAAATCTTGTGTACATGCTTGGCAGCTTGCATTTGGCAAAGAGCTATGCCATGACGATTATTGCTTTCTGCATCACTGTTCTTTTACTTTCCGGTACCGTAACAATTCCATGTGTGTGCCAGTCTTACGGACACCGTTGCAATAAAAGAGCTGTAGAGCAACAGTCATGGTGTAATACTGACTTAAGGACCACCCATCTTAGGACCAGCATTGGGAACTGAACCTGCTGGTAACTGAGAGGTGCACTCAGGCAGTGACTCAGAATATCTGAGTTAGATACAGTTCCACAAGTAAAGCTGTTTGTGAATATCATCTCTCCTGTGTCACTGTATGCTTTTAAGTGTTTTCTGCTGTCTTGTTAAGTGCCTCTGACTCAGATTGCAAGACAAATTGTCTTCAGAGTACTTTAGAGAATCTGGACTTCTTTATCTGGACAAACTTAAAAGCTTTGTTTGCTAGATGCATGGCCTTCCCAACTTCTTTTGGCTTTCTTCAATTGGTTTAAAAATTACAGTGGAGGTTTTTTTTTTGGGGGGGTGGTGTTCTTTTGGATGGCGATATTTTTTTGGAAGTTTTTTGTTCCTATCTCTGTGGCTGTTGATGAGTGACCCTGTAATGTAAACTGCCATTTTATTATGCTACTGAGATTTAAATGAGCAGCTTCTGGCCAGCCTGGGAGTCATGTTTGGCTCTTGTCTTTTAGATGCTGATTCTGGCACTGTTGAACCTTTCAGACTTTACTATATACAGATACTGAAATAGTTTATTCATTCTGTTGCTCACGGTTATTTGTTGTTTATTTGTTAAGGTCATCTTTTTTATCAACTTGTTTTTTCATTCAGTTGGTTGCTGTGCGTAGGATGTAATCTCTGTAACATGGAGACATACATGCCTAAAACCTTGAAAATAAATATTATCAGGTGTCAGTTTCTACCAGATCTTGAGAAAAAGGGGCAAGAGACTTTTCTTGTTGAGGTCATGATTATGATTAAAATACTCCTTAGGAAAAACAAAGCTGATAGTGCCTTTGCAATTTTAATGATTGGTAGCTGTCAGTCATTAAGCAAGATGTCACGTTACAGCATTAATGTAACTTAAACTTGACCAACAGGAAGGAAATTGGCCATTTCATTGGTCTGCCTCCAACATAACCCGTATAGATCTCATCTCAATTAGAAAAGTGGAAAAAGAAAGTGTAAGAAAAAAGTATTTGGAGGGGTTTTTTCTTCTTTCAGTGAATATTTTGACTGCCCCTCCTTGCCAGGAATATGGTTCTACTTCACTGTAACAACCCTCATCAATAAAAAACCTAGTTTAAAGAAAGCCAATAAGAAGAAATAACCATCAGTATAAAACTGGCTTTGCTAAAACAAATGCTTGCACAAAATTCAGTTGAATATCCTAATTGTGTTTTTTGGTGTGCTGTATCTAGTTTGAAAGTGTATGTATTTTTTTCTTTGCCATTTATTTTTTAAATACCATATAATTGTTAATCAATATGAAATACTATTTATAATACATATTTATGCTCATTGAAGTTATTCTGATGCAGCAAATTGCCAAAATATTTACAGTGAATGCTTCGATGTAATCAACTTCTAATGAAATATTAGGAATCTTGTTCTAGCAAGTCACACTACCTCTTAATCTGAATGTATAGAGATAAATCCGAGTGTTGCACTCTTCAGTTTTATTGCAAACTCCCTGGATTTGCAAATTGTAGGATAGGACACAGATTGCAGTTTGTATAATGTAAAAGCTGAATGACTAGGAGATTTCTTCAGACCTTGTCCGTGATAATAATTTGAGCATATGCTCTGTCTGTTATTCACATTCTTAGTATTTAACCACATCATACATTGGCATATTCAGCTCTTCTGCTGGGGCGTTCTACTATGGAAGAGTGCTGATCCATCACAATTTTCTTTTGTTTGGCCTGCAATATAAGGTTTTGAGTTCTGTCAGTCTGTCTCAGCAGCCTTGTGCCAAAGCAGTGGGACTGTCACAGACATAATTTTTTATAATGCTAGGTTTGTTATTATTGCCATGTTGCACTAAAAGTCTTTTTCTTGTCTTTGAACAAAATTCTGAAACTTGTCAAACACAGAAAACTGGGGATTTGGGAATGGTGAAAAACTTAACGTTTTTGAACATCTTGAAACCGGACAGTAACTGGTTATTTTCTGCTATTCTCAGTTAAAGTAATTTAATTTTTTGCTGGAGTGCTTGCTTTATTCTGTCACACACAATTGTTTGTGTAGAAAATACTTTTGATCACATTGTTAAAACCATAATTGTTAAAACCATTCTGTATGTTTTTTAAATGCTAATAGAGGTTTAAAATTCTACTTGCTTTCTTTTCTGATAAGGTCAAACTTGATCACAGACACTGAGGTACTGTTGCCATAAAGAAGCAACTTGAATTGTAAAGAGAGAATTGGCCTCAAGTGTTGCTTTTGTTGTCCTAAAACCAGTGTTACTGTTAATTAAAGATTCATCACTGTCTTTCTTTCTTTATGAGAGATTTGCTTAATTTTTAGCAAGGCAAATCAGTGTTCTAAATACTGGGCAAATACATAATTATTTATCCAAAACTATTAAACGTATTATTTCTTAAGTGCAGTTACTGATTTTCCTAAAATGCTTTTGTGATAATTTGTAGATTCTCATGTCCTTATCGAAAAACCCAAAATTCAACCCTTCATCTGCGGTATGTCTCAAAGGAAACAAAATTTTGTAAGTGACTTCAGAGAAGTTCCTTAAAGAGCCTTTCCAAAGTTAAAAAGAAGCGGGGCTAAATTTGATAATTGAGTTTCTACATCCAAACAAGGACTTAGTTTTTACACTGCACTTTCCTTCAGTCTTTACACTTTTTTGTACGTTGTCAGCATAAATAGTTTCCATCTATACTTGATGGAGAAGACCATGTTCCTGATTGCTCTATATCTCCACCCCTCTGAATTTTTTTTCAATAGGTGCACTAGGCCTTCCAATGAGGGGAATGAGCAACAATACCCCTCAGTTAAATCGCAGCTTATCACAAGGCACTCAGTTACCGAGCCACGTAACGCCAACAACAGGGGTACCAACAATGTCACTTCACACGCCTCCATCTCCGAGCAGGTATTTATCGATAGCCAATATTTCTGCCATTGTATCTTTCTGCAGAGCTCTTGTTAAATGTTCTGCATATTTTACAGTCTGATAAATTAAAAAAGAAGAAAAGTAGTTTCTATGGACCACTGCCTGTGTTAGGGAAATAATACCATTAAAAAGTAAGGATTTACTGTAAGACAATATTTTATTTTTTGTATGTAAAGGACTAATTGCTGGCAAATTCTGCTTCAGAATGTAAGAGGTTGTTATGTGATTGTACAGTTAAAATTTTATTGTGATGTTGTACACTTCATAAGAATAAAAAGGTAGTAGGTCTGAGGTCTGAAGTGCTCATTAGAAAAGAGCTGTAACACCTTTTCATATGTATAATACTTAAGTATTTATCTAAATCTGATTAAGGACTTTATTAGCATGTAATGAGTCATTTGGTATTTCTGAAGAAATCCAGAACTGCATTAATTATAGAGAGTAATCCAAACAACATTGTTTGGTCACTAAGCACAAATTAAGTTGCAACAACTCGGAGTCCATCCTGCCATCCTGCGTTAGTAACCTAAATGAGTAGCCAAATGCTGTTGTACAGATTCATCTCTTGTGGATGGTTTTTCTCTTTCAGGGGGATATTGCCTATGAATCCTAGGAATATGATGAACCACTCCCAGGTTGGTCAGGGCATTGGAATTCCCAGCAGGACAAACAGCATGAGCAGTTCAGGGTTAGGCAGCCCCAACAGAAGCTCTCCAAGCATAATATGTATGCCAAAGCAGCAACCCTCTCGACAACCTTTTACTGTGAACAGGTAAGGCTCTTTAATTGGACCATCCCTGTACAGCAATAGACATGCTGCTCTGGAAATGTGGTTTTTACCCATTAGAATATATCTTGAAACCTATGTCATGTACCCATGTCTGGGCAATAAACTTGGAAGCTCCTTGTAATATTCTTGTAAGGTCTTTGTGGTCTTTAAGCTAAGTTCTCTTTCTGACTGTTGAATTTCTGCTGCATCCGCTTTAAAGTATGTGATGTTTCTCATATATTCCCAAGTTTATTTTTGAAACATGCCCTGAATTTTCAGCATATGCATCTGTTTTAAAATTGTTCATCTAGGACTTTGGGAAGAAGTAAGGCAAAATTTAAAAACATGATAATTATTCTGGAAGACTAGTGAACTGATTCAGACACAGTAAGGATCTGGTATTTTACTTCTTTAAATTCTGGAATGATACATAGAAGAGTGGCTTGCCATTTCTTTAGGGATTTAGTGCTCATTTGGATGCCAAAAGTTTCTCAATTGCTTCTTCTCTTTTTCTAACTCTAGGAAGGATACTAACATCATAAATCATTAGGCTTTAATTGTGTAATAGTGCTGTATTTATGCTTCATTCATATTGATGAACATGTAGTAAGCACTGTCTTAGTTCTAATTATTTAATGTGTGTAGTCACAGCTTAGCATGGCTGACTGCTTTTGAATCTCAGTTCCATTACCTCATGATCTCTGTGTTCCCAGTTAAGTTATTTTTCTTCCTTCAGACCCTTCCTTTGAAGAGTGACTATTAGAGCACAAACAAGCTCATGGTGGTCAGGTGCCACCTCTAACCCAATCTAGTATTTTACAAAATAGATAAAGGAAAGTGAAGACTAACGTTACCTGAATCTTAATGAGATGGTTTAGTTTTGTAGTTTCACACTGATACAGGTATGTAGATACTGCTCTCAAGTACACCAAGTAGTGATCCACTAATAGGAGTTTGTGGTCCTGGAGTGTGAAAAGTCTTTGTATCTTGCCTCTGATTACGTAGAATTTGCCTTTTCTATCCTGTCTAGTGGCAAGTAGAGCTGATAATTTTAAAAGCTTTTAAATAGTTTTACTATTTCAGAGTATTTTTGAAATCAAAATTAATATTTTTAAGTATTTTTGAAATTTGATATCACAAACAGATGAAATAGTAATATATTTTAAAACTGTGTAGGGGAAAATGATATTGGATGTTGATACGTATATACAAAGTACTTGTTGAAATATCATTCAGCTGTAGGGTAGATGATGAAATACCTGTGTAGGAACATTTGAATTAAAATGCTCATCTTTTACTGTTTGCATTTCTCACTTTCAATAAGCTACAAGTTTTATAAATTGAGAAGGAAATATCTCTGAAACGACTGGCTCTTACTCCACAGTTTATTAACCTGTGGAAGTATAGTAGCAGTACATACCCACTGGCTAATTGAGATGTTTAACAAAATTTTGAAACTACTCTTGGGGAAAAGAATTTATGGCTTTTACTTGTTAGGTGTATGAATTATGTGACTTTCAACAAGTGTTTTCTGAATACTTGCTTAGTTGAAGCAATGAAAGCTTTTAGGTTAGATTTTTGAACACAAAGCATTTGAAAGTATTTCACATTAGAGTTAAATATTTCAGATTTGTAACTAAGAAGTTTGCATAGGTAAAATTTCCACTAGGGAACCATTTCATATTTCTGTTTATGGAAACTTCCATAATAGCAACTTCTATCCTGCTACAGGGGGAAAGTGGGTGTTGTGCTTTCCCACAAGACAGACATTCAGAATTTCACTCAGCTGGGGCTTACCTTTGGGCCTCTCAACATCTCCAGCTCCCACAGGATGAAATGGGTTGTGAAGGTGCAACCACAGTAGTCCTATATGATATTTAGATGTTTTCAAACATTTTTACTTGAATATATGAAACTTTAGCTTGCCTCCTTGTGTGAGAGAAACCATCCTTCTGCTCACATCTGTACATCTGTGGTCATGATTGCACACTGTAACTGTTCAGCTTATGAATGAGTCATGGCAACTTGGTCATTTTCATGATCCAGCTTCCCACTGCCAATGAATGGATTACATCTGACTTTTAACTACTGCATTTAATGCTTCTTCATTTTTGTATATGAAATTACTGAGTAGTAATATTAGTCATAACTTGTTTGTTGAGAGATGTCTTAATACACCATGGCTATTAAAAAACTAAGCTATTTTGAAGTCATTCCGGTTGACCTGATTGAGCAGTGCCTGTTGCTGCTGCTCAGTGTTTTCAGAAAATAATTAAAAACTAAGTTTAGGTTAATAGGGGTTGCTTAGACTTGAAATTATTTAAATTTTTTCCCCCTTAATATCTTCCACTAGAAATACAATGTATATCCTTTTGTCTGACTTCCTGGATTTTTTTCACAGTATGTCTGGATTTGGGATGAACAGGAATCAGGCATTTGGAATGAATAACTCCTTATCAAGTAACATTTTTAATGGAACGGGTGAGTTTACTCTCTTAATATTGACCTTAAACTACAGTAGAGATTTTTTAAAAAATAAGTCTAATTAAAAATACTTTGTTTTGTTGGAGTGCAACTTTCTAATAATTTTCAGATGTTCCAAAGAAACACTGCTCCAGGAGCTGTGCTAGATAACGGGTACTACTTTATAACAGTAGATTTTAGTACTTCTGAAGACAAAGTGAAAGTAGTTATGTAATATATTTGCTGTACATCGTGTGCCTATAGATTATACTTACTTGGTTAGAAAGGCAAAACAGCTCTTGAACTTTAAAAGGGTATTGGAGAAGAAAAGGTTTATCCATACTATATGAAAACAGTAGGTATGTAAAAGCAGTGGGAAAGCATTTTTTATAATCTCAAACTCCTTTTGTACAGCTGGTTTATCATGTGATCCTTTCAGTCAGTTGTTTAAGTTGTGATTTTTCTCTGAAAATTACTTCTTCACCTGAACTTAAGGAAGTAGAGAGGGGAAGGTATCTTCGTCCATAAATGATTTAGGTTGATGTGTGCTGATGTTTCTGTGTGTGGCTGCATATGTGAACCTGAGGTGCTGGTGATGTCACAAGAGTAGAAGGGTCTGGGCATTCCCTAGGACACTGTGACATTTTTACAGAGCTGTGGCTCTGGCCTTGCCTATCTAGCATTTCCTGCTGCAAATCAAAAAGTGTTCCCATGTAACTTGCACTGCATTGGCTTTTCAGCTGCTTCAGCATTATCTTACCTTATCTAAGGACAATAGAGCTCTTTGATGCTGCTGCTAATATGGGTTATTCTCTCAAATTTTTTCTTGATAGTTCTTCAAATTTAAAACAAATACCTATTCTAGAGCTGTAATTTTGATTGTTTGCCTGTATTTTATGTGCACAGTCTTTGATTCAAAAGGAGTAAACCTTACTAAATGCTATTGACTAGCTATCATTCGAAAGCAAACTTCAGACATACTGGTGCTCTTTAGGGTAGTCTTGTAACACAAAGGCTGTAGTTCTTTATAATAATTACAGAATGAGAAAAAAGATCAACTTGAAAGAAAATGTCCTACATTTATCTTGCTCATAATGAAGTCTTCGAAATAATACATAAGGGAGTTAAAAATACCTGTTTTTATTGTAGATGGAAGTGAAAATGTGACAGGACTGGACCTCTCAGATTTTCCAGCACTAGCAGACAGAAACAGAAGGGAAGGAAGTGGCAATCCAACTCCATTAATAAACCCCTTAGCTGGAAGGGCACCCTATGGTAAGACCATACTTTTGAATGCTCTTCAAATGAAATGAAATTTGCTTGATTCTTTTGCTGTTCATAACTCAATAGACAGTCTTTTCAAAAATGCCAGACATCTGAGCTGCTAAGACTCATTTTTTAAAATGAATAATAAATACCTGTGATTGGAGACTCCCTTTCAGAAGTATTAGAACTCATCTGTTTTAGTTTTACTGTCAATAGGGATTGTTGGGGATTTTGGTCTGTATGGTATGACTGCTCTGAGCTTGCTCATTCTAGAAATTTCTTAGGTAATAGGTTTTACTTAAATTGAATGTATACAACAGCTGCTCATGTCTGAGTAGCAAATTACAGGAGTAGTATTTTATTAGTAGAGGTGTTACTGTGTAAAAAGTCATAACCTGTAAACATACTGTAAACTTTTGTTGTTTATTGATAGTATTTGCTGTTGTACTGTTCAGTGTCACCCTTATGATGG